>PYUH01000001.1:0-208377 GCA_016808085.1 Suaeda aralocaspica
ACCAATAAACCTATAAGGATATTAATATGGTGTTTTTACATGCAAAAATAAGTGTTTTAAAAGAGGTTTTAAGAGGCTGAAATATTAAAGTAAAGCTGCCATTTTGAAGTAATGAAAATAGAAGTTTTCGAAAAGGAAAATAAAGAGACAAGTTTATGGAATTGAATAGAGACATATAAGGAAGGTTTGGATGTTTTATCCACTAGTAAAAGTAGTTTAGTGTTGCTGTAAAGTTTAGTCAAAGAGGTTTTTCTTATATAGTTCCCTCTTATGTTTTATGAGGATTCGAATCAAGTGAGTTCTAGAAGTAGTGGCGAATCACCGCTATATACAAGGTACGTAAGTACTAAAGATTCATTAGCTAGAATATCATGCTAGGATCATCTAGTAGTACGATTGAATATATAAGTTTCATCATGTTAGAAACTATATGATAGAAGTATGTTTTGACTGCTTGTTGACTTTTTTGACTTATATGAGCATGTTCAAGTAGCATGATGTACATGATAATCCATGAGTATTTATTTATGCATTCTTTATATATATATTATAATAACATCAAGGATGGTTGGAATGCATGTTTAATAAAAAGGAGTTGACTAGTAGTCAAAAATGAGCATGAAGATTATGTTATTAATATTTTGAGCAAAGAAGAGTTAGTGAATTTATTCACATGATTAGTAGTAAGGGAGCAATTTATTATTATTATCCACTCACAGTTTATGTGTGGACTAGTAAAGGAAGTTATCCACTCCCAGTTTATGTGGACTGTTAAGGAAGTAATTAACCACTCACATTTAATGTGTGGTCTAGAGAGGATTAATAAAAGGAATAAAATAGTTCACTTATTAATGAAGATAATTAAATGGTGTCATGTCATGTTTGTTATGAAATGTTGTGTGATGTTGCATGTTATGATGTTTGTTGTGAGAGTCATCACAAGTTATAAAATGGTTAATCACGTAAGTGAAAGAGGATTCGCACCAACTCTTGGAACGTATATACCTGAGTATGAACAGTGGGGGGAGTTGTCTAACAGAGGATTCAACTCCTAGTTAGGGGTACAAGACGTTGTACTTCTATTTTTAGATTTTTATCTTATATGCGCTGGAATTCCGCCACTAGGTGCATAGTAATACCTTCTTGAGTTGCTCCCAAGTTGTGCCCTTGGGCAATTATTTATTTTATAGGAAGACCGTTCGATGCGAAATCCAATTATGTAATAATTAATTCTGAAGTAAGAGTCTTAGAGTCTTATGATGTTGCAATTGTGGTAAAGTATGGTTTGGTTTACTTTGATGTCTTGCCTAGGATTACTCAGCTAGTGTGTTGCATTGTCTTTAATGCTTATGTACTCAGCTTTGCTGATTACGTGCTTTTGTGCATGGCAAATCTTGTTTGGCCTACGAGACCCATTTATTATGGCGAGTAGAAGTCTTGAATAAAGAGTAAGCAACAGGTTTCAGGTGGGCATCTAGTCGATCATGCTGGGATTGAGTGAAGAGCTGGTTTCCATGNACTCATAGTGAGCGTGGTCCATGGAGACCAGCTCCTAAAGAGTTTCAACCAGCTCTTAAAGAGAGTGGTTTGAGTGACCAGCTCGTAGGGAGTTGTGCAGAAACCTGCTCCATGAGGTCGAGGTCTTAGTGACCAAGTCCTATGGAGCGAGGTCTAGAAAATAGACACTTANTAGACTCTTAGTGAGCGTGGTGCATGGAAACCAGCTCCTTAACAGTATCAACCAGCTCTTAAAGAGAGTGGTGTGAGTGGCCAGCTCCTAAGGAGTGGTCCCGAAACCTGCTGCATGAGATTGAGGTCTTAGTGACCAAGACCTGTGGAGCGAGGTCCAGAGAATAGACTCTTAGTGAGCGTGGTCCTTGGAAATATGCTCCTAAAGAGTATTACCAGATCTTAAAGAGAGTGGTTTGAGTGACCAGCTCGTAGGGAGTTGTCCAAAAGCCTTCTCCATGAGTTCGAGGTCTTAGTGACCAAGTCCTATGGAGCGAGCTCTAGAGAATGGACTCTTAGTGAGCGTGGTCCATGGAAACCAGCTCCTAAAGAGTATCAACCAGCTCTTAAAGAGAGTGGTTTGAGTGACCAGCTCGTAGGGAGTGGTCCAAAAACCTGCTCCATGAGGTCGAGGTCTTAGTGACCAAGTCCTATGGAGCGAGGTCTAGAGAATAGACTCTTACTGAGCGTGGCCATGGAAACCAGCTCCTAAAGAGTTTCAACCAGCTCTTAAAGAGAGTGGTTTGAGTGACCACCTCGTAGGGAGTTGTCCAGAAGCCTACTCCATGAATTCGAGCTCTTAGTGACCAAGTCCTATGGAGCGAGCTCTAGAGAATGGACTCTTAGTGAGCGTAGTCCATGGAAACCAGCTACTAAAGAGTATCAACCAACTCTTAAAGAGGGGTGTTTGAGTGACCAGCTCGTTGGGAGTGGTCCAGAAATCTGCTCCATTAGGTCGAGGTCTTAGTGACCCAGTCCTATGGAGCGAGGTCTAGAGAATAGACTCTTAGTGTGCGTGTCCATGGAAACCAGCTCCTAAAGAGTATCAACCAGCTCTTAAAGAGGGTGGTTTGAGTGACCAGCTCGTAGGGAGTGGTCCTAACACCTGCTCCATGAGGTCGAGGTCTTAGTGACCAGGTTCTGTGGAGCGAGGTCTAGAGCATAGACTCTTAGTGAGCGTGGTCCATGGAAAATAGCTCCTTAACAATATCAACCAACTCTTAATTAGAGTGGTGTGAGTGGCCAGCTCCTAAGGAGTGGTCCCGAAACCTGCTGCATGAGGTTGAGGTCTTAGTGACCAAGTCCTATGGAGCGAGGTCTAGAGAATAGACTCTTAGTGAGCGTGGTCCATGGAAACCAGCTCCTAAAGAGTATCAACCAGCTCTTAAAGAGAGTGGTTTGAGTGACCAGCTCGTAGGGAGTTGTCCAAAAACCTGCTCCATGAGTTCGAGGTCTTAGTGACCAAGTCCTATGGAGCGAGGTCTAGAGAATGGACTCTTAGTGACCGTGGTCCATGGAAACCAGCTACTAAAGAGTATCAACCAACTCATAAAGAGGGGTGTTTGAGTGACCAGCTCGTAGGGAGTGGTCCAGAAACCTTCTCCATGAGGTCGAGGTCATAGTGAACAAGTCCTATGGAGCGAGGTCTAGAGAGTAGACTCTTAGTGAGCGTGGTCCAAGGAAACCAGCTCCTAAAGAGTATCAACCAACTCTTAAAGAGAGTGGTTTGAGTGCCCAGCTCGTAGGGAGTGGTCCACAAACCTGCTCCATGAGGTCGAGGTCTTAGTGACCAAGTCCTATGGAGCGAGGTCTAGAGAATAGACTCTTAGTGAGCGTGCTGCATGGAAACCAGCTCCTTAAGAGTATTACCTGCTCTTAAAGAGAGTGGTTTGAGTGACCAGCTCGTAGGGAGTGGTCCAGAAACCTGCTCCATGAGGTCGAGGTCTTAGTGACCAAGTCCTATGGAGCGAGGTCCAGAGAATAGACTCTTAGTGAGCGTGGTCCATGGAAACCAGCTCCTAAAGAGTATCAACCAGCTCTTAAAGAGAGTGGTTTGAGTGACCAGCTCGTAGGGAGTGGTCCAGAAACCTGCTCCATGAGGTCGAGGTCTTAGTGACCAAGTCCTATGGAGCGAGGTCCAGAGAATAGACTCATGGTGAGCGTGGTCCATGGAAACCAGCTCCTAAAGAGTACCAACCAGCTCTTAAACAGGGTGGTTAGAGTGACCAGCTCGTAGGGAGTGGTCTAGAAACATGCTCCATGAGGTCGAGGACTTAGTGACCAAGTCCTATAGAGCGAGGTCTAGAGCATAGACTCTTAGTGAGCTTGGTCCATGGAAACCAGCTCCTAAAGAGTATCAACCAGCTCTTAAAGAGAGTGGTTTGAGTGACCAGCTCGTAGGGAGTGGTCCAGAAACCTGCTCCATGAGGTCGAGGTCTTAGTGACCAAGTCCTATGGAGCGAGGTCTAGAGAATAGATACTTAGTGAGCGTGGTCCAAGGAAACCAGCTCCTAAAGAGTATCAACCAACTCTTAAAGAGAGTGGTTAGAGTGACCAGCTCTTAGGGAGTGGTCCAGAAACCTGCTCCATGAGGTCGAGGTCTTAGTGACCAAGTCCTATGGAGCGAGGTCTAGAGAATAGACTCTTAGTTAGCGTAGTCCATGGAAACCATCTCCTAAAGAGTATCAACCAACTCTTAGAGAGGGTGGTTTGAGTGACCAGCGCGTACAGAGTGGTCCAGAAACCTGCTCCATGAGGTCGAGGTCTTAGTGACCAAGTCCTATGGAGCGAGGTCGAGAGAATAGACTCTTAGTGAACATGGTGCATGGGAACCGGCTCCTAAAGAGTATCAACCAGCTCCAAAAAAGAGTGGTTTGAGTGACCAGCTCATAGCGAGTGGTCCAGAAACCTACTCCATGAGGTCGAGGTCTTCGTGACCAAGTCCTATGAAGCGAGGTCTAGAGAATAGACTCTTAATGAGTGTTGTCCAAGGAAACCAGCTCCTAAAGAGTATCAACCAACTCTTAAAGAGAGTGGTTTGAGTAACCAGCTTATTGGGAGTGGTCTAGAAACCTGCTCCATGAGGTCGAGGTCTTAGTGACCAAGTCCTATGGAGCGAGGTCTAGAGAATAGACTCTTAGTTAGTGTGGTCCAAGGAAACCAGCTCTTAAAGAGTATCAACCAGCTCTTAAAGAGAGTGGTTTGAGTGAAGAGCTCGTAGGGAGTGGTCCAGAAACCTACTCCATGTGGTCGAGGTCTTAGTGACCAAGTCCTTTGGAGCGAGGTCTAGAGAATAGACTCTTAATGAGTGTGGTCCAAGGAAACCAGCTCCTAAAGAGCATCAACCAGCTCTTAAAGAGAGTGGTTTGAGTGACCAGCTCGTAGGGAGTGGTCCAGAAACCTGCTCCATGAGGTCGAGGTCTTAGTGACCAAGTCCTATGGTGCGAGGTCCAGAGAATAGACTCTTAGTGAGCGTGGTCCATGGAAACCAGCTCCTAAAGAGTACCAACCAGCTCTTAAAGAGGGTGGTTAGAGTGACCAGCTCGTAGGGAGTGGTCTAGAAACCTGCTCCATGATGTGGAGGACTTAGTGACCAAGTCTTATGGAGCGAGGTCCAGAGAATAGACTGTTAGTGAGCGTGGTCCATGGAAACCAGCTCCTAAAGAGTATCAACCAGCTCTTAAAGAGAGTGGTTTGAGTGACCAGCTCGTAGGGAGTGGTCCAGAAACCTGCTCCATGAGGTCGAGGTCTTAGTGACCAAGTCCTATGGAGCGAGGTCTAGAGAATAGACTCTTAGTGAGCGTGGTCCATGGAAACCAGCTCCTAAAGAGTATCAACCAGCTCTTAAAGAGAGTGGTTTGAGTGACCAGCTCGTAGGGAGTGGTCCAGAAACCTGCTCCATGAGGTCGAGGTCTTAGTGACCAAGTCCTATGGAGCGAGGTCCAGAGAATAGACTCTTAGTGAGCGTGGTCCATGGAAACCAGCTCCTAAAGAGTATCAACCAGCTCTAAAAGAGAGTGGTTTGAGTGACCAACTCGTAGGGAGTGGTCCAGAAACCTGCTCCTTGAGGTCGAGGTCTTAGTTACCAAGTCCTATGGAGCGAGGTCTAGAGAATAGACTTTTAGTGAGCGTGGTCCAAGGACACCAGCTCCTAAAGAGTATCAACCAGCTCTTAAAGAGAGTGGTTTGAGTGACCAGCTCGTAGGGAGTGGTCCAGAAACCTGCTCCATGAGGTCGAGGTCTTAGTGACCAAGACCTATGGAGCGAGGTCCAGAGAATAGACTCTTAGTGAGCGTGGTCCATGGAAACCAGCTCCTAAAGAGTATCAACCAGCTCTTAAAGAGAGTGGTTTGAGTGACCAGCTCGTAGGGAGTGGTCCAGAAACCTGCTCCATGAGGTCGAGGTCTTAGTGACGAAGTCCTATGGAGCGAGGTCTAGAGAATAGACTCTTAGTGAGCGTGGTGCATGAAAACCAGCTCCTTAAAAGTATCAACCACTTCTTAAAGAGAGTGGTGTGAGTGGCCAGCTCCTAAGGAGTGGTCCCGAAACCTGCTGCATGAGGTTGAGATCTTAGTGACCAAGTCCTATGGAGCGAGGTCTAGAGAATGGACTCTTAGTGAGCGTGGTCCATGGAAACCAGCTATTAAAGAGTATCAACCAACTCTTAAAGAGGGGTGTTTGAGTGACCAGCTCGTAGGGAGTGCTCCAGAAATCTGCTCCATGAGGTCGAGGTCTTAGTGACCAAGTCCTATGGAGCGAGGTCCATAGAATAGACTCTTAGTGAGCGTGGTCCATGGATACCAGCTCCTAAAGAGTATCAACCAGCTCTTAAAGAGGGCGGTTTGAGTGACCAGCTCGTTGGGAGTGGTCCAGAAACCTACTCCATGAGGTCGAGGTCTTAGTGACCAAGTCCTATGGAGCGAGGTCTAGAGAATAGACTCTTAGTGAGCGTGGTCCATGGAAACCAGCTCCTAAAGAGTATCAACCAGCTCTTAAAGAGAGTGGTTTGAGTGACCAGCTCGTAGGGAGTGGTCCAGAAACCTGCTCCATGAGGTCGAGGTCTTAGTGACCAAGTCCTATGGAGCGAGGTCTAGAGAATAGACTCTTAGTGAGCGTGGTGCATGGAAACCAGCTCCTTAACAATATCAACCACTTCTTAAAGAGAGTGGTGTAAGTGGCCAGCTCCTAAGGAGTGGTCCCGAAACCTGCTGCATGAGGTTGAGGTCTTAGTGACCAAGTCCTATGGAGCGAGGTCCAGAGAATAGACTCTTAGTGAGCGTGGTCCATGGAAACCAGCTCCTAAAGAGTATTACCAGCTCTTAAAGAGAGTGGTTTGAGTGACCAGCTCGTAGGGAGTTGTCCAAAATTCTGCTCCTTGAGTTCGAGGTCTTAGTGACCAAGTCCAATGGAGCGAGGTCTACAGAATGGACTCTTAGTGAGCGTGGTCCATGGAAACCAGCTCCTAAAGAGTATCAACCAGCTCTTAAAGAGAGTGGTTTGAGTGACCAGGTCGTAGGGAGTTGGCCAAAAGACTTCTCCATGAGTTCGAGGTCTTAGTGACCAAGTCCTATGGAGAGAGGTCTAGAGAATGGACTCTTAGTGAGCGTTGTCCATGGAAACCAGCTACTAAAGAGTATCAACCAACTCTTAAAGAGGGGTGTTTGAGTGACCAGCTCGTAGGGAGTGGTCAAGAAACCTGCTCCATGAGGTCGAGGTCTAAGTGAATAAGTCCTATAGAGCGAGGTCCAGAGAATGGACTCATAGTGAGCGTGGTCCATGGAAACCAGCTCCTAAAGAGTATCAACCAGCTCTTAAAGAGAGTGGTTTGAGTGACCAGCTCGTAGGGAGTGGTCCAGAAACCTGCTCCATGAGGTCGAGGTCTTAGTGACCAAGTCCTATGGAGCGAGGTCTAGAGAATAGACTCTTAGTGAGCGTGGTCCATGGATACCAGCTCCTAAAGAGTATCAACTAGCTCTTAAAGAGGGCAGTTTGAGTGACCAGCTCGTAGGGAGTGGTCCAGAAACCTGCTCCATGAGGTCGAGGTCTTAGTGACCAAGTCCTATGGAGCGAGGTCCAGAGAATAGACTCTTAGTGAGCGTGGTCCATGGAAACCAGCTCCTAAAGAGTATCAACCAGCTCTTAAAGAGAGTGGTTTGAGTGACCAGCTCGTAGGGAGTGGTCCAGAAACCTGCTCCATGAGGTCGAGGTCTTAGTGACCAAGTCCTATGGAGCGAGGTCCAGAGAATGGACTCTTAGTGAGCGTGGTCCATGGAAACCAGCTCCTAAAGAGTTTGAACCAGCTCTTAAAGAGAGTGATTTGAGTGACTAGCTCTTAGGGAGTGGTCTAGAAACCAGCTCCATGAGGTCGAGGTCTTAGTGACCAAGTCCTATGGAGCGAGGTCCAGAGAATAGAGTCTTAGTGAGCGTGGTCCATGGAAACCAGCTCCTAAAGAGTATCAACCAGCTCTTAAAGAGAGTGGTTTGAGTGACCAGCTCGTAGGGAGTTGTCCAGAAGCCTACTCCATGAGTTCGAGGTCTTAGTGACCAAGTCCTATGGAGCGAGGTCCAGAGAATAGACTCTTAGTGAGCGTGGTCCATGGAAACCAGCTCCTAAAGAGTATCAACCAGCTCTTAAAGAGGGTGGTTTGAGTGACCAGCTCGTAGGGAGTGGTCCAGAAACCTGCTCCATGAGGTCGAGGTCTTAGTGACCAGGTCCTATGGAGCGAGGTCCAGAGAATAGACTGTTAGTGAGCGTGGTCCATGGAAACCAGCTCCTAAAGAGTTTCGACCAGATCTTAAAGAGAGTGGTTTGAGTGACCAGCTCGTAGGGAGTTGTCCAGAAGCCTACTCCATGAGTTCGAGGTCTTAGTGACCAAGTCCTATGGATTGAGGTCTAGAGAATGGACTCATAGTGAGCGTGGTCCATGGAAACCAGCTCCTAAAGAGTATCAACCAGCTCTTAAAGAGGGTGGTTAGAGTGACCAGCTCATAGGGAGTGGTCTAGAAACCTCTTCCATGAGGTCGAGGACTTAGTGTCTAAGTCCTATGGAGCGAGGTCTAGAGAATAGATTCTTAGTGAGTGTGGTCCATGGAAACCAGCTCCTAAAGAGTTTCAACCAGCTCTTAAAGAGAATGGTTTGAGTTACCAGCTCGTAGGGAGTTGTCCAGAAGCCTACTCTATGAATTCGAGGTCTTAGTGACCTAGTCCTATGGAGTGAGGTCTAGAGAATGGACTCTTAGTGACTGTGGTCCATGGAAACCAGCTCCTAAAGAGTATTAACCAGCTCTTAAAGAGGGTGGTTTGAGTGACCAGCTCGTAGGGAGTGGTCTAGAAACCTACTCCATGAGGTCGAGGTCTTAGTGACCAAGTCCTATGGAGCGAGGTCCAGAGAATAGATTGTTAGTGAGCGTGGTTCATGGAAACCAACTCCTAAACAGTATCAACCAGCACTTAAAGAGAGTGGTTTGAGTTACCAGCTCGTAGGGAGTGGTCTAGAAACCTGCTCCATGAGGTCGAGGTCTTAGTGACCAAGTCCTATGGAGCGAGGTCTAGAGAATGGACTCTTAGTGACTGTGGTCCATGGAAACCAACTCCTTAAGAGTATTAACCAGCTCTTAAATAGGGTGGTTTGAGTGACCAGCTCGTAGGGAGTGGTCTAGAAACCTACTCCATTAGGTCGAGGTCTTAGTGACCAAGTCCTATGGAGCGAGGTCTAGAGAATAGACCTTTAGTGAGTGTGGTCCATGGAAACCAGCTCCTAAAGAGTATCAACCAGCTCTTAAAGAGGGTGGTTTAAGTGACTAGCTCGTAGGGAGTGGTCCAAAAACCTGCTCCATGAGGTTGAGATCTTAGTGACCAGGTCCTATGGAGCGAGGTCCAGAGAATGGGCTCATAGTGAGTGTGGTCCATGGAAAGCAGCTCCTAAAGAGTATAAACTAACTTTTTAAAAGAGTTGTCTAAAAACATGCTCCTAAAAGATGAGGCTTAAGACCTAGCTTTATGGTGTAAGGTTTAAAAGCTAACTTCTTAAGCGTAAGGTTCATAATGCACCTCAAACAGTGGTCAACTCGTCAATAATGAAGCCAGCATAAGCTCAAGTGCAATCGTTGCTTGAAACTCGAGCTTGGGGGCTATTGTTGTAGGTAAAATGACCTTGACTCATTGACCACGTAGAGGTCTTCTTGCATAAGGTGTAGGAAGCTCAATGAACTCATAATATGACATTGGAGGTCTAGTTATGGGCCCAACTAAAAAGCCCATAGTGGAAGGCTCATAAATCAACACAAGCAATATAAATAGCCCTCAAGGGGCAAGGGTAAAGGGAAGGTGGTGGTCACCCAAGAGACCACTACTCACTTTCTCCTTCTCTGCACAAAGTCTCTAAAACTACCATCTTTGGGTACTGACTTGTGCGTCGGAGGGGCGTTCCTCGGAGACCCTCCCGAGGCTAGTTACGTGTGTTGATTGTGCAGGTGCTCATGGTCATCTCGGAAGCTCACAAATAGTTGCTCTACCCACACAGCTGGTGGTCTCTCCATTAGCACAGTTTCACCCCGAAACACTAGGCTATATCAACAATATGAAATACTTTGACAATAAATTGATAAGATAGTGTAATTAACAACTAGAAATGCTAAGTTAGAATAAAATGAGATAAATGAAAAAACAAGGGACGGTTAAGACGGTGGTGACTGACTAACTGGTGAGGAACGGTGAGGAACGATGGGAGATTAGCGGGACTGTTGAGGGTTTTGACTTGTGACGCAAAAGGGGGTTTTGAACAATTGAGTTTTGACTTGTTGAAACTATCATGTACTACTTCCGTTTATTAAATACAATATTTTGAAAAAGGCACTATTTATCCTACTAATTTGTACTTAATTTTATTTTAAGGAGTCGTTTGGTTCACACAGGGAAAATGGAATGGAATCTAGAAAGAGAATCAGGGAAAAGGAAAGGAATGACCCACATTTACCCTATCTGCTTGGTTGTGCAATAGAAATGGAATGAACCATAGGATGGTGGCCGTCGTTGACAAGGAAGAGGGTAGGAGGGTTTTTAGACTTTAGGGTTTGTGAAGTGACACGGTGTGGGTAATCAGGGGCGGAATTCAAACAGGTGTAGCGCTACAAAATTCTCAACTTTCGGATCAACTTTATTCGGTTTAGCAACAAAAGGTTCGGACTAATCAATTCGATTCATAAATAAAAGTTGCAAATTTAATTTACATTTAAGTTAATACAATGTTTCTAATAAATAAATAAGCTAATAAATGACTAATAAAATTTAAAGCTAACATCCGTAAAAGTCATCAAAAAATATGTCTATTGAATGTACTATTTGGAAGCATGTTACCTCTTAGTGTTATAACCATATGTATATATCTATATCATGCATATGATTGTTTTTTTAATAATAAGAATATATTTACATTCTCTCTATACTCTCTCTATATATTCTCTCCATATTCTCTCTATATTCCTATTTTATGGTTACTTTTATATTACGTTATCAGCACGAATTCTTTACCCATTGTTAAGTAGATTTTCAAAAGGGAATTGAAGAAGGGTATTATCAATCATTATCGATTGGAAAAGACATTTTACTTGCAATATTTTGCATGTTGTCATGCATTGTTACTTTTGCATGGTACTTTGTTTACGGTGGATTGTATGCAGTAACTTTCTTTGTGGTTTTCAATGTTGTAAGTATGTTAATTAATTTGGATATCATTATTTCATAATGATACTTGAGTCACAGTAAAGTGATGATTTCCTACAATTTTGCATTCGTTTTACATGGTTATATATACAAATCCCATATTAAAGTTTTGATTAACAAAGTTCTAATGTTGCTTATAAATGTTCAAGGAGTTTAAAGGACAACTTGACAAGACTTGTATAATTTTTGTGATGGTTATTTCATAATGATGTCTTGTTGATGTTTTCAAAGGAAAATTAGTTGTATAAGAGTAAATGTCACAAATTTGAAGACAATGGCAATTATGTATAAATTTGTACATAAAGTTATGAAGTTTCTTATACATGAAACTAATTTTGGTAATTTGAAATTATATAAATATTTATCTTACTAAAGATAAAGTCCATGACATAATATATACGTGATGTATGGTATATACACTTTCTCCATTTTATTTTGTCTTTGTTCTTCTATATGACTCATTTATGCTATTTTCCATTAATCTATTATTAGTACAAGTAATGATATTATTATTATTATTATTATTATTATTATTATTATTATTATTATTATTATTATTATTATTATTATTATTAAATCCTTAATTATAATATTTTTGTTCAATAGTGAAGTACGTCGAACATTGCCAAACTTGAATTTGTGGCTCTAGATATTACCGGGAAGAATTATCTATCATGGGTGTTGGATGCTGAAATACATTTGGATGCAAAGGGCCTTGGTGAAACAATTAAAGAGGGGAATAAAGCAACAAGTCAAGATAGAGCCAAGGCTATGATATTCCTTCGCCATCACCTCCGCGATGCACTAAATACTGAATATTTGACCATAAAAGATCCACAAATTCTTTGGAATAGTATAAAAGAAATATATGATCATCAAAAGACGGTTATACTGCTAAAAGCTCGTTATGATTGGTTACATTTGAGATTACAGGATTTTAAATCCGTTAGCGAGTATAATTTAGCCATGTTTAAAATTACATCTCAGTTGAAATTATGTGAAGAAAAGATAAGAGATGCTGAGATGCTGGAAAAAACATACTCCACTTTCCATGCAAATAATATTGTCCTGCAGACACAATATTGGGAAAAAGGATTTAAAAAATATTCTGAATTAATATCTTGTCTTTTGGTGGCTGAACAAAATAATGAGTTACTCTTGAAAAATCATGAGTCCCGTCCTACTGGAGCCACTCCATTCCCTGAAGCGAATGTGACAACCATTGTAGACCACACCCACAGTAGTGGTCATACTCGTGGTCGTGGCCGTGGATATGGACGTGGACGTGGAAATTGTAGAGGTCGTGGAGGTTATTTTAGATACTCAACTTCTAATTGGAAATGGAATCGTAATGATAGTAAAAATGAGAAAAAGAAAGAAGAGGAAGTAACTAGTATTTGTTACCGTTGTGGTGGAAAAGGACATTGGTCACGCATGTGTCGCGCACCAAAGCGTCTTGTTGCATTATATCAAGAATCATTAAAGCAAAAAGGAAAGAAAGTTGAGACCAATCTTGTGATTGAAGATGGCGATGGCGACTTTAATAATGATAATTCAACTCACTTAGAGGTTTCCGATTTCTTCACCTCCCAAGAAGGGAATAAATAAACAAACTCCCATGACTTATGTTCGATCCCTATATAATATAATATGTGTGTTAAGTGTGTTAAACTATGATTGTATTTTATTACATTATTTAGTACTTTATTGTATTTAGTTGTGAAACTTATGATTGTAATATGTTTTAATTTACTCTTTAAATACTTAGTGTTAATGTTATGTACTTATTTTATGATTTAAATCTTATTTTAATTTATGTAATATATATATATAGTGACACAATATTTTATTTTCTTGAAGAATATGAATCCCCCTCAAGTTTATGTAGCACATTATGGTGAAAAATTATGCCTTGCAGATAGTGCAACTACTCACACAATACTCAAAAATAATAAATATTTTACTCATCTAAATATGAAAAATATTAGTGTGAGCACTATTTCTGGTAGTACAAATATTATAGAAGGCTCTGGAAGAGCACATATAGTGTTACCTTCAGGAACAAAATTCGATATTGTTAATGCTTTGTACTCTCCCATGTCTCAAAGAAATTTGCTAAGTTTTAAAGATATTCGCTATAATGGCTATCATATTGAGACATTAAGTGAAGGAAATGATGAGTTCCTTCAAATTATTAGAATAACTCAAGGTATTAAGCATATTTTGGAGAAATTACCTGTTTTCTCAATTGGTTTGTACTACACAGCAATAAATTCAATTGAAAGTCATAATTTAGTAAACCAAAAGTTTACTAATGATTTTATTGTTTGGCACGACCGGTTAGGTCATCCCGGTTCGATTATGATGCGAAAGATTATTGAAAATTCATGTGGACATCCATTAAAAGGCCGACACATTCTTTCAAATAATTTTTCTGTTGCTTGCTCAAAAGGCAAACTAATAATTCAGCCTTCACCAGCTAAGTTAAATTTTGAATCTATTAACTTCTTGGAACGCATCCAAGGGGGTGGACCAATTCATCTACCATGTGGACCATTTAGATATTTTATGGTTTTAATCGATGCATCGACTAGATGGTCACATGTTTCTTTGTTATCAACTCGTAACATGGCATTTGCGAGATTGCTTGCTCAATTAATCAAATTACGAGCACATTTTTCCGATACTCCTATAAAGACTATTCGTCTTGATAATGCTGGTGAATTTACATCTCAAAATTTCAACGATTATTGTATGTCCATAGGGATAAATGTTGAGCATCCAGTAGCACATGTTCATACACAAAACGGCTAGCAGAATCATTAATCAAACGTCTACAATTGATTGCTAGACCATTACTTATGAAGTCCAACCTTCCAATTTCAGCTTGGGGGCATGCTATATTACATGATGCATTATTAATTCGCATCAAGTCAACAAGCTATCATAAATTCTCCCCATCTCAATTGATTTATGGTAAGGAACCAAATATCACCCATCTAAGAATATTTGGATGTGCAGTTTATGTTACAATAGCTCCACCACAACGCTGCAATATGGGTCCTCAAAGAAGACTAGGAATATATGTTGGTTTCGAATCCCCATCGATTATTAAATATCTCGAACCAACCATAGGAGATTGTTCACTACACGTTTTGTTGATTGTCATTAGTCAGTTTTCCCGAGTTTAGGGGGAGATAAGAAACAGCTGGAACAAGAAATTAGTTGGAATGAATCACGGTTATCTCATCTTGATCCTCGTACGAATGAATGTGAACAAGAAGTTCAAAAGATAATTCATTTACAAAGCTTAGCAAACCGATTGCCCGACGCTTTTACTGATCCAAAAAGAGTGACTAAGTCACATATTCCAGCTGTAAATGCTCCAATTAAAATTGATGTCCTAGAAGGACGAAATGAATTTGCTAGTGAAACTAAAGCATGCCAGAAGCGTGGAAGACCAATAGGTTCCAAAGATAAAATTCCTCGAAAAAGACAAGGAGTAAAGATAAATGATGACCAAATCGAGGAAGTACTTGATTTTGAAAAATCTCTGGAAGAAAATTCAGACATGATAGAGGAAGAAAAGGTACCTGACAATGAAGAAATTTCAACAAATCATGTCATGCCAGGAATTACTTGGAACTGAACTCAAATCGACGTCGATGATGTTTTTGCATACAGTGTAGCATTAGAAATTATGGATAATAATGATGATAAAAATGAGGATCATGAACCAAAGTCCATTTAAGAATGTAGACAAAGAGATGATTGGCCAAAATGGAAAGAAGCAATTACAGCAGATTTAAAATCTCTTGAAAAAAGACAAGTATTTGGACCTGTAGTCCGTACACCTAAAGGTGTAAAACCAGTGGGATATAAGTGGGTCTTTGTGCGAAAACGTAATGAAAAGGGTGAAATTGTTAGATATAAAGCAAGGTTAGTTGCACAAGGATTCTTACAAAGACCAGGAATTGACTATGAAGAAACATATTCTCATGTGGTAGATGCAACAACTTTTAGATTCCTAATTAGTCTGGCAATGAAAGAAAAACTTGACTTACGATTGATGGATGTAGTAACTGCATATCTATATGGCCCAATGGATAATGAAATTTATATGAAACTCCCAGAAGGTTTTAAGTTGCCAAAAGCAACTGATTCAGGTTCTCGAGAACCATTTTCAATTAAACTTAATAGATCTCTTTATAGGTTGAAACAATCTTGGTGTATGTGGTATAAACGTTTGAGTGAGTACTTGTTGAAAGAAGGCTATAAGAAAGATCCAATTAGTCCATGTATTTTTATAAAGAAATTTGGATCATGATTTGTTGTTATTGCAATGTATGTTGATGATTTAAACCATATACATTGGAACTCCTGAAGAGATTTCAGTAACAATGGAGTATTTAAAGAAAGAATTTGAAATGAAAGATCTTGGCAAGACAAAATTTTGTTTGGAGTTACAAATTGAATACTTTAACAATGGAATCCTTGTACGCCAAACAACATACACACAAAAAGTGCTGCAAAGGTTTTATATGGATACAACACATTCGTTGAACAACTCAATGGTTGTAAGGTCACTTGAAGTGGATAAAGACCCGTTCCGCCCTCGGGAAACTAATGAAGAAATTCTTGGTCCTGAAGTACCATATTTAAGTGCTATAGGTGCATTAATGTATCTTGCAAGTCATACTCAACCTGACATATCTTTTTCAGTCAATTTATTGGCAAGATTTAGTTCATGCCCTACTCGAAGTCATTGAAATGGAGTCAAACACATACTTTGTTATCTTCAAGGTACAAAAGACATGGGTTTATTTAGCCAAAGAAGATTTAATTGGTTTTGCAGATGCTGGATACCTATCTGATCCTCATAATGCTCGATCACAAACTGGATATGTATTCACATGCGGTGGTACAGCTATTTCTTGGCGTTCTATGAAACAAACTATTGCAGCTACTTGTTCTAACCATTCAGAGAAATTATCAATCCATGAAGCTAGTCGTGAATGTGTATGGCTAAGGTCGATCATTCATCATATACGAGAAGATTGTGGTTTGACATCTGGGAAAGATATCCAAACAATCTTATATGAGGATAACGCAGCATGCATTGCACAACTCAGAGAAGGATACATCAAAGGTGGCCGAACAAAGCACATCTTACCAAAAAAATTTTCACACATGATCTTCAGAAGAATGGAGAAATTAATGTCTTGAAGATTCTTTCAAGCGAGAACTTAGCAGATCTGTTTACTAAAGCACTTAAAACTGCTACATTTAGGAAGTTGACTTATACCATTGGATTGCGTTGTCTAAAAGATCTTCAAAGATGTACACATGAGGGGGAGTAAATGCGCGTTATACTCTTTTCCCTAACCATGGTTTTTCCCATTGGGTTTTCTTGGCGAGGCTTTTAATGAGGCAACATTCAAGCGCATACACATAATTAATTGGCATTAGATAATATAATATAATTGACGTCCAAGGGGGAGTGTTATGAAAATATTGTGGACGTCATTATATCCGTAAAAGTCCTCAAAGAATATGTCTATTGAATGTACTATTTGGAAGCATGGTACCTCTTAGTGTTATAACCATATGTATATATCTATATCATGTATATGATTGTTTTTAATAATAAGAATATATTTACATTCTCTCTATACTCTCTCTATATATTCTCTCCATATTATCTCTATATTCCTATTTTATGGTGACTTTTATGTTAGAAATTAAATATTACAAAAAAAACAGATTAATCAAATATAGATATAAATAAATTAGAAATTACAAAGGAGAAAAATACAGATTAAATTTTTAATACCAAATGTCAATTAATTAAAAAGAGAAACATAAATTGAAAAACAAGATCTAACCGTAAACCGATGTTGCCGCCTGCCGGAGAGTTGGAGATGAACACTGGAACAGTGGAGGCGCACCCGGGTTGCCGGAAAGTCCAAAAGGAAGAGTCGAAGTCTCGAAGAATTGCCTCTGACGAACGACTGAACCACTGAGAGATTGTGAGGGTGAGGCGGTGAGGCTCTGACGGTGGCTGGTGAGGCGGTGTGGCTGTGAGGCGATGAGGTTGTGAACCACTGAGAGACTGAACCACTGGGACTTGTGAGTTGTGAGAGAGAGAGAGGAGAGAGAAAATAAGGGTTTGGTTGTTTGACTGATTGAATTTTACTTCAATCACGTGTTTAACTTTTTAGTTTTTTTAACTAAAGCTGATTTTTTTTCCAAATAGGGGGTAGCACATGACTCCCCGTGCTACTCCCTTAGCTTTGCGCCTCCGCCCATGGGTAATGAGTGCCGGAATGGGAATGGAAAATATAGGGTAGAGAATAGAAAAGTGATAGTTTGGGGTAAAAGGATTAGGAAAAGTGATAGTTTAGGGTAAAAGGATTAGGAAAAGTGGGGAAAGGGAATGACAGAAACAAACAAACAAACGACATCAAAGGGAATGAGCCTAGTTTATTTCCTTTTCCTTAGATGATTACCCCCACCCAAACGGCCCCATAATATAGTAGTAGATTTTATTTGATTTGTCTCGGTGTGTGTTACTAATGTATAATATATTTGTATAATTTTTCTAATTTATACAAATGCATAATTAAAACTATGAACCATTATATGCCGCCTGAAATTCGCAAGTACCGGCTGAAATACTTAATGGACTTCCTAATATATCCTTAATCAACTTCAGTTTCTTCTCTATCCCAACCATCTCAAGTCTTAACTACTCCACCATCACCACCCTTCCAAGACTTCCCATGCACCCGCCCCAACTACTTCACCCACCACCATTATCACCAAAGCCTACTCCACTGAAACTGCTCCGCCCACCCCATAAAATTGCACCACACCACTACAAACTATCCACCACAAATACAACATTTTATTTTTCCAAAAAACTGGACTAGTGGAAATTGGTAGTGGCGTGTTCGATTTCCGCCACCACCTAGGTAGTGGCGTGTTAAATTTTCACCACTTCCTTGGTAGTAGCATGTTGTTTTTCCGCCACTACCTAGGTGGTGACGGGAATTTAACAAGCCAATTTAGTTTTTCAAAAAGAAAGAAAGAAAAAAAAACTTGTCGGATTTGTTGTGGGTAATTCATTAGTATGGCGGTGATGTGGTGGTGTGGGGGTTGCCAAAGAACAATATGGTGGTGATTTGGTGTGTGGGGGTTGTCGCAAATACTTTATGGTGGTGGTGCGGAAGTTTGCTTGTGTGAGAAATGGGTTGGTGGTGGGTGGGAGTAGTGGGAGTGGTGGAGTTGGGAGGGGTAATGGGGTAGGGGTATTAATGTAAAATCAAGTCATATTTTATATAAAAATTAGGCGGTGCGCACGAATTTCGGGAGGTATTTAATGACAAACTATAAACAGTTAAAAATGGTATCAACAAATGTGAAAGGGGCAACTAAAAACAGAGGTAGAAATTGCTATATCATGGATTCATAGACCTAAGTCTATATAGTCTTTGGCACATGAGCAATATTGTTTACAACTTATCACTAAAGCATGAACGTTGTTCAGTTTACTTTTACAAGTAATATTCAAACATGGAAGATATTGAATAAGAACAATTACTTTTGGGTAAAAGGAGTTTGTTAAGGGAAGTACGAGGGAACTAGTAATAAATGCTACAAGTAATAAAAATGTGCTAACTTGCTTACATAAAAGAGGGAACTAGAAATAAATAGATTTGTAACCTTACTGCACGATTTTTGTAATTTTTTTGGTCATATTAAGGAAATAGTTTACATGTTTAATAATAAAAAAAAACGATTAGTTACCTATTTACATTAAGGAGTATATATACTTTTTAATGAAAAAATCGTGTTTGAAACAAAGACTCAAATTGGATCATCAATTAGTGTTATTACTGTTATCCATTGAACTGACAAAAAAACTAAGCAAGAGTAAGAATGAGAAGCAATAAAGCTTGCACATGTATTCAAGGGTGGATATTTCAAATGGCCTAGGGTGGTCAGGCCACCCAATGAAAAATATAGTGATTTTTTTGTGTAATTTAGACCTCCAAAAAAATCCTAAGTGAAAAAATGAAATACTATGTAGTTTCTATAAACAAAAAATAAAAAANATAAAAAAAAAAAAAAAAAAAAAAAAAAAAAAAAAAAAAAAAAAAAAAAAAAAAAAAAAAAAAAAAAAAAAAAGCAGAAGAAAAAACTATCTACTACACAAGAACAGAAGACAATTAGCTTAGCATGCTACTTTTTCTATATATAGTCCACTAAAAATTTATCATAAACGGAAATTACTAAAAATTACTTTTAGGTATTTTATAAACGGAAAATTTATCAGAAAATGCTTTTTAAATATATATATATTTTTGCGAAATAAAACCTTATGAAAATTTTGTTGAGAGTAAACCCTTGATGCATCTTTTTTTGTCACTTACAACCTTTGGGGGATTTTCCGGGGTTGATCGAAATATTATGGCATTGACTCTCTCTTTGTACACTGACACTACCACATTTAACTAGCTTAAGGGCCTGTACTTCAGTTGAAAACAGCTGAACTGAACAGATTAAAACAGAGCTGAATTGAACGGATTGGAGCTGAACTGAAAGTTTTTATTATGGATTAATGATTTTAATTATGGATTATTGATTTTTAACTATTGATTATTTTAACTATTGGTTTTTAATTATGATTATTGCTTTTTTTTCCTAGGATTTTTATGGATTGACTACGGATAATTAATGATTTTTAACTAATGATAATGACATATTAATAATTTTGATATTAATCTACTAATAATTTTTAAACAAAAAAACATTATTGGTAGTGTTGTTGCTTGAGCAATGAGGTGGGATAGGGACTGTGAGGACTTCGCTGACGTAGACTGGATGTGTGAATTGATTGGTCTCTTGCTGATGTACTCTCCAAGCATTTGTAAAAAAGGGATAATAATCCTTGTAGGATTATTTCCCCCAAGTATGCTTAAGTAAGTATTTGCAGGAGAGTAAGTGAACAATAATCAACAAGTAAACAGTTTTAGAGAGAGGTTTTAGAGAGAAGTTTTCCTTTTATAGTATGTGTTTTTCTTTTAAGCTTGAATGTCCTTTTAATGAGAATTTCGAAAGGTATTTATAGCCTCAAGTACAATTTCTTAACCAATGATATCGTGACACTTGTCCTCATCTCCTTAATTTTTTTCCTTCATATACCTTATGGGCTTATGGCATTAGACAATTTAGGCCCAATGGTTTGTTTTGGTTCTTCTTTTAACGAGAATAGGAGTTTGACATGTGGCAAGGTATGATCTTCCCTTTGCTTGATCCCATTCACATGTGGCCCAGTCGTAAGATGACACGTGTCTATGTAGGGCCCACTCATGGCAGACTCATCATTGCCACGTGGCAATCCCACGTTGGCATATAATACTAGAGAGTGGGTCACGTGGTCCACTCAGAGGCTGACACGTGGCAGCTAACTTGTCATGCCACATCATTTTCCCCTCATATGGGTTGATGAATCCATAATCCATCACCCATCTGATTGAATTAGACTGGGCCTTGCTGTGCAGGCCCATTTACCCTTTTGTATTTGGGGGGGGGGAATTGAAGGGTTTCAAATTTTCCCCCCTTTTTACCCTCACCCCTCTCCTTTAAATAGAGGTGAGAAGTAAAAATATTTTTCACAGCTATCTTTGTGAATTTCCTAGAGAGAGAAAGTAGTAAGAGAAAGTAATAGAAAGTTGAGAACATTTCCAAAGGCGATTTCAGGCGAGTTTTTTTAGGCGATTTCAGGCGAAGCTCAGGCAGTGAATAGTGTTTTTAGATCTTTATTTTAGCAACTTCTTTACTCAGGTAATTATTACATGATCCAGGTTCATTTTATTTTTCATTACTTATTCTATCATGTCTTCTAGTTCGTCTTCTCCTCATAATGCAAGTAATCCGTTTTTAATTGTTCCTAGTAATAAACAAGTAGAGGTGGGTCAGGGTTCATCAACTAGCTCTCAATATTCTAACCCCAAATATTCTTCCTTCATTGGGGTCACCGAATCTTCCATTCCTTCTTATGCAGGAGGACATGGCAAGAACATAATAAACTGCCACCCGGATTTTTACCAGCAAGGACCCAGCAGACTCCATTGAAGAGATGGAGAGATCTGCCGATAAAGCCGAATCAAGACATTCGGCTACTGATTCTGAGACAGAGGTCACTGCACCTCCCCGCAAACCTACCACCTATCCCACACCAGAGACTGCTTTGGTGAGATGGGAGGCCATTAAGGACATTAACACTGTCCTATATGGTAATTCGTTTATTAACCATAAGAGTTTTCAGCTTATTCTCCCTAAGAAAGGGGATTCCCTTCTTAGTGTCTCAGAGGGATGCTTCTGAATGCAACACATTTAACGTTCGGCACATTCGGCGTCATTTGATGACACCAAATGTGTCGAATTGTATTCATCTTTGATTCAACTCGGTCTGAAATTATGAGACCGAGTTGAATGTGTTAATGTGTAGTTTTGGCACATTCGGCATCGTTCTTGATGCCAAATGTGTAAAACCATCGTTCTTATAGATTCTCTTGATCAAAACATATTAGACCGAGTTAAGTGTGTTAGCATGGAGATTTGGCACATTCGGTATCGTAGACACCTAATTTAGTCCCCCTGTCCCGCGGCAGGACTCTATGATGATTAAAAAACTCATTTCTCTAGAAGATTGGATAATCGAGTATACTTGGGCATAAAAATAAATCTCGGATATTATAAAATTTCCATTCTTATTTAACGGACCTTTTATCCCAATGCTCTTTTATTATTTTAAATAAATAAATTAAATTAAATTAAATTAAATTAAAAAAAAAAATCTTTCAAAAAAAATATGTAGCGCGCTTAATTTAGTCACGCTGACAGCTCAGCGTGACTAAGTTAGCAGCGCTACCCTAGTAGCGTTGTAGGGTTTCCTGCGCTACTGGGCCAGCGCGATTCGGCGTACCGCGCTAGCAGCCCAGCGCGATTAGGGTTCCCACGCTGTTATAAAAACCTTCGTTTCTCAAAAAAAAATTTACTTATTCTCTCCCTCATACTTAATTAATCCGATTATTGCTTTTAAACAACCTTATTTTTGGTAATAATTATTTATTATTTATTTGCTATTTATTTTAAAAAAGTTGCTACAAATTTTGATAATATTGAAACAATAATTCGACTGTGCCCAAATTAACACTCAACGACTCCAGTCTTCATACGGGAAGTGGTACGTTTTCTGAGAGCCCTAAAAATCAAACTTGTGGATTTGTTGTTGTTGGTTTTCCGAATCATTTACCGCTTTTATCATTTTGTTTTTGTTAAAGGGCTTAATTTGAATTAATTTATCACATTAAACTAAGATAATTTTTGGACAAATTGTATCATGCTAGGAACCTTGAATTAATCTTAACGACGATTTGAATAAATTATTAGGTTTTATGTGATTTCACCTTAATAATAGTAATTTTGTGTTAGGTTGTAAATTATTATTTTGTGGTTCTTTATATAATTTGTGTATAATTGAGAGAAAACTAGTAATGGCCGCCTACGGGCTAATATGACGCACTCCGCCATATTAGTACCTTCACCCCCGAATCCAACCTTTGGTTCGTAAGATCATAACTTGGAGTCATCCCCATGGGATCGAAAGGGTTATTCGTGCAATTTAGATTATCGTCCCGTATTCGTGTCCCATTCGTAATCAATCTAAATACACGGTTTATGAGTTTGATTCCTAAAACTCATTGGCGACTCCTTACTAGCATCGTCCGTATTCGTATATTATTATCTCACTCGAAAAAAGATAATTAAAAAAACAAAAAAAAAACATCAAAATAGCGTAGCGTGACAGACTTTGTCACGCTAACATCGCAGCGTCACAAAGCTTGCCGCGCTACACCTGCAGCGTGACAAAACTTTGTAGTGCTTGCACAATCAGCGGACAAAATGTCATGCTCCACTGCGTAGCGCGACTTGAAAATTCTGCGCTACCTGTGTTTTTTTCGTGATACTTCTAAAAAAGTCAATTTCACTTTCCTTAAGCACCCAATTTTTTAGGTCTAACTTGACCTACTGGACGGTTTGGGAAAGGGACAAAGAAATTTGGGACCCTAAAATCCTAGTGGCCCTTACAATGGCGACTCTGATGGGGGGATAAAAGAGGGTTGAGACTTGAAAATATTCTCTCAAAATATACACTTATATTTAGACATTGCATTTTTTTAGTCATATTGCAACATGTACATACAACTTGGCTCTCACTGTGGTTTGAAACTGCCTTCAGTAACCGTGATTACTTCTCACATTTCGGAGGGAGGAAACTATTGACTGGTGGGGCCCATGAGTCCTCTAAGCAACTGAGCAAGATAGAACCTTATCCAATACATCGATTCTAAGCGCCCATTTTTGGTACTTAGATGGGAGAAAACTTATATCTACAGGTTATTAACTGCAAAGTGTGTGGAGCACGCCACTCTTAGATGTAGGACCTTTTGACGACGATGACTGACCGTAGTTTGATGCTTATTTGATAATTATTTTCCTTCCTTTTTTATAAAGTTGATTGTTTTGCTTTTTATATTTTGTGACAACATGAGATTTACTGAGGTTTCAAATCAATTTTTAATCACAATACAGTTATGCTACCTAAATTAATTGTTACGTAAAATATTTGCCATATTTTAAATTATATTCTTTGATATCATTGATGCTGAAAAGATTTTTATGCCCCAATATATTTGATAGTAAAAAATATTGCAAAGATATAGTAATCAAATCCTTGATCGGCTAGATTTGATTAACTGAATCTGATCTAAATAGAATAACTATACACTTAACATGTTATTAGAAATTCAAAATTAAATTAACGATTCAAAAATATGTAACTTTTTGAGATTTTTATATAATTCGATCTTTGGAAATGCTACTAATTAATTTTTCATTTAGATTCTTTATTAGTTTGATTCAAATTTCAAAATAAATCTAACTATCTACTTTCCTTGTATTATTTTCACCAAAATCAACATTTGAATCATTTTTTTTAAAAAAAAAAAAACCAAAAAAAAAAATACATCAAGGTATTATGATATTTATATGATTATTATATTTTTTATTTTTCCTATGAGTTTCCCAATCAATTAACCTTGATTGTTGATAACTCTAATTGTATTTGAGTCTATTTTTTTTCTTCTAGTTTGTCTTCTATCTTTTTTTGTCGTCACTCATCATTCTTGTAAGGATCCAATATGATAATTGAAATTACTAATTGCTGACAATGCACGATTTTGATCGATGTTTTATTAACTTCCTACATACAATAACATCATCACCAATTCCTTCTAAAGTTGGGTCTTAATAATAGGCCCATTTAGGCTCTAAATAACGTAATATGGGCACATGGACATGAATCCAAAACCCATAAATACAAATTTAATGATAAACTTAGCAAAAAATCAATAGAAACTTGCAGTTGTAATAACTATACAATGCTACACAACAACGCGCCAACTCTTTAATTGCACTACACTGGTAGCATACAAAGTTTAATAAGTCTACCGTGATAGCGCTACTTCTTTTGTCACGCTAACAAAGCCAGCGCTAGAACTTTTTTTTGCGCTACAATGTCAATGTATTTGAATAGGTGGAATGAATATGTAGTATTATTGAAATACTCATACACATTTAATCATAAAACCCAACTAAAAAGGGTTTAAGTTTTTTAGATCCCGTTTATGGTCAAGAATAACCCACTTTGGTGTTTTTTTCAACATTTTACTCTATTACACACATACTGAATGGACACACTTTTGAAGTTGCAAATCATTATAATATGAAGACCAAGGGTCTGCTACATATTATTGGCATACAAAAATGATGGAAAAAATGCCTAATGTCAACGAATAGAAAATTGTTGTTTAGAAAGTGAAAATGGCATATTATTACTTTTTCTAACACTCCATCCCCACCTTTGCATTCAAACGCATCATTCTAAGGTGTTTCAATTATTGAACATGGGTTCAAACTACCCTAAATGTTTGATTTGAATCGTAGATCAATGTCCCAACGGTCTATAGTTGGATGAAATATAACGAAGTTCAATCAAAAACATTATTTCAAGACGATTGTAGAGCGTACATACAAGAAACATGTATATGGACAAAACTAGAACTCCCATACTTTCCTGGTTTATTTCTCTCTTTTCTTTCTCCTTCTTCATGGAGAGTTTGAGACTTTTGCGCCAAGTTATCATTTATGTACTAATTTCAAACTATCATTAAATGAAATTTATTTCATCTTCAAAATTTGTACATTTCTCTCTGCTCATCATCTTGCTTAAACAATTACAAGGATGAACTCATCAAGTTGAGTTTATCAACATGGCAATCAAGACACAAGTTAAAGCATATTTCGAAATAATATAGACTACGTGTTCACTATCAAATGCACCCTCAATTGTGACGCATCCACATCTGAACAACTTACTTATATGTTTAAATCCTTTAAATTAAATGTGTCAATACTTAATTAAGTTATTAAAAGCCAAGTAGTTCAAATAAGTCTCTTTTGGGAAAACAAACTTTACTTTATATTACACATAGACTCAGTGTCACGAGCCTAAAAGTTTAATTGAGATTCAAAATAAGTCTCAAAAATTGGGGGCTCACTCAAAGTCCACGTATTGTGTTTATTTAAAGATGGACAATACACCAAAATAAGAGGCACCTTTGAAACCCTAAAAAAGTCTCCATTATCTTGAATAACCTATATTTGATCAACTTTGTTGGTAGCCCGTTTGCGCCTAAAAACACCATCTGTTTCTTTCAACTACATCAAACTTAGCCCGGGGATGGGAATGCTACAAGGCACATAAATTAAAAAGCAACTCCATTAAAGCAAATATATAATGTTAAAGCAGCTCTGATTTGTCAATTCAACAAATGGAAAGGCATGATAAAGTTGTCAACCAGTAAAATTTTCAATAATAGAGTTGCTCAATTTAAGAACAAGTTTGTACGCATAGTTTGGGTTTAATATGGGTATTTGGAGCCTTCTTTTCCATTTCTTTCTACACCCTAAGCTTAGCACGATACAACCCTTGAAAAAGCCCCTCCTTGAGGTGTAACGGAAATTGCAAAAAAACTTGTGTCTTTACCTTTAAACACATCAATAATCAGAAGCAAGAGCTACGCAAAGACCTGATTCCAACTCGAATTGGATTGTATGCAACTTTCATAAGGTGCGGTCTTAATAGTCCTACATCTTAAGGGACAGGTAACATGAGTAAAAATTTTAAGGGCCCAGAAAAAAAAAGGGTCCTTGAAAACAAGACTCACCTAAGGTCTTGGATATTGTTTTATATAGGACGCACAACCGTCCTTAGGAAAATTGCCGTAATGTCACAATAAAGCAAGTCAGTGTTCTTCTACACATATCATCCTTCTTTCTTTTTTCACACATACTTTCTTCATCAAGCTTCTTTCCTTTCTCATTCTCATCATCATCAACTCTTGTAGTGTCATCTTTTACTCAAACACTCACATATTCCTTTACTCATTCCTTGTTATTCCGCAAAATCATCAAATTCGTCTTCTCTAAAGAATGAATTTTCATAGCTATCTTATGCCTATCCATGGCAGCATGAAGCATCATTTTGATTCCATATCATCCTCTCATCACCAAAATCTTTCCTATCTCTTCTAGTTTTGGTCTTCATAAACTTGGCAACTCGTCTACTTCAAGCATTATCATATTCAACACTTCAAAACTTAAGCAAGCATTTATAATATTGATTTCTTATTTCTCTAAAGAGATTCACATTACTAATAGCCAATAGTTGAATTTGAAACAAACTTCTCAAACAAAACAATCACGAAAGTATAAGATGATAGCTCATAATCTAAGAACAAATAAGCAAGCTAAAATCATTCCCCTTTGAATCATAATCGTTGTCAAGCATATTATACAACAACTGTAATCAATTTTGGATCCTTAACTTCTACTATTCTTTCTTCCTCATTCTCCTCGTACAAAAAAATAATCATGTTTTTTTCAAAAAAAAAAAATCGATTTAGGGAAAGTTGAGACACCCCCATCCCTTGCTTCCTACTAACTCATGCTATGGCACCTCCGTGTTCATTTGTGCATATTTTTTGGTTGTTTTCCCCGTGCTTATTTGTAGCTAATTTGAGCATATAACTAACTTGTACATAGTCTTCTAGCTAGCTTTGCATACATATTTGTGACCTTTCTTGTTGCTACTAGTCTCCATACTTACACCACCTTATACACCCTGTGGGCTACGTTATTTTCAAAATTAGNGGGGGCTACGTTCTTTTCAAAATTAGTTATGAAGCGACTTGCTTCAAAATCTCATTAAGCTTATGACATTTTCTTGTTTCCCCTTATGAAAAAAAAACATGGAAGTTGTCTCACTTGAAACTTCATTTTGGCGATTATTTGTTGGGAGTATGTCGGATAACCCTCCACAAACTATTGCCATCCCCCCCTACTCGGACCCTCGGTCTCAAAATATAGCTCATTAGTTATATGTCAAAGGTAAAAGGCCCAAGGTCTAATCAATAATACAAGAACAATTAATGAAGTTAAACTTAAAAAGCTTTCACACCAAAAAAAAAAGAGCTAGAAAATTAAAAAGGCGTAGCATCACAGACTTTGTAGCGCTAAATGAAGAGCGCCACAAAATTTTCAGCGCTCCATAGCGTAGCGCAACAAAGTTTGTCACGCTACAGCAGCAGCGCAACTAATTTTCTTGCGTTATGTTTTCTGAGGTAAAATTAAGAGCATTTTTACTTTTATCATACCANTTTTTACTTTTATCATACCAAATGATGGGATAATTGATTTCTTATTCTTGGAGCACGTTGCATCATAAATATTAAGAGCATTTTCATTTTTGGTTATAAATTAAGAGCTCATTACTCTTATAATTAAAATAAATTAATCAAGAGCATTTTTACTTTTTGATTGTTAATTAAGAGCCCATTACTCTTATAATAAACTAATCTAGAGCACTTCTCAATAGTTCATGGAGCATTATACTTCATTCCATAACATCATTTAGAGAATCATTTGCCAAAGCACTTTTGTTTAATAAAATAAAAGCATAATACTCTTACAATGCTTGGAGCATTCTTCAATAACCTTTTATAAAACAAAATTTTTTTTCATATGCTTGAACATTTGTATGACTACATTTAAATAAGTTATAACAAATAATTCTCTAAATCAACATGTAAGCACAAGTTCATTTCATATTTCTCAAAATTATCTTAATTAAAGAATGTTTGAGATAGAAGCACTTACATTACAAAAGAAGAAGCACTTAAAGGAAAAAGCAGAGTAGCGCAAGACAATGTGCTATGCTTACACCTCAGCGTCACAAACCCAAACACGCTGCCTCAGTAGCGCGACTAACTCTACCACGCTACAACATGTAGCGCGACTAATTCTACAGCGCCATCACTCAAGCCCAGCAATGAAACCACGCCAATGTCCCTACACAACACTACCATGTATTATCAATTCAACATCAACTTTTATAATTTGAGCAACCTTTCAAACACAACAAATGAAGAAACGCTCACTTGGGAGCGTGATAGCAGCAACCGCTGAAGGTCTTAACGCTGTTTCTACTGTTNTTTCTACTGTCACGTTGACGCATCCGCGTGGTTGGCTTTGTGACGCTACAAGGCTAGCGCTCTTGACTGTGCTTTGTTGTATTTTCAAATGCTTTGACTTTGTTTTTGATGTTAATCCCTTTTCTCACTCCTTTATCCAAAATACTCAAAAGGAAAAATACATTGAGTTAAGGTTTGTGATTTTATGACAACGTCAATAGCTTTTGTCAACAATTCTAGTAAATAAGCGAATTTACTCCAAAAAAGTAATAATGAGCGAATTTATTACACTTTTTCAATAATTTCGGTAAATAAACGAATTTACTCAAAATAGTAATAAATGAGCGAATTTATTACATTTTTTTCAATAGTTTCGGTAAATAAGCGAATTTACTCAAAACGTAATAAATGGGCGAATTTATTACCTTTTCTTCAAATATTCTTAGTATATAAGCGAATTTACTAAAAATAGTAATAAATAAGCGAATTTATTACATTTTTCAATAATTTCGGTAAATAAGCGAGTTTACTCAAAAAACTAATAAATGAGCGAATTTATTACACTTTGTCAACAATTCTGGTAAATAATCGAATTTACTAAAAATAGTAACAAATAAGCGAATTTATTACATTTTCTTCAAACACATTTTTAGTAAATAAGCGAATTTACAAAAATAGTAATAAATAAGCGAATTTATTACCTGTTTTCAAACACTTCTTTGGTAAATAAGTGAATTTACTAAAATAGTAATAAATAAGCAAATTTATTACCTTTTCTTCAAATATTCTTAGTAAATAAACGAATTTACAAAAATAGTAATAAATAAGCGAATATATTACCCTTTTGTGTTCAGATATTTTAGTAAATAAGCGAATTTACTAGATTAGTAATAAATAGACTAATATATTACTTTTGCTTATAAAATTGAATTTACAATGTTTTAATAAATAAACGAATTTATTAAAACTCATTTTCTATTTTTCGATTTCAAAGTAAGAAAGTCGATTAATTAGAAAATAACTATTCCAATTTTCGAAAACAAAAAGGTTTTTTATGTTCTGGAAGCCATTGCTTTCTAAAATCTTGATACACCCATTGGTTAATAAGGAGCCCTCGGTTCCGAATATGGAAGTCTCGAAAAGCGATTCGAGCATACTTTGATTTTCGTCTTACTCAGACTCAATCAAAGTGGGGGCTAACTGTAGACATCTAATTTAGTCCCCGGTCCCGTGGTAAGACTCCATGATGAACAATAAAACTCACTTCTCTAGATTATTGGACTTAATTTTATATAAGCTCAATATTTGACTAAAAAAAAATGAGTTTTAGCGTAGCGCGACTCAGCAAGTCGCGCTGACGCAGCAGCGTGACAAGTAAACCAGCGCTAGCTGCGCAGCGTGACAGGTTGTGTCACGCTGGCTGGTAGTCAGCGTTATGAAACTTGTAACGCTACATGGCCAGCGTCATAAAACCTGTCGCGCTACACATTTTTCTTATAAATACCCTTTTTTTCTCCTCTAAAATGATCCTCTTGACTTTCTTGATTTTTTCTACCCATTCTCACACTTCCAAAACCGATTCTCTTATTCTCCTAAACCTAGTTTCTCTCTCTTTTTTCTCCTCTTCTCTTTACACTTAAACTTTTCTCCATCAAATTATCTTTTTATTTCATTTCTAATAGTAATAAATAAGCGAATTTATTACAATAATTTCAGTAAATAAGCGAATTTACTCAAAATAGTAATAAATAAGTGAATTTATTACATTTTTTTCAATAATCTTAGTAAATAAGCGAATTTACTCAAAATAGTAATAACTAAACGAATTTATTACATTTTTTCAATAATGTCATTAAATAAGCGAATTTACTCAAAATAGTAATAAATAAGCGAATTTATTACATTTTTTCTATAATTTCAGTAAATAAGCGAATTTAGTCAAAATAGTAATAATGAGCGAATTTATTACCTTATATCTAGTCAAAAGAAAACTTATTCAAAATACTAATACTAATTTATTTGCTAAGTGTTTTGATAAATAAGCGAATTTATTAAAATCTATTTTCGATTTCAGTTTCGAGAGCCTTTGCTCTCTAAAATTTGCTACGCCCATTGTTTAATGAGGAGCTCATGGCTCAGGATATGAAAGCCTCGAAAAACGATTCGAGCATACTTTGATTGTCGTCTTACTCAGACTCAATCAAAGTGGGGACTAACTGTAGACACCTAATTTAGTCCCCCTGTCCCGCGGCAGGACTCTATGATGATTAAAAAACTCATTTCTCTAGAAGATTGGATAATCGAGTATACTTGGGCATAAAAATAAATCTCGGATATTATAAAATTTCCATTCTTAAATACAAACCGGTTATCCCAATGCCTCTTTTATTATTTTAAATAAATAAATTAAATTAAAAAAAAAAAGATCTTTCAAAAACAAAATGTAGCGCGCTTAATTTAGTCACGCTCACAGCTCAGCGTGAATAAGTTAGCAGCGCTACCCTAGTAGCGTTGTAGGGTTTCCTGCGCTATTGGGCCAGCGCGATTCGGCGTACCGCGCTAGCAGTCCAGCGCGATTAGGGTTCCCACGCTGTTATAAATACCTTCATTTCCTTCATTTCAAAACTTTTTTTACTTATTCTCTCCATCATACTTAATTAATCCGATTATTGCTTTTAAACAACCTTATTTTTTATAATAATTATTTATTATTTATTTGCTATTTATTTTTAAAAAGTTGCTACAAATTTTGATAATATTGAAACAATAATTCGACTGTGCACAAATTAACACTCGACGACTCCAGTCTTCATACGGGAAGTGGTACGTTTCCTGAGAGCCCTAAAAATCAAACTTGTGGATTTGTTGTTGTTGGTTTTCCGAATCATTTACCGCTTTTATCATTTTGTTTTTGTTAAAGGGCTTAATTTGAATTAATTTATCACATTAAACTAAGATAATTTTTGGACAAATTGTATCATGCTAGGAACCTTGAATTAATCTTAACGACGATTTGAATAAATTATTAGGTTTTATGTGATTTCACCTTAATTATAGTAATTTTGTGTTAGGTTGTAAATTATTATTTTGTGGTTCTTTATATAATTTGTGTATAATTGAGAGAAAACTAGTAATGGCCGCCTACGAGCTAATATGACGCACTCCGCCATATTAGTACCTTCACTCCCGAATCCAACCTTTGGTTGGTAAGATCATAACTTGGAGTCATCCCCATGGGATCGAAAGGATTATTCGTGCAATTTAGATTATCGTCCCGTATTCGTGTCCCATTCGTAATCAATCTAAATACACGGTTTATGAGTTTGATTCCTAAAACTCATTGGTGAATCCTTACTAGCATCGTCCGTATTCGTATATTATTATCTCACTCGAAAAAAGATAATTATAAAAACAAAAAAAAACACCAAAATAGCGTAGCGCGACAGACTTTGTCACGCTAACGTCGCAGCATCACAAAGCTTGCCGCGCTACACCTGCAGCGTGACAAACTTTGTAGCGCTGCACAGTCAGCGTGACAAACTCTGTCACGCTACCACGCTAGCACGACTGAAATTCCTGCGCTCCTGTTTTTTTGCAAAATACTTCTAAGAAAGTCCTTTTCACCTTTCCTTAAGCCAATTTTTTAGGTCTAACTTGACCTATGGACGGTTTGGGAAAGGTGACCAAAAAATTTAGGACCCTAAAATCCGGGGCGCCTACAGGTATCATCCGTTGAGGCCAAATATGTCAAATCTGCTTTCATGTGGACACTACTCAATCTTTTAAAACGTGACCGAGTTCACCCTTTGTCAATGCAGTTTTCTCACATTCGGTCTTGACTTGTGTCACTGAATGTGTTTCTGTGGCAAGGAAATCTTTCATTAAAAAGATACCGAGTTGAGGGTGTGTTAATGCAAGTTTGGCATACTCGGTATCGATTGACATTGCCGAATATGTTAACCATTAATAACTTTGTTCTTTGAAATTTTTATAAAACAACTTGATTTTCTTATATGTTACTTTCTAAATAATTACATAATTTAGGACTCTTGCTGTTATTGTTTTAGGATGTTTATCCGGTTATCTCATGAATAACCAGCTTTATTATGAGTGAATAATGATTTACTGAATCAACTTTGTAATTTTGCAGTCAACTAGAGATACCCGGCCTTCAGTGCTGGGTAAAGAAAAGAAGGACAAAGGTAAGGAGAAGCTAAAAGATCTCCCTACCAAACTGAAGAGGAAGGAGAGCTCTACGCCACTCTCCATCAATCCTCCTAAGAAGAAAATGCCAGCTTCACTGGTCAGCACCGAGTCCTCCCCAGCCTCCACCCCTGTTAAACCGGTGGGGGACAACCCATCCTCCAAGGAGGTTCCCTATCGCCGGAAGGACAAGGCTGTCCGGCCAACCAGCAGCCTTCAAAGGGACCCTGTCTTTGACAATCCCTACGAAACGGAGTTTGGCTTAATGGATGCCATAGCTCAGGACAAGGCCAGACGTGCTGGTCAAACGATTGGAGGGACGGACAAGGATCCCTCACTTAGGGATCCAAATGACCTTCTCCAGACCAGGACCCGGCTGCTGGGATGCAGGAGGCCATCCGGGAGAATATGCCCCTAGAGTTCCTTGACTCTGCCATGGCATCAAGTATTAAATTTGCACGTAACATTTTAACATCAGTCTCGAGTACTCGTATTGGAGACTCTATTACATCTCCTAGAGACCCTCGGGCTATAATTATTCCATTTCCCACTACAGATGTGGCTGATTCTAAGAAGGACTTCCTAGACGAGGAAGGTGACATTCCTTCGACCTCCAAAACCTTTGATTCCAACTACAAGAAGGAGTTGGTTAGAGAGGTACTCCGTTGTGAAGTCAAGGAGTACAAGGAGTCACTAAGGGGCATCCTCGACGGACAGCTTGGTCCGTGCTTCAACAGTTGCATTGAGGTAAACTTTACTTATTATACTTAGTTTTAACCAACTTTCAAATGTCTCTTTAATTCTGCCTTTTTAATACTTAGTGGGTTTTTGCTAAAACTTGTTTGCATTTTTCCTTTGACAGATCATCTTCCGGCTTCAATACCTCCAAAAATTGGTAGCTCAAACCAAGAAGGAGAGGGCAAAGGCAGCCCGAATGCTCACCATTTGTGAGTCTTATTTGAGCGAACAAGTCCGCAGAATCCAGGCTCAAAATTCACATGTTGTGAATGAGTTGTGTGCCTCTTTGGGACAAGCCAAAGAGCAGAACTTGGTCATGGCAAAGAGGAATGTTGAGCTATGGACCGAGCTGGAAGAGTACAAAAAGAAAGAGCTGGACCTGGAGCAGATGGTCTCCGATAAAAGGGTTGCCGAGTTAAGGGCTGAAGAGGCTGAGAGGAAGGTTGCTGCATTAAATGAGCAACTGAGAGCTGCCAATGTCCGGCTTGAAGAAGTGGAGAAAAAGAAGGAGGAGTTCAACCAAGCCGGACAGTTTACAGTCCAAAAGTATCTGGAAGGAGAAGAATCCACCAGACAAAGGATTACAGAGGCTTGGACACTCAGCCTCGAGGAGTACGTCCCTTTCCAATACTTTGAGAAGAGACTGGATTATGCAACAAGGGCTCACCTAGCCAAACTATATGGGGATACTCCTCCCAGCCCTTTCTGCCCTTCTGACGCCGAAGATGAGGAGGACGAAGCTGAAGGTGTCGAAGAGGACAAGGAGAAGGATGGAGTTGACAAAACGGTTGGAGCTGGAGCAAATATCACTGCATCCACTACTATTGACCAACCTACATCTGCTACTCCTTGATTTTTCTTCTTTTCAATTTGCAACTTGTTGTATTGTATAATCTTTTGACAATTGAAATTATTCAGTGTTGGTTTTTAAACCAATTGTATTATACATTTTTGCTTTTAAGCATTATTTATCAATTTATCTTTTGATGCTCATTTCCCTTATTTAATTACTTTGCAATTTTCCCAAAGATGGATACAATCCATTTGAAAGGCATTCTATATATTTGTAAGTATTTTCCTTAGAAATTTTGCAGGTTCAATTGCTCATAATCCTTATAATCCATAAGGATATACTTCACTTAGAAATTCAAACTATGAGTCATTGGTCTCAAAGTTTTAGATCATAAATCACAACATTGGGTTTTAACTTGGACATTTTTCATATCAAATTCATGAGTATTTGCTAAGTGTTGACTATAATTTTTGGCATATCCGGTGTAATCATATGACACCGGATGTGTCAAACTTAGTGATTCTATCATTATACTCGGTCCTCTCTTGGTGATCTGACACCGAATGTATCACACTTAATGACACCGGATGTGTCAAACTTAGTGATCTTATCATTAGACTCGGTCCCCTTTTGGTGACCTGGTTGAATGTGTTCAAACCAATTTTTGGCACATCCGGTATTTTTCATATAACTTCAGTTGTACCACATATAATTGGCCAGTGAATCTCTTGGACTTCAGTTCAAAGTCCTAACCTANTTCAGTTCGAAGTCCTAACCTATTGAGACTCATCACTTCAACCCTTATTGTTTTAAGTAACATTCGTTCAACAGTAAGATCCTTGTATTTACAAACTTTAGATATTGATTGATTTATTACTCTTTAGGGGTGATGAATCAAAAGAGTAATGAATCAATCAATCATATTGATTGCCCTTAAACTTAAGGATCGAAACTGTTATTAGTTTGTTCACAGTAAGAATTTTATCCTAATGCTGACACTTGTGAGGACTTTGCCCTTATTTATCACGTATTTAGATAAGGTTCTAAATCTCGGACCTTTAAAGTCGATTTGGTGATCCATAGTCACCTAAGGGGGTATGGGACCCTGTTTGGCGTAAAAGACTCTTTTTGGTTTTACACCCAAGCATTAACCTGTGGTTAATTTCTGGGATCTTGCCCTTATCAGTTTCAAAACTGTTAAGCAAGTTTTGAATTTTCTTAACTCTTGGTTAAGTATGGGGCTGTGCCCTTAACTACTGAGATCAACATCTATTTTAACAAGCATATACTTGATATATAAAGACGAACATTAGAGAAAGCAGAAATTTCATTAATTACGGCCTGTAGCCAATTATGTACAACATGAAATTCCTTTCCCCACTGATCAACATGGATCAAATATGTGGGCTCATGGCCTTACATTATGGCTTCTTGAAACCAAGTTTATAAATAGTACTTTTTCAAATTATTTGCATTCCATGTTCTGGGTACTTCATATCCATCTAGGGTTTGTAAGTGAGAGGTTCCATCCCTCAACACTTCAATTATCTCATATGGATCTTCCCAATTTGGAGTAAGTTTTCCCTGCTCATCAGCTCTCCCAATTGACTTCATTTTCCTCAACACAAGATCCCCTAACTTCATTGGTCTATGGTTTACTCTTTTGTTATGTTCCCTTGCCATTTTTAGCTTATACATTTCTTGCCTGAGCAAAGCATTGCCTCTAACTTCAGGTAAAATGTCCAGGGTGGCTTTCATCATCTCCCAGTTAGCACCCTCATCATATAACATAATTCTTAGAGTAGGCTCACACATTTCAATGGGGAGAACTGCTTCCGATCTATACACCAGCATAAATGGGGTTTCCCCTGTGGAATTCTTTGTTGTTGTCCTGATTGACTAGAGGACATTGTACAATTCATCCACCCATAGACCTTTTGCAGCATTCAGCTTTTTCTCCATTCCTGTGCTGATGATCTTGTTGAAGGCCTCCACTTGTCCGTTGGCTTGTGGATAGCCCACTGAGGCAAAATGAGCTGTGATGCCTTGGTCTTCTAGCCATACTCTTAACTGTGGAGTCTCAAATTGAGGACCATTATCGAACACTATTGATTGAGGTACCCCGAACCTTGTTATTATATTTTTCCAAATGAACCATTTAACATCCCAATATATGTTTAATACTTCTCATAGGCTATGCTTCTACCCATTTAGTAAAGTAGTCTTTTACAACCAAGACATACTTCCTCTGCCCTGATGCTTGTGAATATGGGCCAAGAATGTCCATTTCCCACTTAGCAAAAGGTATTGGGCTCAAAATTGGATTTAAGTTATTGGCTGGTCTTTGTGGTAAGTTACTAAACAGTTGGCACTTCTTACACTTTCTCACGTAAGTCATTGCATCATGTCTCAGACTAGGCCAGTAATACCCCGTCCTCAGTTCCTTTTCTGCCAGTGCCCTTCCCCCTATGTGAGAGCCACAAAAGCCTTCGTGGATATCTTCAAGTATCTCTCTTCCCTTCTCTAGGGTGATGCACTTCAATAGCGGGTGAGTAAAAGACTTCTTATATAATTTCCCTTGCCATAAAACAAACCATGCATCCCTGGTTTTCACATATTTTGCTTGTTGAGGATCGTTTGGCAAGGTTCCATTGGTTTTGTAGTCAATAATCTCATCCATCCAAGAGCTTCCTCGACTGATGATGTTAACCTCCATCTCTTCAATGCTTCTTTTCTCTTTAATTTCCCAAAAAATTGTTCGAGGATTCTCTCCAACTGCAGAGCTTGCTAATTTGGAAAGAGCATCAGCTTAATTGTTTGGAATTTGCATGATTTTAAACTTGTCCAGACTTTTCCTCTTGAAGTATATTCAAATATTTGGCCATGCTCGCATCTCTAGCTTCATAATCCCCCAAGTATTGACTCACGATGAGCTGAGAGTCCGACCTTGCCTCTATCTTCTTTGCCCCAGCGGCTTTACATAGTTTGACTCCGGCAAACAAAGCTTCATACTCAGCCTCGTTATTTGATGTTTGAGCGCATGGTCTGATACCGCCAAGTAAATTAATAAAGTTTCTCTTTCAATGGGCTGATTAATCTTGGGAGAGTATGTAGGTGTTCCTTCAAATGAATGAAGGCTGACTCGGCTTCCTCCGTCCATTCAAACTGAGGGCTACCCTTGCCTGCCTTTGCCTTTCTCTTGATCGTATCAAAAAAATAATGGCATTTATCACCTGCCCTTGATAAGAATCTACCAAGGGAAGCTAGGCATCCGCTCAGTTTCTACACCTCTTTAAGGTTTCGGAGAGAGGTCATATCCAGAACAGCCTTGACTTTGTCTGGATTAACTTCGATCCCTCGTTTGTCCACAAAAAATCCCAAAAATTTTCCAGAAGCTACCCCAAAAACACACTTCTTTGGATTTGACTTCATCTTATATCTTCTCAATGTTTCAAAAGTTTCTCTTAAGTCTACCACATGATCTTCCATCTCATTACTCTTGACAATCATATCATCGATGTATGCCTCAATATTCCGTCCCAACTGGTTCTTGAAGACATCATTTACCAAACGTTGGAAGGTCGCTGGAGCATTTTTAAGATCGAATGGCATCCTTGTATAGCAATATAGACCCTTTTCAGTTACAAAAGCTGTTTTTTTTTTTTTTTTTTGCCTTCCTCCCATAGAGGAATTTGGTGAAATCCTGAACAAGCATCCATAAAACTCAAAAGTGCATGCCCTGCCGTTGAATCAACATATCGGTCGATTTTTGGCAAAGGAAAGCTATCCTTTGGACAGGCCTTGTTGAGATACTGGCATTTGGCTTTGGAACCAAGACTACATTAGCCACCTAGTCAGGATACTGGCATGGTCTAATGAATCCCGCCTCCAAGAGCTTATTCACTTCTTTCTCAGCTGCCTTGTTGCGAAGTTCGCCCAAATTCCTCTTCTTCTGACGAATTGGCTTAGCATCAGGTTTAACGTTCAGCTTATGTACAGCAATGCTTGAGTCAATGCCTGGCATCTCTTCAACCTCATATGCAGAGACATCCTTGAATTCTCTTAGCAGCTTCTTCATCTCTGCCCCAACATGGTCGTCTGGGGCCTGGCCTATCTTGACAGTCATGTCGGGCTTCGTCAAGAACGAAATCTTCGTGTTCACCAACTGGTTGAGGTTGAGTTACTTAACTCAAACTATGAATGGCCATCAGTTCATTTTTAGCCATTCCCTCAACCTTCCTTTTCTTTGTTGGTTCTTCCACTTCTTCAACCCAAGCAGTGGGCTTAAGAGTGGTGATATAACATTCTCGGGCCATTTGTTGGTCTCCACGAAGAGTTCCATTAGCCCCATTGTTATACTCATACTTCATGAGCATGAGGTGTGTAACAATTACTGCCCTGGAAACGTTCAAGGTTGGCCGTCCCAAAATTATATTGTAAGCTGACAGTTCTTTGACTACCAGGAACTTGACGACCATGTTCCTAGCGCATTCCTTTTCCCCTATCCTTACTGGTAGAGAGGCAGTACCCAATGGGCTAATCACTCCTCCCCCGAAACCAATAATCGGATGATGGATAGGTTCCAAGGTAGACACATCATACTTCAATTTTTTCAGACAAGCATAACTAATGATATCAGATGAGCTCCCAGTGTCTATCAATATTCTCTTGACTCTCATATTGGCCACTTTCAGTTCTACCACCAAGGGGTCATCGCGTGGTGGACGAACATTGCCCTAGTCTTTATCACTGATCATTACTTCTGGGAATTTGACCTTAGCATCATGCCCTATCTCTGGTGACCCCTCTCGGGAGAGACTTTGCAAGTACTCTTTATTCCCTCGAAGAGTTGGTCCGCCAGCTGCAAACCCACCGGAGATGACGTACACCACATCCTCTTCGGTCTCTGTACCATCTTTAGGCTCACTAGCCGTGAATTTCATATTCTGTTTGGAGCTCTTATCTTGGGACTTGATTAGGTGTTGTGAAATTTTGCCCTTGGTGGCGAGAGATTCGAGGGTTCTCTTAAGATTGAAGCAATCATTAGTATGATGCCCCGTATCTTTGTGAAAGTGGCAATACTTACTTGAGTCCCTATCTTCCTTGGAACTTCTTAGTGGTGGTGGATCATCAATCTCAACCTTGTTACGAATTTCCTTGAAAACTAAATAGAGATCTTTGGTGAACTCTACCTTAGGACCATCATTAGAATTTCTCTTCTTATTTTGGAAGTTTCCTCCCTTGCTTGATGACCTAGTTGCCCAGGTGGCATGTTTCTTCTGATCTTTGTTTTTGGAGTGTTGATCACTATTTCTATCATCCTTTCTGTCCTTCTTGGTTGAAGCGCAGAGCTCTTGGGCATGAATGAAACATTCAGCCTCTTCTAGAATTAATTTCAACGTCTTACAATTCCTTCTCACAACGTCGAATTTAAAAGTTCCATCACGGAGACCTCTAAAGAAGTTATCAAACGCCACTCCCTCAGATAAATTGGGAATTTGCAAAGATTCCAGATTGAATATTTGTACATAACTTCTTAGAGACTCCTTTTCTCCTTGAACAATTTTAGCCAGATGCATGCTGGTCTTCTTCTCCCTTTTGTTAGCCATAAAGTGATGTACAAAGATTGTACTCAACTCATGAAAGTTGTTAATTGATTAATCTGGGAGACTATTGAACCATTTCTGGGCAATTCCCTTCAAGGTTGCCGGGAAGTACCGGCACCAGGTTGCATCATCTAGACCCTGAAAGTACATTAAATGTTTGTAGGTAGCCAAATGCTCCTCTGGGTCAGTTGTCCCATCAAATGACTCAATTTGAGGCATTTTAAACTTATTAGGACGTGGAGCCATCATGATGGACATGGAGAACGGTGTCTTCCATTCCATCATCGTGTTATTAGGCTTTTATCCAATAACCCCCGTAGGGTTATGGACAACCCTTGTTGACTCTCCGCAAGGATCATTTGACTTGCCTACATCCTCTCAATACCTAATCATTTGTTCTTTTCTGGATTGATCGGCCTTATCAGCTTTCTTCTTCTCAATTAAGTCTCATAGGCTCTCATGTTCTCCCGAATCCAAGGAGACATGATGGGAATCAGTCATCTCCCTGGTCGAAGATTCTTCCGATGAACCAGGTCGACCTCCCTCCCTCCAGGCTTTCTTGGCCTTTAAATACTCTCTTGTATCCATACTAGAGGCTTTCTTTGCATCAAGATATTCTCTTGCGTCTCTGCTTGACGATTTCTTCTGCTTCAGATACTCCCGAGCATCACTTGCAATGGCTTTCTTGAACTCAATGAGTTCTCTAGCATCAGTTTGTGTTTTGCTGGATCCAAATTCCTTACCTGCCAACTCCCGTTTAGGTTTATATCTGGGAGTGACAGGGTACTTCTTTACTGCTCCCCAATGGGTTTTCAGCAGAGTTCGATCCTTTCTTAACTTCTCAATTTTCTCATGGAAAGTTAATCTTTCCTGGCCCTGGCCTTCCTCAATCATTACACCTTTCATCTTTGAAGATGAAGGGTGTTGTGGCTCAACCTTCTCTCGAGTTTTCTTGGTGGAATACTCCGGTAGAGTTTCCGCCAGGTTCTCTTGGAACCCAGCCAAGATACTCTTGAGCTGACTCATGGTCACAGGTTGATTCCAAAATTAGCTTGTTCTTGTGCTCTTCTTGGTGAGCCAATACCTTCCCCTGTTTGGTAATTGCCAGTCTGGTCTAGGTATCTGGTCTCATCCTTAGTAGGAAATCCACTTCCAGTCATTGTTAGGATCCCTCCCCTCAAACGGCGCCAAATGTTGTTGCTTGAGCAATGAGGTGGGATAGGGACTGTGAGGACTTCGCTAACGTAGACTGGATGCGTGAATTGATTGTTCTCCTGCTGACGTGCCCTCAAAGGACCTGCAAAAAAGGGACAATAATCCTTGTAGGATTATTTCCCCCTTCGATGCTTAAGTAAGTATTTGCAGGAGAGTAAGTGAACAGTAATCAACAAGTAAACAATTTTAGAGAGAGAGGTTTTAGAGAGAAGTTTTCCTTTTATAGTATGTGTTTTTCTCTTAATCTTGAATGTCCTTTTAATGAGAATTTTGAGAGGTATTTATAGCGTCAAGTACAATTTCTTAACCAATGAGATCGCGACACTTGTCCTCATCTCCTTAATTCTTTTCCTTCATATGCCTTATGGGCTTATGGCATTAGACAATTTAGGCCCAATGGTTTGTTTTGGTTCTTCTTTTAATGACGAATAAGAGTTTGACATGTGGCAAGGTATGAGCTTCCCTTTGCTTGATCCCATTCACATGTGGCCCAGTCGTAAGATGACACGTGTCTATGTAGGGCCCACTCATGGCATACTCGCCATTGCCACGTGGCAATCCCACGTTGGCATATAATACTAGAGAGTGGGACACGTGGTCCACTCAGAGGCTGACACGTGGCAGCTGACTTGTCATGCCACATCAAGTACTTTATATTTTATGAAATAAAACCAGTAATACATCTTCGTATTTTTTGTGAATGGTAATCCACTTATGTGATATAATAATAATTTTGTAAATAACAACAACAACAACAACAACAATAACAATCATAATAATAATAACAATATTAACAATAATAATAATAATATTAATAACAACAACAACAACAACAACAACAACAACAACAACAACAACAATAATAATAATATTACGAACAAATAATATTAGGAACAAATTAATTAGCAAAAATAATAATTAGCAAAATAAAAGAAGAACTGGACTGATTTTCAGCTGAACTAAACATGCCCTAAATTCACAATTAAATAATTAAAGTTAGGCAAATAATTACCCAATTTATTTTATCCACATTGGATAATATTGTCTTGTCATTAATTATTTTATGAGAAACTCACTAGTATTATTCAAAAATTGATCACCACTTATCTCTTAATCCAAGTGAAAAGGCAAAATGGAGTCGATCCGCTCCTTTTTTTTCATTTGCCCGGCCTTGCTTATCCCTTTGCATTGTGTGTTTATTTGAACTATTGTAAGTTTGTGGACGATTTTTGGGAATTCCAACGCTTTTAATATAAGGTATATCCAATATTTAGTGTTCTTGGTTTTTTTTTTTTTTTTGGTGCTAGGGAGCCACAAGGGCAGGGATGAGAATCGATCCCAGGATCTCCTGGAACCGGGAGAGAAACTTTACCACTTGAGCTACCCCTCACTCTCTAGTGCTCTTGGTTGTTAGTGGTGGCAAGACCAGTTGATGTGTGGTGGTAAACAATCAAGGGTGGTCAAAGTAGCAATTAAGGACAGTTGGGTACTTGAGTGTATCCAACTATGCAAGTACGAGGTATTGTATTTTTTTGGGGTGTGTGTGTGTCGGGGAGAGGGGGGTGTTCAATGTAGAAGAAAGAGAATTATTGAATTAACCGAACAAAAAACAACAAAGGGAATTAAAGTAGTTAATTACCCCAACCAAAAACCCCTGAACCCTTTGGAAGGAATGGATCCAATCATCCAATTGCATGTAGAACATAAAAATAAAAGTTCAATAGCCAGGCTAACTTTTGCTTTCTTACTTTCAAGTAATTGACAATCTCACAAATAGCAAAGAGTGTAGACAGGTGAGTTAGGTACTTGGGCCTCGATTGCACTAGCCATCTGTAAGAACAATTTCCTTACAAATGCATTTTGTAAATTCCTGCAATAAAATTTCCTATCACTTCCTTATAAATCAAACATTCCCAAATAATATATTTTCCATTCTCCATCCAAAAAAAAAAAAAAAATTTTTTACATCATACACAACCACGCAATACAAAATCCTACAAGGGGTTACAACTTCCACAAAAAACAAACTCCAACAAACAACCGCAATCTCTGCATAAGAGCTACCACACTAATCAAACTCCAACAACAAATAATCAAACACATAATAAAGAATGATAAAAACAGGCAAAGATAACCTTGATAAAAATCATCAATAATGTAGTAGCTTACAAATCTAAAAAAAAAAAAAAGCTTTACCTACATTGGTTCTTGCCAAATATACTTTTTTTTTCTATAAAAATTCTCCCATTTTCTTCATTCGAGTTGATTCCTCTTCATCTTTGTAGACTGGCCAGTCTTAGCTTCTTAGACAACAATCCTTCAAAATACAACAAAATAATTCACTTGGTGTCATTAGTTAAGTTTTACCTCGGTTGCATACAATGTGCAACAATTGAGTTTTTTTTTTTTTTTTTGAGACATAACACATCATATGAAACAAAGATAGTAGAAGATTTGGTACAAAACAAATATGGTTTATCTAGGTTCCTTTCCCATTATACATAGAGCAAAGTCTCTTTATGTGGGTGTAAAAATACAATCATNTAAAAATACAATCACAGTCCATGATTTTTCATTAATAAACATAAGGAACCAAGTGAGGAACTGTACTATCAATAGTATTTTTTATTTCAAGTGTTAAGATAATTCTAATAGAAATTAAGGTTTTGTATGTCCAGCCATTAGAGGTAATTTGTTTGATTGGAAATTGAAATTTCACTAAAATATGATTAGATGCCATATTGATAGAACTACGTACATTCTGGTACCACACCAGTCCTACTATCCTAGCCTATGAAGGATTTTTCATATTCAAATTTCAATTATAAGTACCTGTTGTAAATCCTTATTCTTCAATGTGGATAATTAGACTAGCTAGCCTGTATTTTTAAATTTATTTATGTAATCATGAGAGCATCATTTTGATGCACAAATAATGAAAACATGATCCATTAGAAGCAAGTGGCCCTTCTTACCCGCTAATCTTTCTAGTTTCTACCTCAAATATTATGAAATGTTTCTCATTTGGATTACTTCATAAGGGAGCCACTACTAATGTTTAATAGTTATATGATAGAAACTATTACTACATCATGGCTACTTCATGGAGATAGGCTTGTTACAGCCAACGAATTAAAATTTGGCCACATAATGTGAACATGAATCATAATATGGATATCGTGGGGATGTTCCCTATTCAATGACACGCTGCACTTCTCAGGCCCAAGAGCAATGAAAAGCATGCAAAGGTCGCTAGGCCGTCGCCGCACCTAGGGGTGGTGTGCCTGGTGTCATATATGCAAGGGTTCCCACATCATGGACGGGAAAAGAAGCTAGTCAATGGAAATGGTAAGTATAGTAAGCTGAGATTTGGGATCCGAAACATCGGCTCTTTGTATGGGATATTATTGAAATTAGTGGAGGTCATGAGAGAAGAAAAATAAGCATTATGTGCCTACAAGAGACCAAATGGGTTGTACAAAGGCATGACAAACAAATGGGCATAAACTTTGGTATTTTAGAATAGTTCCACAGAAGTAGTAGGTATTCTAAAGGATAAGGCATACATTAATGATGTAGAGGCCAGAGGGGGCACTAAGAAATGGAGTGGAAAGAGCAATCATAAAGTTCACCACATGCTGGTTTAGATACAGCTATAAAATATGATATTTAGGAAGATCTAGAGGAGAGGTGCAGCCTAAAGGAGAGAAGTTGATCATTGGTGATGCTTTTAACAGGCATGTGTGTCTTGATGGTTTGAAAGTATCCATGAAGGTTTTGGTGTTCGAGATTGACATGAGACAGGATTAAAAGAAGAGATATTATGGACTTTGCATTGGCTTACGACTTAGACACTTAGTATAATGAAGACTTAGATGGGGCCCCATGGTATCCCTTTATGGTTTCCCCTAATTGAGAGGAATTGAGTGATTGACAATTTTCTTCAACAAAACATGGGGAGGTGCAATGTTTCCTATAACTAGTTATACAACAAAAGAAACAAAAAAATTAAGTAAAGAAAATTTATTCTCATGTGTTTGGTTCAATCGAAAATTAACAACTTAAACAAGGTGGATTCTAATTACATCAAAGAAGCAATACTTAAAGACAATTACACAAGCTGAACATGATCATAGAGTTCTAGTTTTCCATGCGGCTTCTAAAGTGAGTATTGGTTCCTTCACTAGATTCTTCTCTCCAGCGCTTGTTGCTTCTAGTTGGACTCTCAAAAGTGGGTTCATTCCACTCTTTTCCTATCCAGAGTCTCAATAGCATCAAGCACAATGATCATTGGATCCTAACCTATGATTAACAATCATCGTCATCATTCTCTTCCTCTTCTATATCTTCATTGTCATCTCTGCCATCATTTCCATTATCCTAAGCAGTTTCATGGTAATCCGGACTTGGTGGTGTCATTTCCCCCATTCATACCTATCAGCTAGCCTTAATTCCCTTCTAACAAACTCAAAAGTAGGCAACCATTCCCCACTTACATAAAACTTTTCATACTTAGGCATTCTATCCTCATCTAATACAACATCATACTTGGCTTTAATCTTAGAATAAGGCTCTACACTTGGTAGGTACCTCATAAAAAACCACACAGTAAAACAATGTATCATAGCATCACAATACCCACGTAACATACATAGATGGTGCAAGTTTCTATATGATAATGGAATGGTTAGCCTAATGCTACTTTAAGTAGCTTTGTTACTCGGCTAATACTTAAGAATTTATCTAATATAGTTCATGTAGAACTAAAAACAATGGGAAAAAGAAAGGGAATGAGAAAAGAGTCCAACAAACAACATCAAAGAAAATAAGGAACGTTGATTCCCTTTCCTTTTGATAAATACTCCCAACCCAACGGCCCCTAAAAGTGTTTAACTAATGAAAAATATTTATGCACAAAAAAAAAGTCCATTATTAAAATAAATAAAATTTATTAAAAAAAAATTTGCAGTCAAATGCTTTGTTTATTTCTAGAATAGAGAATAAAACATTGAATGCTACGAAAGCTATATACATAGATTGCGATTATGAAAGCCATATACAGATTTAAGAATTCATAACATTAGAATCAATTCATACCTTCACCCATTCCTCCAAACATTTCCGCCAATTCATTATATCTCTTCTTTATGGAATGCTGAGGCATTGTAAAAACCTTGAAAAAGGTCTAAAAAAAACTTAATCAAATCAAATGCAACTAGTGACCAAACCTTCAAACTAACCAAATAACAAAATATATGGCAATTTATAATACACACTAGTTATTCAATTTTACTACAGTAGTAATTCAATTTTATCTATAATAACTCAAATTTGTAAATCCATCCTACATAATGATGGTGAAGATTTAGGGGGTGTTTGGTATAGAAAAAAACAGCAAGGGTAACGGAATCATTTAAGCTTTACCGTTACAACTTGTTTGGTATGAGTCGTAGGAAACCGAATCCGTTTCCAAAGGGAAACAGAATCCCTTACTTTGTTACCTCCCTTACATTTGAGGAAACAATTTCCCTTTCTCTCGTGAAATGCTCTCTCTCACTACTCTCAACCCAAATTTCCTCAAAACCCTAGATCTCGCATCTTCAATTTCGCCCAAATTCTTCAATTTCGCACAAATTCTTCAATTTCTCCATCTCAAATCTTCAGAAAACAAGATCAAACATTAAAGGTTGGTTGAAGGAAACCTAGATTTCGTTTGTTTACTTCGTGTTTTTGCTATAACNCAAGATCAAACATTAAAGGTTGGTTGAAGGAAACCTAGATTTCGTTTGTTTGCTTCGTGTTTTTGCTATAATCGTTTGTTTTTGGCTATTTTTCGTTTGATTTTTGCTATATTCGTTTGTTTTTTGCTATTTTTCGTTTGATTTTTGCTATATTCGTTTGTTATTTGCTATTTTTCATTTGATTTTTGCTATTTTCGTTTGTTTTTTGCTATTTTTCGTTTGATTTTTGCTACAATCATTTGGTTTTTGCTATTTTTCGTTTGATTTTTGCTATTTTCGTTTGTTTTTTGCTATTTTTCGTTTGATTTTTAGCTAATTTCATTTGATTTTTGCTATTTTCGTTTGTTTTTTGCTATATTTCGTTTCATTTTTAGCTATTTTCATTTGATTTTTCGTTGGTTATTTGTTTAGGGTTTGGTGAAATTGGGGATTTTTTATGTTTATTGTGGGAAAAGAGTGTTGGTAATTCAGAATTATGTTGTTGTTTTTCTTCTGATTGTAATGATCTGTGAATTTTGGTTTTAGTGAATTTATTGGATGGATTCTTGAGTTGCTCAACTTGTCGATCATATATTCGTGCGCCGTTTTACCATTGTTATAATAGGTTGTTAGCTATATGTCAATATTATAATCTTTGGAACCTGCAGATGGTATAGCTGAAATGCTGAAATATGTATCAAGATAAGAAATTCAGACATCTTGCTGCTGCACTTGTCTAAAGACATCTTGTCTAATGGCATTGCATTGTTGCACGGATGATTTGATTCTCATAACAGTTGTTGTTACCGCTATACGCCTATAAGAATTTGGTTTCCTGTTTGTAGAGTCTGCGTTAGTTCGTTGAAAAAACTGTAATTTGATGAAATTGTTGTTGTAGATAAACAAGTTAGCTGTTGTTTTGAAACTCTGTTTTTGGATAGTATTCCCTAGTTGTTTAAAATTAATATGTGTCCATGGAGTATTGACACTGCATAAAATATAGATCTTTGCATACAAATTGATGTTATTATTGATGTTGAATAAACAAATTGATGCTTGAATTATTCATTGATGCTTGTGACATTTATCTGAAAGAGGTAATGAACTAGTTTAAGGATATAGAATTGGTGGATATGAACTAGTCTCATTCATATATTATAAATGAAAGAATTGTGTTTATGTGGTACTTATGACTTTTTGAGGTAATGATTGAAATGATTATAACCTCAAATGGGCAATTGGTCTATGGTTATTGATGGTACTTATGACTTTATCTTATGTTTGATTGGTTATTATTACTTTGCTGGATATAATAGTGTAGGCATAATACTAGTTTTTGGATTGTATTTTCAAGGTTTTTGCAATGCCTCGATTGCGTTTGGTTGGGAGGAAAAGAAAGCAAAAACAACTACAACTTGTTGTTTCAATGGTTATAATTGCTTACATGATGTATTAGATGTGGTATACAATTTCTGTTGTTACAATTAGAGATGTGCAATTAAGGGAGAGAAAAAAACACAAAAAATTGTTACGAATGTTGGTTTTAAGAGGTCTCTACAAAGAGAGTGATGTGAAATGCAAGAGTGAGCTTCGTGTTAATAGGAGAACCTTCAATATATTATGTGAGATGCTTAGAGATATTATGTCACTTCAAGAAATAGTAGCCATGTTTTTATACACGTTGGCTCACCATAAGAAAATAGGTCTATTGGACAATACTTTTTTAGAAGTGGAGAAACCGTGAGCCGACAATTTCACTTTTGCCTAAGGGCATTGCTCAAGTTGCACGAAGTATTGCTTTACAACCCCACACCAATATCAAAGATTGTGATGATGAAAGGTGGAAACCTTTCAAGGTATTTGTCTTCTCTAAAGTCCCAAATCCTTACTAAGATTTTTACATTTGTGATTGTTTGCAAGTAATGCTATTTTCCTATTTTTGTATAATTGTTTAGGGGCATTAGATGGGACTTACATTAATGTAAATGTGCCTTCACAAGAACGAGCAAGGTATAGAACAAGAAAAGGAACAAATGTTATGAATGTATTGGGTGTTTGTGCACCCAATATGCAATTTATTTATGTTCTTCCGGGTTGGGAAGGTTCTGCCCATGATATGCGTGTACTTCGCAATGTTGAAAAAAAATCCCTTTCGCCCTCGGAAAAATGATGAAGAGATTCTTGGTCCTGAAGTACCATATCTAAGTGCAATAGGAACAAATATGTATCTTGCTAGTCACATAAGACCCGACATATCATTCTCTATTAGCAAGATTTAGCTCATGTCCTACCCGAAAGCATTGGAATGGGGTTAAGCATATATTTCTGATATACGTGTTTTATGTTGTGTTTTTCCCTCATTTTCGGTTGATTCTTGTGCTAAATAGTTAAGTTTGTGGCTTTGTTTTGATTAAATATCGTATCTCGATGTTAAGTTATGTTTTGGAACGGTTTTAGCATCTTTAGTTGACTTTTAGAACCTTTTACAGTTATATTATACTCTTTCGGTTATTATGCGTGATTTTCGGTTTTGTTTATATGTTACAGGAGCGTAATAGAGAGTTATGAAGTCATTGGAGGCTAAAACGAGTTAAAATATGCTTGCCTCGAGATGCTTGCCAAGTTACGAGAAGCCACGAATGAGATTCGAAGAATCGAGCAAAGAACTCAAGCAAGATCATCAAAATGTCGTTCATCATTATTCATGCGGGCGCAGCCTTGAAAGCTTCTTTGATCTATGCGCCCGCAACATAGATCAGCAGCTTCAAAATTGGCAAACCACAAGGGCTGCTGGCGCAGGGAACAAACTAAGTTTGTTCTATGCGGGCGCAGGTGGCCGTTTTCTTGGTCCGGTTTTTCTCTCCGTGCGGTTTTGCTTCGTGGGTTTTAATTAATTAAAAACCCAAATCCTATATATTCTCTATGTCAAGGGGGCACGAACCTATCTAATTTTTATCATATTTTTAGACCTAGGAATCCAAAATTACTTTTTCTCTCTAGAATTTTAGGATTAATTACTTTGTTCATGAATTCAAGCTTCCAATTAATGCAATTCAATCTTTATCTTGGTAATCTCTTTCCTTATGCTTTTTAATTCTTTTAGTTTCATGATTCTCTTTAATTTCTTAATTTTTAGCTTAGATTAATTAGTTTTGCTATTTTGGTTCTTACTTTAATTTTATTAGTAATTAATTTAGTTTTAATTAATTCCTTGTTCATGATCATGTTGTTTGATTTCAATTTTGCTTTTGTTCCCTTAATTATGAGTGAGTAGTCGTTTTCTCTAGGGTTAGGGGATCTATGATCATGATTTAAACTTAAATTATGTTTTCTAATTAGTTCTTGGCTTCTAATTGAATTCCTATTATTGATTTCTAGTGATTGCAATTAAACTGTGGCCAGATTTAGTTGTAGGTTAGGTTATTGTTGAAATCGAGGCTGAGAGGTAAGATTACCACAATTAGACCACTGAATAATAGGCAAAAACGAATTTATGCGAGCGAGAGCCGGTAAAAGAGTTTTGAGGGAGTCTAAGTTCGAGAGAATTAGTGAACCCTAGTTCAATGAATGCCAATGAATTGATTAGTGAGCGTTAATTGAGTTTGTTGATTGATCATAGTGAACCGATAGCCCTAGGTTTCCATTAATAGAGTTTAATCGTTATTTTCCTGTCATTTCTTTAGTTTCAATTCTTAGTCTTCTTAGTTTTAGAAACCATTTACCGAAATTTCCACCAAGGCCCCTTACACGCTTTATGCTTTTTAGAGCTAGTAAAATTTAATAGCTTCCCTGAGGATTCGATCCCTACTTCCCTAGCTATATTAGTTAGAGTTGTTCGGTTATTTTTGAGAGGTGTGCGATAGCCTGTTCAATTTCGCTATCTACAAGGTACGAAAGATAAAGGTTTGATCTTTTCTAAAACCTCCAAAGAAGAATTAGTTGGTTTTGTAGATGTAGGGTATTTATCAGATTCTCATGTTGTTCGATCACAAACTGGATATGTATTTACATATGGTGGTAGACTGGTACTGCAATCTCTTAGCTTGCTTTAAAACAAACCATTGCTGCTACTCCTTCTAACCATGCAGAAATTTTAGCAATTCATGAGGCTGGACGAGAATGTGTATGGATAAGGTTTCTAATTCAGCACATACAAGAAGACTATGGTCTATTATGTGGAAACCAAGATCCGACTACTTTATATGAAGATAATGCAGCCTGTATTGCACAACTCAAAGAAGGGTACATAAAAGGTGACAGGACCAAGCACATTTCACCAAAGTTTTTCTTCTCCCATGACCTTCAAAAGAATTGTGAAATTAGTGTCCAACAGATTCGTTCATACAAAAATTTGGCAGATTTATTTACCAAGACGCTCCCGACTGCTACATTCAAGAAATTAGTTTATCAAATTGGGTTGCATTGTCTTAAAGATCTCGACAAATAACATAATGAGGGGGAGATAATGTGCGATGTACTCTTTTTTCCTTAGCCATGCTTTTCCCACTGGGTTTTCCTGCTACGGTTTTTAAGTTAGTGTGGCATTGGCACATGCGGGAAAAGATGATGTATTTTTGTTTTATAATGGACATCCAAAGGGGATGTTATAAAACACTGTTATATTGTTGATTCCCATTATACCCCTGTGTATAATTAGAAATTCCGAAAAATAGGATTAATCTACAACAACCCTTATTACTTGTGTGTGTGTATATATATATATATATATATTGTTATTGTTTATTGAATAAAAATACATATGTATTCTTCTCTCCCACAAATACTCTATACTAAAAACCCTTCATAACATAATAATAATAATAGTAATAATAATAATAATAATAATAATTTGGTTTTTTCATTGTTCAATTGATAGGGTACAAAACTTGTGGTTCTCAAGCACAAAATAAAGTGTTTTAACAACTTTGTGTGCAAGGTTATTACCATAATTGTTAAAGTTTTGCAATAAAAATTAATTAATTAAATACTTAGTTTTAATACAATATAATCCATCATACGACAATCCATTTGAATTCCAACAATCCATCCCAATTCCAACCGCTTGATCCTACGAAGTAAACATACCTTTGGGCCTGACTCACTGCAAATTGATCAACATATGGCCCAGGTATTGACTCAAAAAATCTACAGAGTATTTTATATACTCTTGTATAATGACAAGATTGATTTAATTGGTGTAGTACGGACTACGGAAGACTCTACATCGTCCACGTGGAAAAGGTAAATAATAGAAACTTTCGATAAAAACAAAATACATAATGGAGGGTGAGCAACTTGTATAACCAATAATTAATTGCATTAGTACACGTTGCTCTTTTATCCCCGCATATTTTCCATTACTCTTTTATTTCTACATTAATTACCAAAAGTAAAAGTCGGCAATATTAACGACGACATTCCAACCAAAAATTAAGCCATATTCCTTTCTCTTATAAATAAACCCCTCTTATTTTTTTCATTAGCATCAAATAACCCAAATCAATTATTATATTATTATATAAAACCCCATCTCAACATTTTTCTACATTATTCTTTCAAATTATTGTTATCAATATCATAGTTATAAGCTAAATAATCATTAATATAAAAAAAATGACTTCATCAAGACTAGCAAGAATAGCATTTGAAGTTGCACCACCACCATTTGTTAATGTCATGAAATTTAGAGATTATAACAATAATAATATTACGTTAGAAACCATCTATGAAGACCAAGACAAAGGTTGCAGCTCTGAATTTGGCAAGAGCTATGGTTACGCCTCGTTTCGACAACAATCATCATCTTGTGCTTCTTCGTCAATTATGCCAATTTATTTGTCTTCCAGAAATTGAAACATGATTTATTGTTATTTTTCTTTTGGGACTTGGGTATTATTTGATTGCTTTTTGAATAACTAGTTTTGGTTTTCAATTAAGTTGAATGTAGTTGAGCAATTAGGATACAGTTTTTTGAGTACCTATTGCTGTTGTTTCATCCAATCAATTAGGAGACTTCATATACTCCAGTATTAATGAGTTTAATATGCATCAAAAAGAAGAAAAGCAAGGGCTATAGCTAATGAAAAATTGGTTGTATATATTTAATTTTATTACAAAAGTTATATTCTTTTTTAAATGAAGTGAGTTTTTCGATCTCCTTCTTGTAAGAGAAATACTTCTTTGTAAGATTTAACTTTTAATTTTTAAAAGCCTACTGCTAGGTGTTTGTTTGATTTTGATTTTATTTAGATCAAAGTTATACAAGGATGAGGCATCCTTGAAGTCTCAACCAAAAACCAACCAAATTAGGAAAAGNCAAATTAGAAAAAGTTGAAATTCTCTGTTATTAATGAGGTGTATGGTTAGTTTACGAAATTGCATATCGACAGACTGAAAGGGCACATTCCTTAGTACCGAGAGATATTTGACATATAGTAATTTTAATAGCAGCTTATCATACAACCACCTAAGAATTTTCGAGTAGTTGAACCAATCTTTTAGAAATTTCAACAAAACAGAGGCACAAACATTAATCCGAGGACCATGCGCCCGGGTATATATCAACTGATATACACCCTTTTTTTTCAAAATAAAACATCAAGTGTTTTTTATAAAACATTAAAGATATTATAAAACAATAATGTTTCTCTACAAAACAATAAGGAACTTTTATAGAACATTACTACTACAAAACATTAGCCTAGTATAAAAAAACATAACATATAACATAAAAAAAATTAAGTAATAATAACATAACATATAGAATATAAAATATTTGCATACATTTATATATCCTTTATATATATGTATATTTATTTATAAATACATTGTTATTTGATTATTTTATTTATTTTTTTGAAAAAAAAAAAATAAACTAATAATTTTTTTATATAATATGAACATATTTACATGTAACAAACTATGGAAAACATACAAAGCAACAAAAAATACAATATATAACAAATATAAAGCAATTTCAATAAATAAAAAAAAAAACCTTAATAAAGAAATTACATTTGCAACATCTATAGCAAATCGAAAACAACAATGTGATTTATAAAATATGACGACTTTTATATAACATAAAAATATGACATAAAATATTACTTGTAAAACATACTATTTCAATCTGCTGAACATAAGGTATATATTATACAAAATGGATGCATATATATAAGAGAACATGCTGATAAAATTACCAACTTTTAATGAAACAAACTATATTTATAACTAAAACAATCCTTATTTTTAATAGAACATGACAAAAAAAAATACTATTATTACATAAAGCATACACATTATTAAATAATATCAAGTACTTTCAAATAAAAGAAGATATATAAACTATAAAATATATTGCCTAAATTGATTAAAGATGTATTAATTACATATTTCCATTAAGACAATATAACATTTGAACGGGTTCTTAATTTAACCTATAAATTTAAACATTCATTTTAAAAAAAAAAAGTCTAACCTTACATCATTTATCATCTTCTATCATCAAATTTCATCGCAAAATTTTCAAAATATCATATGTAAAAACTTAATTTATTTATGTGACAATATTATAGATCTAAAAGAGAGCAAAAGAAAAGTTTGTAACGTAGTGTGCTACATGTAAATTGTAGAAAAAGACTAGAGAGAGGGGGAATAGGAGAGAGAAATAAGTTAAAATATTAGAGAGAGAATGAAAAAATTGAAATATACTAGACCTGTAAATTTGTAACACGACCCGCCAACTCGACACGAGCACAACCCTTTATTAAAGGGTTTGGGTCAAGGAATATAACCTGTTAAAGTACACGGGTTGACACTACACGACCCATTTATTAAACAGGTCGGGTTAGGGTTGAAGGGCTCAACTCATTTAAGTAAACAGGTCGACACGGCACGACACGATTCCACCTAGTTTTTTACTTTAATATGTAAAAATCAACCCGTTATTAGCGGGTTTGGGTCAAGGATGCCAACCCATTTAAGTACATGGGTTGGCACGACACGACTCGTTTATTAAACGGATAGGGTTAGGGTTGGAGTGGCTCAACCCGTTTAAGTAATTGACACAACAAGAAAGTGACACGACACGACACGACATGATTTACAGGTCTAAAAAATACAAAGATGTGTTGAGATATATGTCTTATATAGTAATACTTCTAATTATAAATTGATCAAAATTTTATTAATTTTACAATAAAACATAATAAAATGTTATAAAACATTAAGTGTAATTAAAAAACCAGTAGGTTTAATTAATACTTAAAAAACATTAGACATATTCCATAGAACATTAGGTTTATAAGCAAAAATGCATTAAATTATATAAAATATACCTAATGTTTAATAGAAGACACCTGATGTTTTATGCTTTTTGACAGATACAATGTTTTATAAAATTGATCTATTGTTTTATCCTGAAAAAAACGGATGCATATCTCATGATATACACCCGGGTGTACGGTCGAATTTCTACACAAGGGATAGTACACCATGACTCCATGAGTACAAGTTACTTGCACAATGGTTGTTCTGAGCTGAATTTCTACACAAGGGATAGTACACCATGACTCCATGAGTACAAGTTACTTGCACAATGGTTGCTCTAGCTCAGAACGACCTAGAACCATCCCCATTAGCTTTTTAAGGCCGAAATTCACAAATGTCACCAACTTTATTTAGACTGCATACAACTCTTTGAGTGATATAATTATTGCCTCTTCAAACAGTTCGAAGGCAGAGAGTGTGTTAAACACAAACCACGGATTTTTAAAAACAATTTTCTTATTTAGTGTAATTTGTTTCATACAATAAACAAGTGACTGAAGTTCTTTTCAAAGAAACCATTTTCTTGATGTTGTCAAATTTCCACATTGAAGCAAAGACAACTACAGTCATAAGTTGTTTGCATGCAATTAACTAGTAACTCACAGTAGCGCTTTAAGGCTGTAAAAGTTCACTTGGGTGTCAAAATTGTGAATCAGCAACAACTAATTATGAAGCTCAGACCATTTACTCAGTCCTTTGTCGATTTTGCTGCCTTTGCTTTGCGTGGTCGTGCAGATTTGAAGTTGAACTTGCGTTTTCTAGATTCTTTTGTTTCAACACTCTCTTTCAGCTCATCAAATGCTGCATCAACAAGAGAGTAAAGATTTCACAGTAGGTATTAAGAATAATCTAACACTTCAAACCAATATGAAGTCACTCACAATAAAAACAACGTAGGAAGACAGACGACGTTTACTCAAGCAGAACCGAAGTTCAAGCATATCATATCATAATCAAGTTGCAAAATAATTAAAACTAACCATCATACACATCACATATTATATTGGGGGCCAAAACGAATGCTAACTAATGAAAAACGACGGAATGGGAATAATGACAAGCATATAGGTACATGGGTAAGGCGAAAAATTACCAGATGTGTAAGCAGACTGAAGGAATTGAATGGACTCAGCAGGAAGAGGAAAGATAGTAGAGCTGACCTCTGTTTTCCGTTGCAGTGAATTGAACTTCTTCATCTGAAATTATGAAGAAATTACTTGAGTGACATGCAAAATATTCTCAAAAAAATTAACATTAAGATGAAATTTATGAGATTGCATCCAAATAATGGACCATATCTTCGACATTGAAAAGACAGAATTACATGTAGAGGATAATGGCACCCTCAGGCCTCAGCAAGTAATCATGATAGTGTTATCCTAAATAAAAAGCCATCTAGGGAAAAATTTTAAAAATATATTATTATTATTATTATTATTATATTTATTATTATTATTATTATTATTATTATTATTAAAAAAAACAAAATTTTACCTTTTCTCAATGTATCTCTATACATGAAACTACTTTTCTAATGAGTTATATTTATTGTTTTGTAATAGCCTTAATACCAATATTAACATGAAAGATCATTAAAGAAGCAACTCAGCACATTGGCACTGAACTATAATTTTAGATGACTAGAATCAAGATTTTAGTTGTCATCCAAATCAATATTGTATGTTTGACAAAGATCTGTGGACGAACTTTTTTTAGGAACTAAGTNCGGACAAACTTTCTTTAGGAACTAAGTAGTGAGGTAAGAAATGAAAGAATGAGACGTAAACAGGTAGAAGCATTTTTCTTCCTTATTTTTTGGCCACTTTGCATCATCCCACAAGAAGATTCATGAACATTGCTCCCTATACTTCAACACATGGTGGTTGAAAAGTAGACTACTTGAAAGGCTAATGCATGTACAGAAGAAAAGAAAGGGAAAAAAATAAAACATAGAGTTAATAGACAATAACATGTCAACAACAACAACAAAAAGAAAGANAAAGAAAGAAAGAAAAAAAAAAAAAGGAGCTGCAATCGAACATGGTTGGCATTAGAAATCTGCAATCTTACTACTATCCCAAATACCCATCTTTTACACTGCTATTTAGAAGAACATATACTCATACTTTGGAGAATAAAATAAAGAAACAGTAGACAACAAATCCTTAATTCCAAATTAATTTAAGGTTGGTTAAACATGAATCAACCATGGGAATCATAAAACTCATTTGCATAATTATCTACCCAACTACTTTGTACAATATTTATTTTTTTTATTAAAAAAAAAAAAAAAAAAAAAAAAAAAAAAAAANTATAAAAAAAAAAAAAAAAAGACAAATTAACAAACAAAAAAAAGGCTTATCAATTTTAGTTTGTTTCGGGCATGGTTGGAGGGAAGACCGGAAGACCTTGGTTCTCAACTAGCTTCAAAATATACTGCTCATTACCCTCCAAACCAAAAACAAACAAGCTTAAAAACAATTATCTTTGCAAGAGGCTCCAAACCAAACTTCCCAAGTTCCTGTTTCTCTTGAACTGTAGAAGTAAAACACCAAGGTTTTAAACTATTTTCCTTTTTTTCACATCACATGAATCCTATCTTTCTTAAATTCCCATCACTTACCACTTATGTATTTGCATTGAAAAAATTTTCACGAATAGAGAGAGGGGGTATGTTTTAGAATATAGTCAACTCAATCTAATCTTAGGATACTAGGCGAATTGCTGGGAAAATGCAAAATTATATATATGAAAACAAGCATGTCAATGAAACAGCATACTTCATCTTTTAAAAGCAACGTGAAGCAGCGCCCAATTTGGAATGCTCTAGCAGTCCTTCCAGCACGATGAAGATATGCTTTGATGTAACGTGGCACATCATAGATAATGACATTTGATACCGCTTCGACATCCGTTCCTCGAGACAAGTTATCAGAAGATACAAGCACTTCCACTTCTCCTTTACGGAAAGCATTTAATGTTTTGTTGCAACACAAGAGATACTTTATGTTGAATTGATTGAATTTCAATATGTATAGAGAAGACAACTAAAGTATCAAATATATCAGAAAAGGTCAATACTTAATAGCATGCCACACCCCATTAAATTTTTCTATATTACAGAGTTTTACTAGGAAACCAGGGAAAGATACAAGGTTTCAAAAGCAATTCTATTGATTCATGTCTAACCTACCCCAAATTAATTTGGGACTAAGGCTTTGTTGTGGTTGTGGTTGTTGTTGTTGNTGTTGTTGTTGCTGTGTCCATACTGCTTCTTTCTTTCTACACAAATTCAGCACTCCTATCAGTGTGGATTTACTACTCATATGGCTAATAACCCAACAGATAACCCTTGGGCGCCCCCTTAGCTAGGCCATTTCCCACCTTTTATTTCGTTTTTCTCTTATTTCCCTTCATTTGCGACCTTTTTCATGTTTGGTATGTTTTGGGTGTTTTGTGGTACTTTGTTTTAATTCTTGATGATTCTTGTCACTTCTAGGCATTTCGTGGTGTTTCAAAAACCTTTTAGAAGTATCCAAGATGCAATAAACGAGAAAAGAGAAGAGCTTGTGTCCGGGTGGATCTATCCATGGCACAGGGCATCACTTGTGAGACAGAATTACGAAAACGAGTCAGAGGAAAGGGCAGGCGGGTCCCAAGGAACTAGCCTGGCACAGACACAGAAGTATTAGCCATTTTTTTCATCTTTTTGCTAGGTTTTCGTTTGTATTTAATCTGACCGGGGTGGGCCATTGCCCTCCGGACAGGTGCCCTGTTTTACAGGTTTTATTTGGAACTTTCCTCTAATCTCGTGGGGGTATAAATACCCAAAGTTTGTAACCCTAACTAACAAGAGATAATTGAGAGCAGCTTTAGGATATTAATAGAAATTAGATTAGGTTTATTGCTTTCCAATTGAGTAATTTGTAAATTCAACGTGAAAATTTCAATCCAAGTTTAAGCTATTGGTAATTTCCTTTGCTTCTTTACTTAATCTAGCTCTGACCCTTTAATTTATCTTGTTTAATCTCTTTATTAGCTTGTTTTGTTTTGTCTATAATCATCTTTTCCTATAATTTCAAGCTTGAAAGCATGGATTTTTCTTCGAGCATTGGTTCTGTTCATTCAAGTATGAGTGAGCAATCTCTTAACCTAGATTGGAGGAAGCCCAATCTTTTGAGTTCATGATTAGTGGATTTAATAAGCTTAAATAGATGACTTCTGGATAGTATGATGATAAACTCTAGTTGTTCCCACTCCTTGTATAGCTTGACTTTGTTTTAGCTACATTAGATGATTTTCTTATGGAGATTTGGCTTGTAAAGCAAGTTTGAGGTTTTTCCATGTTCTATTTCTCTTCAACACATTAAAATATATGTTTATTTAAGTTGGTAGTTATTAAACCCTCTAAACAAGGTTTTGTCAATTGTCGTTTAATTTCTTTCGTGAAATCCTTATTGAATCTATTTGAGTGAATTTTATCTAATTTTTATGAATTTATTGATCGTGGCCACCTCAAACTTGGTGCTCTTTCCCTATAATTTATTCCATCAAATTTCCTAGTGTATCTCTTGGTTTTATTTTAGTTGAACTCAAAATCCAAAAACACATTTCGAATTAGTCAAGTCGAAGTCTCTTCTATGGTGACTTTCCATAGGTCCTTGTGGTTCGACCCACTATCGTTATGATTAAGTTAGGTTATTTTGATACATCCCTTCTCAATTTTGGTTTCGTTGCTTGGACCGGGGCTATTCTCATCATAAAGTTTGAGTCTTGAGTCTAATTCATCTTATTTTTCTTTTGTTCCATTAAACTATCTACTTTGCATTCATTACACGGGATTGGATTGCTTTTGTGTGTTGGCTCTTGTTTATGCAAAGGCCTCATTTTTGCTCCACTGCTTTTGTGTGCTGGCTCTTGGAACTTCAAAACTTTAGAGAGGACTGTGAAAGTTTGAAGCTGATTCGACATATATGAAGGGAGGAAACTCTAAGACAAAAGGAGGGAGAAAGTACTGATAGTGAGGATCGGTTAACACGGAGGAAGTGGAGGATAATCAAGAGGAAGTCCCTCTACAACAACAAAAAGGCACCCCTAACTTTAAGAAAATAGAAGGCGATACGAGAGCTTTCTCCTTGACTAGTAGGATGTCACCACCCACTACTCATGCAAATGACTTCAAATTCAAACCGACACTCATTCAACTCGTGGACATATCGCACCGCCTTCAAAACACTCATTGGCACTACTTTCCATAAGCTAGTGTATGGCAAGAATTGCCACTTGGCGGTGGAATTGGAGCACAAAGCGCATTGAGCCATTAAGATGTTAAATTTTGATGTGAAAAGTGTGGGAGAGAAATGCCTACTGGAGCTACATGGCCTAGAAGAATTGAGAATAGAAGCCTATTATAGCGCTAGTATGTACAAGGCAAGGACCAAAGAATGGAATGACAAGAACTTAAGGAAGACAAATCTTGGAGTTGGAGATAAGGAATTGTTGTTTAATAAGATATTGAAGCTCTTCCCCGCAAAATTGAAATCAATATGGACAACCCTTACACAGTGAAAGAAGTACTCTAGTATGGTGTGTTGAGATCAAATCAACATGTTTGGGACATTCAATGTTAATGGGCACTAGTTGAAGAAGTATTTTGGGGAAGAGGTGATTAATTACATCTCTACACAATTGTTGGGGGATTTGATCCCAAGCTCTTTTGAGCGTGCTTATATTACGGTCAAGCTAGTAACCTTAAAGCTATGTTACCCAACTCGCATTTAAGTATTGTATCCGACTAGGGATGCTAGGATTCGACACTATATGTTGAACTTTTTGGGAATAAAGGGACATGGTCAATAAATGTATGATCAGCTATGGTTTTATATGAAGTACCCAAAAAAAGCGAATACTTAATGCATGGAATGCAATTAAATAAAAGAAATACAAAAAATATAAGAGAAACTAAAGAAAGTTGGGAATTGTATACATATTGATGTATTGTGATAGAAGTTGAAACAACAAAAGTGACAATTTTAAATAAATAAAAATGACAACAATAAAAGTAATAAATAGGGGTAGGTAGAACAAAAAGTAGTAATAAAGAGAGATGTTAAAAGGTTTAAAAAATAGGAGAGAGAATGCCCCACATGGTTTTATTCATTTCATCTTCAGCAATGACTACTTTTACCACCTCGACCCAGCATTCCAATCCACTTTTTCTGGAAGAAACCACTGGAGAGGACCACTGTTTAGACACCCAAATATGAAAATCACATCGTCATGTTCGGAACTGCCTCATTTTCAAAAGCCCCAAATGTTATATTAGAAAATTAGGTGAGTTTTAATTTCAACTTCAATTATCAAATCTAGGATATAAAACCGGTACTCATTTGTGTATCCTTTTAAGCTACGCAACTCGACACCTTAACCCAAGCATGCCGCGTGTTGTGTCGTAACTCGTATCGAGTTGACATGCGATACTCAGGGTTGAGGGGTTGAGGAGGGTGTCGTGGAACATAGCCTTAAAGAAGCGATATCCGAGAGGCAATCCAATGATCGTTCCATGAAAGAATTGAGAAATTTGTAAATATACATTCTTTTTTCAAAAAAAATAATAATAATTAAATAAATACATAACTTTTACATTATTAGGTTTAGTTTGTTTTTTATATTTAAGTTAGTGTTGGTGGAAGAATTTTGGAGGTTTTGTTTTATTTTATTTTTGACGATTTTAGGAAGACTATATACAGGGAGATATTTTCTCAAATTTAAAAAGTGTCAATATAGGTTTTTGGTGTTAATCGGGGATCAAGTGAGGTAATATTGAAGATTAGCTTAATGTAACTAGCCCATGCCTCCCCAAGGGCGGATCTAGAGTAGTAGCACCCTGAGACACGTGCTACACCTCATTTTTCCTAAGAAATCAGCTTCTAAATTACTTAGCGACCGCTTTTAGCTACCGAAAAGCGGTAGCTAAATCATTTTGCAACTAAAAATTGGTAGCTCAATTGTTTAGCGACCGAAAATTCCAAACACTTGTGTTCCTTTATGTTTCTGGCTATTCTGTTCTTTTGTCTCTCTTTTTCTGTGAGTCATTGCCAGCTTGAGCAATATGCTTGTTTGATTTCTTTATGAGGTTTTGACTTTTGAATTTTGTGTTTTTTTTTTTTTGTTTTTTTATCTTAAATATCTTTTGATTTTAATAATTGTTGCTTATGGATTTTGGATTTTGCTGACTCGGTTTTCTATATTATGGCATTGTTTTAATTTTGCTAAGCTTACCATTGAATTGGGTTTAATTTAAAACTTCTGTTTTTTTAGGGGATAATTTGAAACTTCATTGTTTGTCACCAATGGGGGAAATTTGAAAAAGATAAACAGAGGTTGGTGAAATGAAGGTCCAATAATTAGGAAGAAAAAATAAGTGTTGTTTTTTATTATAAGGGTTGCTATGAACACTTGTTATGTATTTTCAATTAACAAACAAAGCTACTCCGTAATTAGTTAGTTAGTATCCCCTAATAAGATTCGATTATACATAGTTTTATTTTTTCTCACCTAGAAGAATAAGATTTTCTCATATAGTTTTCATATTTTTCCTTGTTAGGTTCTTTTTTTCTTGTTCCTTTCCTAGTGTTTCAACTTAAAACAACTTCTCTAGGCTTGCTTGTCGTATGTGTTACCTGTTAGACCTAGTATCTTAAAATTTTAGTAACCGGTATATCTTGTTAATTCAGTAGTTATATACTTATACAGAAATTAGCTATCTATCACCTACTACTTAATGAATAGTTTAGCTGGTGATCTGAAGTAATGAATAGTTTAGCTGGTGATATGAAGTTTTTGATTGTAAATAATATAGCATTCAATTTATCTATTTTTTTGGGTGCTACACCTACTTGCAAATCCTAAATCTGCCCCTGTGCCTCCCACAAGCTTAAGTGAAGCTTCATCTCAATTGTGCAATGGGATACGAGGAAGAGGGTGAAAATCATATTGCTCACCATAATCACCACTCGTGGATAGTATGGGGATAATGTGGGTTTTGTGGGTACATGGGATAGTATAGTGATTCTAAGAAAACCCAGAGAGCATCATCAAATTGGGGAATAATGTGGGTAATTTAGAAATGGTGGAACCCAGTAGGCTTCCATGTTGGCTAATTGGTTTCTCCAAGCCACCCGAGCGCCATGTCCAACTCACTCCTCATCCCAAGCATTTGCTCCGTGTTTTGACAGATGCTCTCCATTGTTCGCCAATAGAACCACTGTTGTTCCTCCCTCATGCCATCTAGATCGTACATGATGTGGCACATGTCAAAGGTAGATGGGGCCGAGAGGGTCTCGCACCCTCAACTTGGGATCTAGATGGGCACCTTGGGGAGGGCGATGGGTGACGGTCAGCTCCTCTTCCTCCTCACTGTCCCTTGCCTGGCAAGGGATGTTGAACCCGAAGGGTTGCCCAAATGTCGTGAGGGGAAAAGGAAGCGGCACCCATGGCTAACCATGGGCATACCAAGTGAGCACCTTAGCCCCAAGTCAAGTACTAATTTTCAAAATCAAGTATAAATAAAGTACTAGATACAAAAAATTCAGAATATTCAGAAGGGACACACTTGCCTCTTGCAACATATTCAGAGGAAAAAACTACATCTTTAAAATTCATAAATCTATAAAATATTAAACAAACTACCTCAAACCAAAGATTTCTTGCATGACAAGCCAGCCAAAAAACAGAATGGACTTTACCAATTTTAAACACAAAAGCAGAATTAATGAAAATCCATCACTTAAATAAAATAGACAGGAAAAGGGAGGAACAGAGAGCACACCTTCTCACAGCTTGGTGCTGACAACTCGAGTATCCCTTGATCTTCGTTTGAAGATTACCAAAAGATTTCAGCAGGCTGCATAACCGATGGGTCATCTTTTTGGAGGATGTAAACACAATGCATTTTTCACCTTTCAACTTTTCAAGAAGGGCCAATAAGTACAGTGCTTTGTCATTTGATTCACAAATCTGCAACATACATGCAACAAAAAATTTCAGTAAGCTCATTTTTGGATTGTATTAAACATTGCTTTCCAAGCAATCAATGCAACATAACTGAAACTTTCAACACTCAGTTTAATATCCCGTATAACAGCATTTGATTGGGAAACTTTCTTTCTACTTTTCTAATTCAGAATCCAAAGTCAACAAAAAATCATTTTGAACAACTTGAGCAAATTTTGCAACCATATTCACTGCCAAATCCATAAAAACAACCTTACATAGCATTTTGGTGAGCAACTATTGTAATTTATTGGCAAGATCACAAGGAAGAGACTACAAATAAAAGACCCATCCAGAATATAATCTAGTCTTTATATCTGAATTCATCATTTTCCATACTTTGGCATTAGTTACATTGAGTTGGTTGTTCCATGAAGCATATCAGTGAATACAAAACCATCTCCAAATTCCAAGGAGGCCAATTTGTATGATATTTCCAACCCTACATTTTGAAAAGCCCGAGATTGAATTCCTTGCATAACCCAATAGGGAATACCAAAAGATAAGTCAAACGATGATCAACTCACTTTTATGCTTGATAGCCTAACTGCCATGTAGCCCATGCCTTAATTTTATAAGCATGTAAGATGGAACATAAAGTAAATAAAGTCAACAAGATTAAAATTGTACAGGCACATCACTACAGTATATTAGGATTCAATATAATCGAATTAAGGAAAGCACATATCGACATTGTAATAATATCATAAGTATAAACAATAGGCCATACCACTTTAAAAAACTCGAGCTTTTCAGGAAAGGCATAACGCGATTGACCAGTCGTCAAGAATAGAGGGTGATGAAGGTCAAGCAAACTAAGTTTGCTAGGATTTCGGGTTAGTGTAGCAGAAAAAAGCATCTTAACAAGCCTGGGATAAGCTTTATCCTTAAAACCCCTTTCAACTCCACTGCAATAGATAAAAGATATAATTACTGTGAAGCGTGAAGCATACAAAAGCATTAACATATCATATATTTGTGTACCTAATTGAAATCTAATAAACATACGGAACAGCAGTTTAAAAATAATGAGAGTAAGGGATAGCTCAAGTGGTTAAAGCTTTTCTCCCGATTCCAGTAGATCCTGGGATCGATTCTCCAGACCATAATAAACTGCTCTCATAATAAGTCCACAATCATAGCTAGTTCAACAGAAACATATCAGAAGTGGACAATCAAGGAACAACCCATAAAATAAAAAGAAGATAAGCAACCTAATTTCAATACTTGTATATAGTTAAGAATAAATAAGATTACACTCACAATCTTCGGATGGTTTTGAATGAGCCACAAAATGGAGGGGAAAAGGCATCATCACAAGATGCAAGCAACTCATCACTTGGACGGGCCATCTTAAGTACAGTTGGCAACCATAACTGGTAGGCTTCCCCCAATAACCGGTCAGTTTCATCCACTACCTGCATCATTAACCAATCAATGTTTAACATCGTCATCCCATGGCATACACGAATTAGGGTACAAATTAACAAATTCATATCCCAAAATCCTTATAGTTTAGCACTAATGCAGAAGATAGTATTCAAAGTATTCAAAGATTTAAACTTAAGAAAGGTGAACTGATTATGATTAAAAATCATGTTAGTAGGTGTATCTTGTTAGGGCCTATTTACTTCAACTTAAAATCAGTTCACTTCAATTCAATTCAGCTCATCTTCATTCAGTTCAGCTTTTCTTTTATTTTGCTAATTATTACTTTGCTAATTAATTTGTTCCAAATATTATTTGTTCATATACATAAATACATACATATATATATATAATTTTGTTTATAATATTTTTTCTTCATACTTCGTAATATATTTGTTCATAATAATAATAATAATAATAATAATAATAATAATATTAATATTATTATTATTATTATCATCATTGTTTTGTACTTGGATTTAATTTGTTCATAATAATATAGTGTTCAGAATATATTTATGATACATTAATCATCATTTTTTTTGTTTCATATATATGTACATTTATTAGTTTATAATTGTCATGAAAAAATATTACGAAATTACCATTCAGCAAATAAAACAAAAGGATAGTGAAATATTATTTACAAAAATTTTATCATACTACGTAAGTGGATTACCATTCACAAAAATATGAAGACGTATTACTGATTTTCATTTCATAAAGTATAAACTACCAATAACGAATTTTTTTTTGTTTAATAATTATTAGTTGATTAATATCAAAATTATTATTATGTCATTAGCACTCCATAGTTAAAAATCATTGATAATCCGTAGTTAAAAATAATAGTCATAGTCAATCCATAAATATCATTGTTAAAAATCAATAATCATAATTAAAAATCAATAATCCATAATTAAAAATAATTAATCTATAATAAAAACTTTCGGTTCAGTTAAGCTCCAATTAGTTCAGTTCAGTTAAGCTCCGCTCCGCTGAAAAACAGGCCCTTAGTAGTGCTTGTGTATCTTGAGTATTCTCAAATCCACAACCCCCTCCCCCCCCCCCCCCACACCCACATCGAAAGAAGGCCGGCACCCCATCTCTTCCTCCCAGAAAAAGAAAAGAAAAAAAAAAAACTAAAAGCAGTTTGTCTACAATTGTCACATTAGCACAATTGATCTAAAAACCAAGGCAAAATCTTCACAAACACAGGCAGACATGTCTCCCGACGCCATTCACCCATATTGCACTCAGAACACACATTGTCAATTACAATAATCTAGCAATGTCAATTTTACCCCTGAGAGAAACACAAGCCTCCAATACCAGATTAAACTACTCCCATGAATCATTAACAACCAAATGCAGGAATTTAAGGAAAGTCGGTATGCTACCTACAAGATATCGTAAATGCTCAAGAGTGAAGCCTTTGGTAGAGTTAATATGGTCCATAAGCCTTCCGGGAGTTGCTACCAATATGTCCACTGCACTTCGTGATCTGTTTCCGTAATCTTCAGGATCATAACAGAAGCCAGCCTCAAATTTAGGTGTTTGAATCAGTGTTGAAATTTCATCAGCAAGCGACGACTGTCCAACAGCCAAACCAACCGACAAGCCAACAGCAGGAGCAATATCATCAAAGACCTTTTTAACCTGAAAATTTAAGAAGTAAATGAAGTAGGCTTCAGCATGTAAGCAAAATTCAAATATAAGATCATGAGTTCGTGACTTTGATCAGTAACTTCTCTAATATATGCAAATTCAATTTACATCAGTAACCTTTCTAATATATTCTTACTATTTTGCAAGTCTCGGCTCCCTCCTTTTACAGGTTCACATTAGCAAGACAGCAAACTCTTCATAACCACTAAGTTGCGTATTCTTTTTTTTTTTTTTTTGGTTAGGTTATTTGACTTTGTAGCAAACTCATTAAGTTGACATACTAAGGGCCTAAGGGAACAAGATCTTCATTCATTTAGCTGTTTCAATCTTGCAATTCAGATTTACAATCTAGACAATGAGCAACGACGTTAAATCCGTTTTCATCTATAAAAATAAAAATTCAAAAGAATTGAAAAACACAATTGAAAACTCAAGGTTGAATGGACATTTTATTTTTTTTGGTGATTTTCCATTTGGTACCACTGAACTTTTGGCTTTTCTGTACAGTACCCAAATTATAACTTTCCTCCACTTGGTACCATCGAGGATTACCACCTAACTGCTATAGTTCCAACAATTTAATCGTTAGTTTTTCTTTGTTTCAGCTATCTAATAAATTTTTTTACCTATCTTTTAGAAAAATAATAAAAAATATTCTTCCAAAACTAGCTAAGTCATAATGGTTGTCAATGAAGTGAGTTGCAGACTCACTAATCATTCTTCATAATGCTTCCCTCATTCATCAAAACAATATCCTGCAAAAATGTCTTCAAAGAATTGAAGTTGTCCAAAGCATAATTCAATAAACATAATAATCTGAGTATCTTCTTACACAGATCGAACAAACTGAAGCGCTAAATATTCAAGTTTAGTTGTTCACACTCCACACAACAAAACTAATGAGTAGTGACTACAATAAAATGATACTTTCAGACTTTCAGTTGACAAAAATTAACAAAGTACTACCACTACTAGATAAAGGGTCCTTTAACATAGAACTTACTGACTTCAAATATGAAAAGCTCAAAATTTGAATCCAAATATGAAGAAAATGTGAAAAACCAGTTCAAGATTGAACCTTTATTAAAGTTGCTACGAAGAATATCTGAATTCAAAATCCAACTAAAACAATCACACAATTTACAAATATTGGAGTAATGAAATGTAGAAAAAGAAAAGGAAGCTATATAATGCTTTCTATTTAAATGTCTCTCAAAAAGAGAAATGAGCAATTAACTTAGATGTTTGTGAACTCTAAGAATAGAGTCAATAAACCTTGATGAAAGGAATGACATGAATTAGCAGACTACACAAATCAACGATCTTACTTTCAGACTTTGAATTAAGCAATTTAGTTCAAAACAGTGGTCATAGGATGGCTGTAATTTCATGAATTGAAGAAAATTGGTAATTGGTGAAAAAGATGAAAGAGGGAAATCCGAGTTATCAGGAAAGTTGGATCAATTTTTCCCCAGAAGAACAGGAGAAATGGAGTGGGAGTTCAATTGTTGGGTTAGGGAAGCTAAGCAATTGGATTATTTTATATTTTCATTTTACAACATTATGATTTTAACAAAACCTAATTCAGAGATAACATTTCAATTAACAGAATATCACTGAACCAACTTGTGGTAATCTTCAATTGTACCAAGTGGAGGAAAGTTAAAGTTTGGGTACCATATAGAAATTCAAAAAGTGCAGAACTTAAAATAAGAAACATGTTGAATGTTATATATTATGCAAATTTCAACTCAATTCTCGATACGGGGTGAAAAGAGCACTAATCCAATTTTCAGACCAATGCAAAATGTACTCAAATATTTACATAAGACCAAAACTAGTTACTCCAGCTTTCACTAGCTACTGCCAGTATAAACTAGTAAAGCGTTTACAGAGTTGAAAGAGCAATTTAGTATTATTGACACATCAAATATGCTATAGTGAATTTAGTCGCAGTCTCATAGCTGCAACATACACATTTATTTTGTACACAACTATTAAAAAAAATGACTAAAGGGGCAAGAGCTTTAAGTAATATGGCAAAAGAGGCAATAGTCATAACTAACAAAAGCAAAATATAAGTACCAAAGCTATAATTAGAAGCACCATTTAGTAAAGAGGGAACTAATTGTAAATGAAAATAAACCTGCACAGCTAAGTCACGAGTGGGCAACACCACTAAAGCACGCAAACATTTCACGGAGTGACTAGCTAACATTTGCACAATTGGTAGAATATAAGCCAAAGTTTTGCCACTTCCGGTGGGTGAGTTTACACATAAGTCACGCTCGAAAGCACCAGGACCAATAGTCTCTTGCCATACTGCAACTTGCACAGGGAAAAGGGAAGAAATGTTGGCATTCTTTAAAGCGTTATCCAATCTGAAATAGAATAAATACATTTAGTGCCGTTACTCAACTCCATAGAATGCATACAATAAGTCACTAATTGAAATTGCAAAGATACACAATCTCAATAGATTAGAAAAATCAAAAAAGTTTTGTTTCTAGAAGATCATCCATTCATCACAGTCACTGAGCATATCAAAACGTGTATTCCATTTTAATTGCTAAACTACAGCACAAAATGACTAATAAAATTTCCCCTTCAAGCCTTCCCTAAAATTAACGAAAGTCTTTTTGAAGAGTAGAATTGCAATTCCTCATCTATGCACAACAAGGAACAATTTATGTTGTCTGGTTCCTCCAATGCACTAGATACGACATTGAATGACATTTGCACAAGTCCATCTGTTGGGTTTGGTGGCCCAAATTTTTTAAGCCCAACATGTTATGTCTCAAGGTTTCTCGAAAATTCTAATATGTTGAGAAATTGACGGATTATTGTGGAAAAGGCTAGAGATTGGTGAATGCTTATGAATATTTTAGATTTGTGGGGAGAGTCAAAAGTGTATGAATAAGTGAAGACCTTTCCACACACTTCTTCCACCTCCATACCTCTTCTATATATATGTGGTTAGACATCATTTTGGGAGAATGCAGGTTCACGAGCACGAGCACATAATCAACATACACAAGTTGAATCCACCCATAATCCTCAAAAGTTTCCTAATACACACAATACAAATTATATATCCACTATCCTTTTCCTCTAATACTCCTAAGTGAGTTTATATAGTGAGAGAATTCTTGTATTACACCCTTTCAAGGGATGTTTTACTCTCCTATATTTTCATAAAGAAGAGTTTAAGTGCTCGTCGTCCATGGATTTTTTTTGGAATTTTTCCCACGTTGAATATTGCTTGTTTCCTTTTACTATTTGTCTTGCATATTACCTTTTTTCCTAATTTCTCAATCTCTATTCCAACGCTTCTGCTACCGTAATATAAACACCCTTAGAGGATAATTACTATCCTAATTTTAATATAGTAGAATAAAACGCACGTCGTGACTATGTTGCTCCCACATAAAATTGTGTGTCATACTTAATACATATCTTGCCTACTATCATCCCTTACTATATACTTCTCAACCAAGACATCTTCTTCGCTTTCGCTACGCACTCTCAACCCCTAACACTATCAACAATCTATGTCAATATATTAACGTAATCACCGTTCTAAAAAGACTTTTACGAATACCAATACAACGAAAAACTACTTGACTAGTTCAACCACAACTAATCAACTACACCAACCCGTCCAAAAAATAACGTTAAACAAACTAAATAAATAAAAACCACAACAAAATTAAGAATAAAAACATAATATAAATTCATAATCCTTATTATTAGTAAAGAATTAAAGAAGAGGCCACAAATTGAGCAGTACCTCGAATCGAGACGAGGAAGAAGATGTAAAGGGGCTTCATTAAAATCAACAATATCAACAGGTTTTCTCATCCATGGCAACACCGGTACCGTCTTCGGAACTTGCGGCTTCTCCACCATTGCTTTTAACACTAATGCAAAAAACAAATATTACTAAATAAATAATCCTTCCTTAGTTTATTACTAGATTATATTTGTTTTATTTTTTTGGAAATAAATTAACACTAGGTGTTGGAGGTAAAATGACCTTGACCCGTTGATCACGTAGAGGTCTTCTTGCATAAGGTGTAGGAAGCTCAATGAACTCATAGGAGGTCTAGTTATGGGCCCAACTAAAAAGCCCATAGTGGAAGGCTCATAAATCAACACAAGCAATATAAATAGCCCTCAAGGGGCAAGGGTAAAGGGAAGGTGGTGGTCACCCAATAGACCACTACTCACTTTCTCTTTCTCTGCACAAAGTCTCTAAAACTACCATCTTTGGGTACTGACTTGAGCGTCGGAGGGGCGTTCCTCGGAGACCCCCCCGAGGCTAGTTACGTGTATCGATTGTGCAGGTGCTCATGGTCATCTCGGAAGCTCACAAATAGTTGCTCTACCCACACAGCTGGTGGTCTCTCCATTACCACAGTTTCACCCCGAAACAATTGGCGCTAGAAGGAGGGTAGAGCGCCATTACAACTTCTATGTGAACTTCCAATGGCATGAATGAGGGCATACTCATCTTCATTCGATATTGGTGTGGGGTTGTAAAGCAATACTTCGTGCAACTTGAGCAATGCCCTTAGGCAAAGGTGAAATTGTCGGCTCACGGTTTCTCCACTTCTAAAAAAGTATTGTCCAATAGACCTATTTTTCTTATGGTGAGCCAACGTGTATAAAAACATGGCTACTATTTCTTGAAGTGACATGTTTTTTGTTCCACTCAAACCCCCAATATCTCTAAGCATCTCACATATTATATTGAAGGTTCTATTAACACGAAGCTCACTCTTGCATTTCACATCACTCTCTTTGTAGAGACCTCTTAAAACTAACATTCATAACAATTTTTTGTGTTTTTTTCTCTCCCTTAATTGCACACCTCTAATTGTAACAACGGAAATTGTATACCACATCCAATACATCATGAAAGCAATTATAACCATTGAAACAACAAGTTGTAGTTGTTTTAGCTTTCTTTTCCTCCCAACGGAACGCAATCGAGGCATTGCAAAAACCTTGAAAATACAATCCAAAAACTAGTATTATGCCTACACTATTATATCCAGCAAAGTAATAATAACCAATCAAACATAAGATAAAGTCATAGTACCATCACTAACCATAGACCAATTGCCCATTTGAGGTTATAATCATTTCAATCATTACCTCAAAAAGTCATAAGTATCACATAAACACAATTCTTTCATTTATAATATATGAATGAGACTAGTTCATATCCACCAATTCTATATCCTTAAACTAGTTCATTACCTCTTTCAGGTAAATGCCACAAGCATCAATCAATAATTCAAGCATCAATTTGTTTATTCAACATCAATAATAACATCAATTTGTATGCAAAGATCTATATTTTATGCAGTGTCAATACTCCATGGACACATATTAATTTTAAACAACCAGGGAATACTATCCAAAAACAGAGTTTCAAAACAACAGCTAACTTGTTTATCTACAACAACAATTTCATCAAATTACAGCATTTTCAACAAACTAACGCAGACTCTACAAACAGGAAACCAAATTCTTATAGGCGTATAGCGGTAACAGCAACTGTTATGAGAATCAAATCATCCGTGCAACAATGCAATGCCATTAGACAAGATGTCTTTAGACAAGTGCAGCAGCAAGATGTCTGAATTTCTTATCTTGATACATATTTCAGCATTTCAGCTATACCATCTGCAGGTTCCAAAGATTATAATATTGACATATAGCTAACAGCCTGTTATAACAATGGTAAAACGGCGCACGAATATATGATCGACAAGTTGAGCAACTCAAGAATCCATCCAATAAATTCACTAAAACCAAAATTCACAGATCATTACAATCAGAAGAAAAACAACATAATTCTGAATTACCAACACTCTTTTCCCACAATAAACATAAAAAATCCCCAATTTCACCAAACCCTAAACAAATAACCAACGAAAAATCAAATGAAAATAGCTAAAAATGAAACGAAATATAGCAAAAAACAAACGAAAATAGCAAAAATCAAATGAAAATAGCTAAAAATCAAACGAAAAAATAGCAAAAAACAAACGAAAATAGCAAAAATCAAACGAAAAATAGCAAAAACCAAATGAATATAGCAAAAATCAAACGAAAACAGCAAAAAATCAAACGAAAAATAGCAAAAAACAAACGAAAATAGCAAAAATCAAACGAAAAATAGCAAATAACAAACGAATATAGCAAAAATCAAACGAAAAATAGCAAAAAACAAACGAATATAGCAAAAATCAAACGAAAAATAGCCAAAAACAAACGATTATAGCAAAAACACGAAGCAAACAAACGAAATCTAGGTTTCCTTCAACCAACCTTTAATGTTTGATCTTGTTTTCTGAAGATTTGAGGTGGAGAAATTGAAGAATTTGTGCGAAATTGAAGAATTTGGGCGAAATTGAAGATGCGAGATCTAGGGTTTTGAGGAAATTTGGGTTGAGAGTAGTGAGAGAGAGCATTTCACGAGAGAAAGGGAAATTGTTTCCTCAAATGTAAGGGAGGTAACAAAGTAAGGGATTCTGTTTCCCTTTAGAAACAGATTCGGTTTCCTACGACTCATACCAAACAAGTTGTAACGGTAAAGTTTAAATGATTCCGTTACCCTTGCTGTTTTTTCTATACCAAACACCCCCTAAATAACTCCAGAAAATTTTTTTAATTTCTGAATAACAATTCTCTTCTGCGTTTTTGTTTAATTTTTAGCATTTTTTGGGTTTAATTTTTAGGGTTTGTTTTGGTTTCGAACTTCGCAGTGGTTGATTCTAATGGATTTGAACGATTGTGACCTTCCCCGTTTATTCAAGCAGCCTAGTTGATGCTATTGTAAGTTTTTTTTTGTTGGGCTTGTATTTGGATAAATTGTTTAAATTAATGTTATTATTATGGTTTATTAACTTATTATTGATTTATATTTCTACTAATATAACCTCAGATTAAAGCTGTCATTTTTATTGATTTTACCTTCCCTTACCTCTATTTGATTTGCTTACCTTCCCCTAGCTTCTTCACCAAAGTGGCCATTAACACACAACAAAATAAAGTACTTCTTTATACCTTCCCCTAAGGGGGTGTTTGGTATAAAAAAAAAAAGCAAGGGTAACGAAATCATTTAAGCTTTACTGTTACAACTTGTTTGGTATGAGTCGTAGGAAACATAATCCGTTTCCAAAGGGAAACAGAATCCCTTACTTTGTTACCTCCCTTCACATATGAGGAAACACTCTCCCTTTCTCTCGTGAAATTCTCTCTCACTACTCTCAACCCAAATTTCCTCAAAAACCCTAGATCCCGCATCTTCAATTTCGCCCAAATTCTTCAACTTCGCACAAATTCTTCAATTTCTCCACCTCAAATCTTCAGAAAACAAGATCAAACATTAAAGGTTGGTTGAAGGAAACCTAGATTTCGTTTGTTTGCTTTGTGTTTTTGCTATAATCGTTTGTTTTTGGCTATTTTTCGTTTGATTTTTGCTATATTCGTTTGTTTTTTGCTATTTTTCGTTTGATTTTTGCTATATTCGTTTGTTATTTGCTATTTTTCGTTTGATTTTTGCTATTTTCGTTTGTTTTTTGCTATTTTTCGTTTGATTTTTTGCTATTTTCGTTTGTTTTTTGCTATATTCATTTGGTTTTTGCTATTTTTCGTTTGATTTTTGCTATTTTCGTTTGTTTTTTGCTATTTTTCGTTTGATTTTTAGCTATTTTCATTTGATTTTTGCTATTTTCGTTTGTTTTCTGCTATATTTCGTTTCATTTTTAGCTATTTTCATTTGATTTTTCGTTGGTTATTTTTAGGATTTGGTGAAATTGGGGATTTTTTATGTTAATTGTGGGAAAAGACTGTTGGTAATTCAGAATTATGTTGTTGTTTTTCTTCTGATGCTTGAATTATGATTGATGCTTGTGACGATGATGGGTTTTCGCCGCGAAAGATGAAGACTGATGGGGTTGTAGGAGGGAATCGATATGCTGTTATATTTGATGCTGGAAGTTCTGGAAGTAGAGTTCATGTTTTTTGTTTTGATAAGAATTTGGTGAATTGAGTTGTTTGTTTGCTTAATTTAAGCTGATGCAGGAGTTATAATTGCTTTGTTATTTTTGAGTTGTTTGCTGTTTTTCATTAAGGGGATTATGGGGGTAGCTATGCTTGCATTACCATAGCTAGACTAGCTATGCTTGCATTACCATAGCAATATTATAATCTTTGGAACCTGCAGATGGTATAGCTGAAATGCAAAAATATGTATCAAGATAAGAAATTCTGTTTTGATGAAATTCTATGGTTAGTTTGTTGAAAATGCTGTAATTTGATGAAATTGTTGTTGTAGATAAACAAGTTAACTGTTGTTTTGAAACTCTGTTTTTGGATAGTATTCCCTGGTTGTTTAAAATTAATATGTGTCCATGGAGTATCGACACTGCATAAAATATAGATCTTTGCATACAAATTGATGTTATTATTGATGTTGAATAAACAAATTGATGCTTGAATTATTGATTGATGCTTGTGGCATTTACAAAGAGGTAATGAACAAGTTTAAGGATATAGAATTGGTGGATATGAACTAGTCTCATTCATATATTATAAATGAAAGAATTGTGTTTATGTGGTACTTATGACCTTTTGAGGTAATGATTGAAATGATTATAACCTCAAATGGGCAATTGGTCTATGGTTAGTGATGGTACTTATGACTTTATCTTATGTTTGATTGGTTATTATTACTTTGCTGGATATAATAGTGTAGGCATAATACTAGTTTTTGGATTGTATTCTCAAGGTTTTTGCAATGCCTCGATTGCGTTCCTTTGGGAGGCTACAACTTGTTGTTTCAATGGTTATAATTGCTTACATGATGTATTAGATGTGGTATACAATTTCTGTTGTTACAATTAGAGATGTGCAATTAAGGGAGAGAAAAAAACACAAAAAATTGTTACGAATGTTAGTTTTAAGAGGTCTCTACAAAGAGAGTGATGTGAAATGCAAGAGTGAGCTTCGTGTTAATAGGAGAACCTTCAATATAATATGTGAGATGCTTAGAGATATTGGGGGTTTGAGTGGAACAAAAAACATGTCACTTCAAGAAATAGTAGCCATGTTTTTATACACGTTGGCTCACCATAAGAAAAATAGGTCTATTGGACAATACTTTTTTAGAAGTGGAGAAACCGTGAGCCGACAATTTCACCTTTGCCTAAGGGCATAGCTCAAGTTGCACGAAGTATTGCTTTACAACCCCACACCAATATCGAATGATTGTGATGATGAAAGGTGGAAACCTTTCAAGGTATTTGTCTTCTCTAAAGTCCCAAATCCTTACTAAGATTTTTACATTTGTGATTGTTTGCAAGTAATGTTATTTTCCTATTTTTGTAGAATTGTTTAGGGGCATTAGATGGGACTTACATTAATGTAAATGTGCCTTCACAAGAACGAGCAAGGTATAGAACAAGAAAAGGAACAATTGCTATGAATGTATTGGGTGTTTGTGCACCCAATATGCAATTTATTTATGTTCTTCCGGGTTGGGAAGGTTCTGCCCATGATATGCGTGTACTTCGCAATGCTCTTTCTAGACCAAATGGTTTTAGGGTACCTCGAGGTAAGTGAGGTTCAGTTTTATGAGTAAATTTGCTTTGTTACTTTTGGTAGGTAATAATTATATTATTTAATAACTTTGAAGGTAATTATTATTTGGTTGATGCGGGATACACGAATTGTGAGGGATTTCTTGCTTCATATAGAGGTCAAAGGTCAAAAGAATGGACGAATCAACAACTCGTGAGTGCCGAGGAGTTCTATAACATGAAACATGCTAGGGCGCGAAACGTGATTGAGAGATGTTTCGGCCTACTTAAAGGAAGATGGAGTATTCTTAAAAGTCCTTCCTTTTTCAATATTCGAACTCAAGGACGTATTGTGATGGCTTGTTGCTTATTACATAATTTGATAAGAAAATTCATGCCTACGGATGATATAAATGAAGATGAGTTGAGTGAATCAAATGATGATTCCGAAAGCAATTCAGATGATGAAATCGAATTCATTACGAGTGTTTCAACTTCAGATGAATGGACTAATTTTAGAAACACATTAGCTCAAGATTTGTTTAATGGTTGGAGGACGAGAGGTAGACATGGTCGATAGCCCAAGAAAAATGTACGCCTTATGCTTAGTTTTGTCTCTTCTGTTTTGCCTTATATTTTATGCCTTCTGTTCTATTTTGCCTTCTTTTTCTGCCTTCTATTTTTGCCTTTTGTTTGTACTTTCTCTTATGTTTTTGCCGTCTTTTTTTATGCTTCATGTTCTGATTTTTCTTGTGTATGTGTTTAGGATGGAGGCTAGTCAAGGTAAGGGAGAGGCAAGCAATCGAGGAAGAGGTAAAAATAAAAGATTTTGGACGTTTGAAGAGGATGCGGCTCTTATAAAATTCTTGCATGAATTGAGTATTGATCCAAAGTGGAAAGGTGGTAGTGGTTTTAAGAATGGGTACATGAACAAGTTGGAAGATATGATCAATCATGTTCTTCCTAAATGCGGGTTGAAACCCGTCCCTCATATCGAATCAGGAATCAAGCATTGGTCTGAGAAATATAGCGCAATGGCAGAAATGTTATCTACCTCGGGATTTGGATGGGATGCTGAGAAGAAGATGTTTCAGGTAGAGAAGGTGGTGTTCGACGAATGGGTAAAGGTATGAGAAGGGGATGTTCTACTTTTCTACCATGTTTCCGTTTTCTTTTTTTTGTTTCTGTTTTCTATTTCTGTTTCTATTTTCTGCTATGTTTTCCTTTTGTTCTGTTTTCTGAGACTATGTGGTTATTGTAGTATGGTGTCATTAGTTGTTATTTTTATGCTACTAGTTCAAAGAATACAAAGGTTTTGTGCTTATTTTGTTACAAAGGTCTTTAGTTTACACATCTCTCCAATAACTGAATATAGGCTATTGTTATCGTGTTGATCAAGAAGCACCACTTTTGAACAACTTTTATATTCCTCTTTTGATGGTTTTGCTTAAAAAATATTTTTGGAATATTGGTCTTCCACTCTGTTTGATAGTTTAGAGAAAATAAATACTTTCTGGTGGTTTATTTTTCAAAAGAGATGGAGGCAATGCAGTATTAATCTTGCAATGGCAATCTACAGTTGTGCAGAAAACTGATTTTGGGTGGTTGATGTTTTGGCTTTGTTTTGTTTATTCATGTGTTCTTGTGGTGTTTTGGCAGACTCATAAAAAGGCGAAAGGGTTGTATGGTGTCCCCTTCACCCATTATGATACACTTGCGGAGATCTATGCCAAAGACCAAGCGACAGGAGATGCAACCGAGTCTTTTGTTGGTGCAATAGAAACTTGGATCAAGAGCTTGATAAGACCCCATTCAATGTCGAGAGTGAATCGGATGATGATGTTAATTCCGCAACTCATTCGGCAACTCGTTCTTCTGCAAGTCATTCTACAAGTCGATCCCAAAAGCGCCCTTTGAAGACTGAGGATGATGATTCAACTCCTTCAAAGATGGAAAATGTGAAGGCTACAATGAAGAAAGTGAAGGATTCAAAGGAGGCCAAGGTAAAAAGAAAGAATATAAGCGAGATCTTAAGTCCTTATGCAAGAATGATGATGGTGATTTGGTTGATTCTCTCAACAATATCTCCTCTAGTTTCCAAAATATATTTGAAAACATAAACATGAATCTTGGAACTATGGCTACCGCATGGTCAAATGCCGAAGAAAGGGAGCAAAGGTTGGATGAAAAAGAAAACAAAGTTTTGGATGAGGTAATGAATTTGGATGGCATTTCTCCATCCGAAGCTTTGGAGGTTGCTACGATCTTAATGGCGGAGGAACAGAAGCTTCGAGTTTTTTATCAAGCACCTTCGAATATGAAAAAGCAGTATGTGATTGACCTTCTCAAGAAGAAGTAGAAGATCATCTTCTTTTCTTGACTTCTATTGCCTTGTGTAATGCTACCTCTTCCATTTCTACTACCTTTGCCTTATGAATTTTTTTATTTTTTTGAGTTGTTAGTAGATGAAGTTTTTGAATTGAGCAAACTTTATTAGTGTTGCAATTAATTGTAATGTTTGCTACCATTATTATCTTTATTTTGCTATAATATGTTGTTGAACTTCTTAAGAAGTAGCATATTACATTTGCATAATTTGTGTTGAAGCTTTTGATACTTTTTCAAGTTAAAAAAAATATTGTATACTAGATGTAATTAACAGACGTAACAAAAGAAATGAAAGAAAAGCTATTATTTTCAAGTTTTCTATACCAAACGATAGGAAACGGAATTGTGGTAACCGTTTACGTTATATTAATAATACCAAACAACTAGTAACGGTAACACTATCCATTACCCTTTCCCCCCTTATTTTGTTTCCTTTCCATTACCTTAATGCTTCTCATACCAAACACCCCCTTAGATCATGACTGTCAATTGTATCTAATTCGAAAAAACAACCGAAGATTACTTTTTAATTATAATTACACACGAAACCCTAACCCTAAGTCATACCGAAACTTTACACTCGAAACACATAACCCTAACCCTAGCCCTAATAAAACTCGTCAAATTCAAAAATGAAATGAGAGAACCCTTACAAATCAAGAACATATAGATAAGAATTAACAAGCAGCAATTGAATACTCCAACAAGGGTTGCAAGGATAAACTCAATTAAGCATAAATCTAATAAACAATTGAATCAACTCAAAAGGTCACAACCATGAACTTAATTCACCCGAAAAAATGAACAAAGACAATATCAAAGTTAACAATTGAATTTACGCAAAAGGGTTGCATTTACACATTATTATAAGAAAACATGATAGAAATTGCAAGAACAAGATGAAGAATTACCTGGTTGAAGATGGAGAAGAGCGCCGAAAGAGAGAGACAAAGAATAGAAAGGGAAAAGAAAAGAATGATGGACGAGTGGTGGTAGATAGTGGATGAGGAATGAGTGAGTAATAGATAACTGTAATCGGCAACACCAACCACAAGCCACCACCTCAGCACACTTCATCTACTCAGCAAAACCACTGTACATTGTTCATTTTGAACTGTTAATGAAATTGTTGGTTTTTTAAAGGATATGGATATGGATATGGATATGGATATGGATATGGATATGGATATAGGCTTCATATCCAACATATATCCATTTGCAAGTCTTTTGGTACATAATAAAGAGCATCACAAGAAATAATACAACCACTCTTCAATTAAACAAGAATTAGTCGTTGTAAATAATTATGAGCTTTAGCAAATTCATAAACAAAAAGTAGTTGAAGGAATAATAAAATACACATGCACACAATTCCAAATACCCGAAACTAAATAGATATTAGGGGGAAAAATTTATAGAATGATTTAAAAACTATTATACCATCATCATTTAGTATATCAATAGATGATGGACCGAGCTATGCTCGGGTTGATTAACTAATAACCTATGAAAGGAAAAAAATTGTGTAAGGGTTAATGTAAATATTTTAAAATATATTAGTTATAAATTTCAATGGAAAAATATAATAAAAAAATTAAAAATTTGATTAAAAGATAGAGCAATGGATGAGCATGTAATTCTTGAGAATAGAAAACAAATTAGAAGAAATTAGAATTTTGGCTTGGGCAATGCCCCAAGTTAGCTACATTTATTAATTTGCTATATAATAATTATGGTGGATGTCTATAATCCCAAGAGTCTATTTCTTTGTAACTCTATTTTATTCTTTATCATTCCCTTATAACTCCCCTCATGTCTTTATAACACATTTGTAACTCTCCATTTAATGGCCTCCTAATAAGCTTAGATGTTACCAAGTGATTATGTATGTATATTATAAATATATATGAAGTATGTAACTATGTGATGGAGAGAGTTTAGAGAATATACTATAACTTTCTATCTTATTGTATTCTTCATCTTATTGTATTATATAATATAATTAAGTTTTTTTCTTTTTCATAATGTGTTTTTTGTTTAATGCGAAATTAGATTGTTGGGTTGTAGCTTGCATTGCAATGTGATAAGTTGTTAATTAAAGAAACAAAACAAATATAAAGGACTTGGAATAAAAATAACAATATCATAGGTTTTGGTGCAAGTGAATAAGTGATACGAATCAAAAGCCCATATTATATGATTAAAGAACTTTATTATCCATTACTTTGAAACATTAAACATCAAATTTATTCTGGATTGGTGGTTAAACCAGGGCCGTTCCTGACAATTAGAGGGCCCAGGGCGAGTTAAAAAAGGGGACCCTATTAGCCATTTTAGAAATAAATTATTTTAAAAAATGAATATGCAAAATAGAGCGCTAAAGGCGAAGTTTTTAGAGTGCTAAATCATGAAATATTTATTAAAATCAAGCATTAATTACACTGATGCATGCATGATTTTAGCATTTATCTCCAAATTATCGCCCATTATGGAAATTAGTAAAAGAATGTGTATTCCTTAGGGCTATCCTTAAATGAAGAATTAAACATTTAACTTTTTTCCACTACCCAAGATACTCCATAATAGATATATATTAAAAACAAAAGAAAACAATTAATTGCAGAATATAAGGTTTAGGCTAAATTTTTATATATGGCCGCTTATTTATACACCCTATAGGTTATTGAGAAAATGGGGATCTAGGATATGGAGAGAGTTATTTTGATGAAAAATGGGGTCACATATACAAATAAATGGATTTACTTTTATAATATTCTAAAAATACATGTTAAGGTTATTTATATGAACAAATGATGTTACTGTTTTTTTTTTATTTATATGATGAATCGTAGTTACTTTCACAGACAATATAATGTTACTCTTATGAGTAAAGAGTGTTACTTTTATGTATGCATCAGGGATTCTCTAATATATAAGAGCAACCACATTATGTGGTTGGCCACACACAAAACATGTTGATATTTGAGAAGTGCAAACGTAGAATTTTGCAACAAAGAACATGAAAAATAACAATAAAGTAATTACGACTTAAGAATATAAATATAATTTGAGTACAGGAATTGGTATAGAAACTAGAAAGGTATACTAATGGTAAGATTGTTTAATAAGAAAAATTAACAATATATGCAATACACTACTTGAAAGGTGAAACCTAAGTCAATCTTATGAAACTGAAAATTTCAAATGATAGCTTCCTTAAGAAAAATAGTAAAATGTAGTTGTTGTGATTCGAACCCAACCAAGGCTTTATGCTCTAGCTACACATCTTCCCCATCTCCAAGTACCAACTACGCTAACCTTGCAACTATGCTTCACACAATCACTTATTTTTTTATAAGACTTTTTTACATTGGGCCCTGGGCAGCGGCCCTACTCGCCCTGCCTCAGGGCCGGCTCTGGGTTAAACTTTCACATTTCATTTCTAATGTCATAAGTTCGATTCCACATGACGTAGTTTCGTTGACAGCAACGATAAAATAAATCATAAGTGGCAGCCACTTTAGTAAATAATATAGATAAATATAGATAGATTCTTCCTAAAAACATGTTATATTCCAACTTTTGAAATAACATGTTTTGGAAATGTTTGATGATATTCACAAGTGTTCATCGACAAAACTTGCTACTAAAAACTCAAAAATATGAGCAATAGGCCTAATGTCATCACATATATATTTATGCATACAAAAATTTTTGCAATTGATTTACATGGGGTATAGCATGTGATCTATTGATCTTACACACCCATAGTCATAATTCACTAGCAATTGCTTCGCAAATATAGGTGCTATACGAACTAATTACAATTTACAGAATGCAAATTTATAAGAAAAGGTTGAAACGGGAGAAAGTGAAAGCAATACCTAGAATTAGTGGGGCATAAAGTTAATTGATGTTACTCATTTGGTGGAATATAGTTTTGTAGCTACAAAATTGCCAAATAAAGAAACCAACTTAATGAGTGTTACAAATTTTATTACAATTTTGAATAATAAAATTAATGATTGTTACAACATTGACAATATCTTTTAGTAACCGAAGAGTATGATGAGAGAGAGATGGGAGGAAGTAAAGGTGCATTCACTGATTTGATCATATTAAGTGATCATACTAAATATTAAGAGAACTATTGATGATAAAAACTAAATATGGCTTGTTTTGAGTAAGATGAAGGGACACAAAGAGATTTGGGGAGATGAGGAGAGTTTTTGACGACATATAAGTGAAAATTGCAACATATGAGCTGTAATACCTCATATTTTATGTATTATATAAGTTAAATGAATTTTTATAAAGTATATTTTTGTATTTTTAAAGAAAGAATAAAGGTTTTTTAAATAAATTAATTAAAAGGATTTCATTAATTAAAAAGTTTAAATATATAATTCAAGGATTTATTATTTTTATAAAGTATTTTATAGCATTTACAAATTTATTGAGGAGTTTTTAAAGTTTTCGAATAAGGATTTACAAAGGTTTCAAAACAAAGGCACAAATGTTATTTCCACCATTCAAGGTATTTTAGTAATTTCATAAATTCTAATTTTGGGACTACGGATACCCCTTATGAAAATTAGAGTTTTTAATCACTCTCTAATTTTCTTGAGCCTCAAGCAAAAGAGGAAAAAATAAATAATAACAAAACTCTAAACCTGTTCCCCTCTCACACCGGACCCCCTCAACGGTCGCACCTCCTCCCTCGTGACCACCGACCACCAGCATCCAGCATTCGGGGCCGGCCACCCCTCTTTTCCTCCCCTTTTTGTGTTTTTCTGCCCTTGGGTATAAAAATCTTTCTCCTCCTCCTATTAATTTATAATCTAATGTTTAAATCATGTTTTATAATTATGATTAATTGTTCAAGCATATTTTTATTAATTATAATCATGTTTGTTTTATAAATATTACATTTTAAAAAGTATAATCAGGATCGAAGTTGTTTATAGAGTTTATTAATAATTTATGAACTTATTAATTTGTGACTTTTAATTCTCTAAATTGCCGTAGTATGATCAAAAGATTGTTAGTATATTGATTTATGATTAAAATATGTAGTTTAGATCAATGTAAAAGGGTTTCTAAAGGATTTTATATTGCTGGAAATTTATAAAAAACAGAACAAGTTTTATTTAAAAGTTCATCATCATGTTATAATTAACGAGTTTATGTTTTTAATGCATGAACATATTGTATGATGATCATATGACATAGTTGTAGACACCTATATTTGTCCCCGCCCTTAGGCCGATGATAAATATTTACCACGTTGCTAATAGTCCGGTTAAGGGAAATGCGCCAAAAGGTCTGACCTGAGATCATTATGAAATTCCTAAAAATCCTGAAAAATCCTGAAAATCCCAAAAATAATCTTATTTTAATTTTATTATTTTTCTATAATTTTTCCACGTTTTTCTAAAAAATTTTCTATGTTTTTTCCACACTTTTTCCATATTTACTTAATAAAATGCTACGACTTTTCGGTGACTGAAAATGACTTTTCTAAAAAAACGAGCCCAACATAGCTATGGAAAAGGGAATACCTTGGGCCCCAAATAAGAGAGCCCAAAGATCCCCTCCCCCCCTTTCCGTCTCTCATCCTTTCATGAGGTAAGGGAAATCATACGGAATAAAAATAGCACAACGTGATGGTTGTATGAACTCATAGCGGCCAACCAATAGGAGAAAGAAGGAGAGACTTTCGTAGAAGGAGGGTTTGGTATCGTGCGTGTACACGCACAGCATGCGCACAATCCAACAATCCTTCCCGAATTTTTCCCTATGAATACCCCCTCATTTCCCTCATTTTCAGCAAGTTTGGTGGTTTTTGGGAAATCATTTTCAGAAGTTAAGAGAACATTTGAGAGTTTGTAGCATCTTCATCTTTATTCCAAAAAATTCTTCTTCATTTTTCTTTCAATATTCATCATCTCCATCTTCATAATTAAATAAAACACAAAAAGATTCTATTTTGTTTATTTTCTACTTTTATTTTGTTTCACCATTTTTAGTTTTAGTTTATTAGTTTCTTTTGTTATCATTATACTCTTCATTTTCATCATCATACTCCTCACATATTCATACTATTTTCGAGTTATATTTTGGGTTTCAGATTCTTGAAGCTACTACCAAGATTGTTTTGACCCTAACATTCAATGTTTCTAATATGAGGCCACCATAAATCATCATCTTCAAGTTTATTCATCTTTTTAAAGTTTTCTCTTATTCTTCTTCTTCTTATTGTTAGTCAGCTCCATCCAAGTTAGCTCTTTAAACCCCCTCATTACATTTATTTTATGTTTTAATATATGAAATATTGATTAATAATGGTTTAATATGTAATAAAACAAGTGAAATAGCAAGAATCATGTTCAGGCCCTCTAAGCTTTTATGAGCATGATTATGTAGCTTGTTTAGTTATTCTTGTTTTTTGAGCATAATAATATGTTTTTAAAGCTTTGTACGCATTATGGCATGTATCTAATTTTCCTTGCAAATAGCATGATTACATGTGCTTTAAAGCTTTCACAACATGTTTTATCGCTTTCATATTTACATGATTGCGCTTGTATGTGAGCCATGATGATGACTTTTCACGTAGATATAGGATAGTAATAAAGACCGGATTGGAGAAATCACATAAATCCACATGATTCATAAAGACTCAAACCTTGAATAGGTTTAAATACAACATAAATAAAAGTGATCACCATACCTAGTTAACAATGTGCATTAAATAAAACCCGTTTAGTAAGCACTCATCTGGTGGCTCATAAGGACTAGTGGGGTTGTAATATTGCTTGATATCGTATGATGAGAGTACAAAAGAGATCTAGTAGAGGACCACTTGACGTGGAGGAGTCTCATACTCTGAACTCCATCCCCGATCCCATGAATTCGGTGCACGATCTAGCCATGGGAAACCAATGCACCCCACCTTGGCCGGTGGGAACGCGACTATTCGGTTCCGTAAGGCACTACGAAGTGCATGCAGCTGTTATCCTCTATTGGAGTTTCATTCCAAGCTAAGAGTACTCACCCTACGCGGTGACCCTTCCTATGGTCTAAATAACATAATATTGACTCGTGGAAACCTAATTTTGGACGTCCACAATAGTTATGATGTTCTATGCTCAAATCAAGTTTAAAATATTTTAGAAAGGTTTTAAAGTGGTTTTATATTGCTATAATTTTAATAAAACCATATAAAATAAAAGTTTTTCGAAAAGGAATTTAATAGATTATGTATGGGATTGATTAGAGACAATTTATTGGTTGTTTTGAATGAGGTTCAATTATAAATTTCATAAACCCTAACTTTATAAAGCCAAATCTCAAATTTTACAATTGCAGCGCTTCAATTATAGCACTTTAGAGCGTTGTCTATTTGCGTGTTGGCACCAAAAATAATTTTAATGGGTTTTTCTTCCATTTCAGCTTTAAAATTGGCGATCATTTGCAAAGGACGCTACTTCAGTGGCCGTTTGAAAGATTGCCACCAAAGTCTTCAAAAGTCAAACGAATCACAACCACATGTTTTAGATAATGTAACTACCTACTATATGAGTTAGTTATGTGTGGGGTCAAGTTAATTTAATGTAATATATTGACTATGTTTAATTTTGTAAAATATTAATAATATTATTATTATAATAATAAATTTTCCATAATTTTGTTAACGTTCACATATTCAAAGACGCAAGACTGAAGATGAAGACAACGAAGTCTAATTCGCACATTCGCACACAGTAAAAGATATATGCGAATTGGATCTATGAATGTTCACATAGGATACTTGAAAACCTTTGTGATGGCTGTTAATCTTTGGTTAACTAAATTTTCATTAATTAGTGTCTTTGTAATTTGAATTTAAGAATATTTTTTTAAAATTAGGGATTCTAATCGCCTTTTCATTAATTATGTTGATTAGAGCAATAAATTTGCTATTTTTTGGTAGTTTTTTTATATGTTTTAAGTAATCCGACGTGTAATATGTTTTCCGGCAAGCAGTTACAGTAAAAAGCAATTTGGGGAAGACGGACTATTTGGGAAGATGGCCTATGGGGAAGAGGACTTCATTGGCACGTGATCAAATAGGAAAAAAATATGTATGGTGATCACCATAGAATATTATGGCTATATCCATTAACTTAAAAATGACCATCTAATAATTTGCAACGTGTCAGCTCCGGTAATTTGACAAACAAGCTTTGGTAATTACCTTTTAAGCCTTGATTATTCGTATTTTTTGCAATCATATGACAATAACTTCGAAGAATAATTATAGAATATATGTTGTTAAAGAAATAAAGTAGTTTTTCCATAATTAAAAACTTTTTACTTATACCAAGCATAAGAATATATTGTGTTTGTAGTTGTTTTCTAATTTTATACATATATAGTAATTTGAATTTAAAATTTCATATCTAAACATGGACAACGAATATAACTACTTCCCCTAATAATCTCAAAGTTACGGACAAAATAGGTATTATATTTCAGTAGTTATCCTTTGTGAGCAATTTGAGGTGTTTATCTTTAAGATCACTATGGTAGACGACCAATGCTCTCAATGTCATGGACAGATAATTAGTCGTTGTATCTTCAATCAATTAAATTAAACATCTTAATTTATTTTAGTGTATCTAAACTTCAACCTTTAATTGATGATTTTTGACTTATGCTATATGATTAATTTTTTTTTTAGCGAATGACGGAAATAAAAACAATTTTGAAGGATATATGCTCTGGTGTTTCCACCATAGTGCAATTTCTTTCAAAATTAGACAGTGATAAAGTTCGAGTAGAAAATAAAAATGATGGTGTAAGGGTAGATGTTGTTGAAGAAATTCATGTCTCTAATGATAAGATACATTCTGACAAAACTGCAACTGATAATGATAGTACGTGTAACCAGACATATTAGAATGGTGGATTGATTGTAAGTATGTCAAAGGACATAAAAGAAACTAAAACGAAGCGAACGTTGGATATGGTGGATGAACCTGAAACTCATGACAAGCCCTTAGATATTGACTCATTTACCATTAGTAACATTCGCTTGATTGCTACTCCTTCACAGCCGGGACTTGAAACACTAAAAGACGTGAAGGAGCAACCCAAGAATCAACTCACGACATCGATTTAAATAAACCGAAGACACCAAAACCAAAATCTACCCCCAAAGAGTAGTCAACCAGTTCCATCTAAATCTATAGTTATGAAAGAACATAATACGGAAAAGCGTTCTATACGTAGGACAAGGGAAAAACACCAAAACACTAAAGCAGTAGATGATGAGCATAAACTCTCTGATTTGGTATCATCTTCGCAACAGAAAAGGCGTAAAAATGGGAAGTCCAAAGACAAGGAGGTAATGTATTCTTCTTTACATATTTATTTTGGCCATAACATTTAAATTAAATGGTCATTTCCTTACTTATTATTTTGTGTATCGGTGTGTGATGAAATTGATGTTGAGCTACGTCCAAAGTTTGAAGATGGACTAGGTCAACAAAGTCAAAACAATGACTCAATGGGTGTTTCCCAAGTCATTTCGAAACAAGTGAAGTGTAAGTCCAAGGCCCAGAACAAGCAGGTTTGTAACATTGAACATAAATTTGGTCATGCATCTACTTATATTAGGTTATTACCTAATGTCATTTTATGAACGATGATAATATGTAACCTTGTTATCAAGTAATTGAAAACATTGATTTATTGTTACCACCCCAAATTGATTTAAAGGACATGTCTCAAGATGTTTCAAAAAAGGGAAAATCTAAGGCCCAAGAAGATGAGGTGACCGGTAATGAAATATGTCGAATACAAAGACATGTTGCTGAAAGTGAACAAGAGGACGTTCAACCTCAGCCACTATTCCATGAATGTTTTTCCTTTCTTTCAAAAATTGAAAGACAAATATGCATAAAAGTTCATACGGAAGACAAGTTTACTGCATTGTATACACGTTGGGAGCCTATTCATGTTTTAACTGTTGGGGAGTCTTAGGTTTTGTACCCCGATATTGCCACCTGCATTTCAGGTAATTGCCTTAGTTTTTCAATCATAAGGAAGGTGACTAGTTTTCAACATATATGTTACCTTTTGTAGGTTGTTGTATTAGGAAATGATGATCGCAGTCCATATATGTATAGCCGACCCATAGTTGATTATGCAACAAAAATTGTTGATACTGTTATTCCAGAAGATGTTACTGGGGTTGAGGAGGTGTGAATTTTGTAACACATGTTGATACGCTTGTTCATACATGCTTTTCATCAAATGGCACATTGCCTTGCAGCAAGTATTCATCCCGTTGCTAGATCATAGCACTAGTCACTAGATCCTGATAGTTTTATATGTGGCAGAAAATTAAGTTGATATCATTGACGGATTATCGTTACAATCTTGCTGAAGATATTGTATGTGTGCTACTCACGTTTAGCTATTTTTTTAAATTAAGTTATCCACTACTCATCTTGATGCACTTGTAGCCAACCCCAAATTATGTTGTAACTACGGCTTTGTTGTTTTTTTTAACATCTTATATATGCCTATTTTTGTTCATTAGATGAAGTATGCTGGGACGATCTTTCGCATAACTCGTTCTATGAAACAACTATTTAGAAATTTGGAGTTTTATTTGTATGACGTTAAGACATGTAAACAGCAACCCAACAGGTAGGGTGTTTCTTCTACTGACTTTCGTGTACTTTATCTGATTTTGTAAACATATTTTGCTTAATTATTTCAATTTCGTTGTTTAGACATGATTGTGGAATGTACGTCATTAAATACATTGAATGTGATCAAAGAAACGAGAGGGAAAACATTTTCTACACAGTAGGCAATACTTAATTCACTGAAATCACGAGCTTCTGCCAATATAACATAATTTAGAAGATATAATAATTTAATTTTATTGATATGCAGACGAATAAAATGCGTGTTGAAAGGGTTAAGCATTTGGCTCGATTGGTGACAAGAAACAACAATGACATCAAAAATGTCACCAACTTCTTTCCCATGGGGATCAATTCTTGTTAGGCTCTTTTATGGTGTTTTAGAACATTTTAGTGCACAATTTTATTCCAATGGGGGTCAACAAACCTTTTGTAGTAGCCAATATTGACATGCGTCATTTTACTCTTAAAGGGTTTTTCTATTGTCCATCAGCCTTGTTTGTTGTTTCCATATTCTTGATTGTTTATAAGTTGTTTTTAAACACAGAAGAACTTCAAACTTTAAATCACAAATTGCATAATAATAGATAAAAAAAAAAAACTTTACAATTAAAATCACAAAGTCACAAACTTAAAGCACCATGTCTTTAACATTTTATTATTATGTTTGTGTCATAAAATCATAATGTAATGTCAAAATTAAGACGAATCCACATCAGCCCCATGGTGTGCCATATCTTGAAACATATCCTTTTTCGCATCTAAGCCCCATTTGAACAGATCTACCATTGTTTGCAGGCGTTGCGTCACCAGATCCTGTTTTTGAAATTTTGATAATTAATTATTTTAATCAAACACTTCCATTCACTTTCAAAATTTAATATATTTCATGTAATATCCTAAATGATAGTTGGACATTACCAAAATCCTTTACCTGAAAATATGATTTGTAGCTCCATTTTGCCTTGTCTACTGCTTTCATCCACTTTATGACGTGCATCCCACAGTCATACCTATATTAATTAAATTACTTAGCTTTTATATTCTATTACACAGAGATTTTCACATAATAGATACCATTTATTCAAACTGTTACCCATTTTTCTGGATAGGAGTGGCCAATAGTTCTATTTTCCATCTTGCAATTGGCTTGAATCTTTACAACTTGGGTTCTTTCTTATTTAGGGTCAGCAGCGAGCATAACCTAGTTAGCTGTTTTTAAAAAAAATGTATCCATAAGCAGTTACATAACTTTAAAATAACAATTCATATGTAATTGGAAGGAAAAATGAAAAAAATTTTAAGCTCAACCATATTTTTGGCATTTTTCAATCTTGCAGCTGTGTGGTCACCAGGACTTGAATCAAGGATAAAATTCTTCTTATTCTTCATACAAACAACTAGTAAATACCAATGATCTGGTTTGGGGACCCAAAGTGGGAAAAATCACTTCACCATATTGAAACTTAAATTAGCCACACAAAATATTACAAGCATAGGGAATCACACACATCCAACTTAGATTTCACACCTGTTTGCACATTTTTGGATCATCAGGCAAGTAACTTGTTCTGATCAACGGTGAATCTTGCAAATATATTGATCCTCCTCTTTTTATTTGGGGGTTCATGTACTACAACAACACCATTGTTACGTTATGGGCATTTTATATGTAAAACGGAATCAAAAGCTGCATTGAAAGTAGACAGCATTTGTGTACATACCATAAGAGTTGTAGGAACAAAAAAGGCTGACGGTCGTGACAATGTCAAACGAACTCCTATCATATTGATGACCTTGAAATTTACAGCCCAAAAAAATCAATTTTGACACAGCCAACTCATAAACGGCAATTAAATGAGTACAACAAGCGTACAGTTTCTGCAATTCTTTCCTCAGGAAGCAAGGTTTGCAAATCACGTCTAGTAGCATCAACAAACTCTGTTTTAACTAAAATCTCAATGTTTTAGTAAAAAAATCACATGTTGGAAGATGCTTAACAAAACATCAACAATTAATTTCAATCAACTATTGTAATTAATAAAGTTACCCCATTTCCTTGCATGTATCAATTATACAATCGAGTACTTTTGTAGATTTTGTATCCCATCGGCTTAGCACCTTGTCAATAAACAACTTTCTTATCTGAAACTTTTTCGATTCAATCAAGCAATCAACCTTCATTCATAAAATTGCTATTAGAAATGACCATAACAATAATTTCATTTCACCAATTTGAAAAGAAAAAAATAAACTTGTCTTAAAAATTTACCAAGTAGATAACACTATACCATTACCTAAATCTGCCCCACACATTACTATACACAGTGATTGATTATAGTTTTCAAAACAGGCTTTTAAAATCCAGAATGGCAATGACCTAACTAGGTCATGGGCATAACCACACACAATGACACTTGTGATTACTTCAAACTAAATTCAAATTATCATGCATGCCTTTACTATTGCAAAAGAAAACACTAACTAAACATCATACATCCTTCTACACATTTGGAGCAACTGAGACATCCTTATGGATTTCCTTTTGTGGATGATACACTACGATAGCCATCATATCACACCTTCCACTGTCGACTTCTTGGACCAATGAGTTTTCATTCTCATTTCCTTTATGTACCATGTTAACAGAATCACCATTTTTTGTGGATCGTGACACTTCCCTTCCCCTTCATCATCTCTCCCTTCTTGACACTTGTCCTTGCTGTAACTTGTAGTAACTCCCTAAATAGAGAGAATAATGATAGCACTAGTTTAATACACCAACATACCTAAAACCAAGTACATCAATTATATAGAAATACAACGTACAAGTTCATACCTCCTTCTTAACTTTCTTATCTTGTTTCTTCAATGAAGTGGCTTTTCTTTTCTTACTAGTCACTTTACTTCCTTTACCTTTATTAGAAGGTTTTTCACTCTCTTCAGCATCTTTAGTTCCACCCACATCATTGTCATCGTTGCCTACATCCCTGTCTGTGTTGCTTTGTTCACCGGCATAATCTCCAACATCTGGTTCGTCAACTTTCTCTGTACCCTGTGGGATATTATCATCATCACAACCATCACCATGTTCTATGTCTTTCGTTGGTGTAGAGGAGCATGGGTTGTTGGGTGACATTTCGTCAGTGTCTTCAACCTCAACCACTTTTGCTGTCTGTCTACCTTCATGAAATTTTTTCCTACGCCTTTCCTATACATGACTGTTAGGCTGTTGCTTTTCAGTCTCGTCCCTGTTAGATGTACCATCAAACTTAGTTTCCGAAGACTCATTCATCTCATTAGTTTGTTCTAAAGAACTCATTTCACTTGTACTAGCACTCGCCATTAAACTTTTGAAAAGATGATTGAAATCCTCACTCAGTCGATCGATCTTGTCAAGTACAATATTAAAGCATTTCAATACTCAAAATAAATAAGTAGATAGATTAGACTATGCAATGATACACTCATATAAGAATTTTTTCCTCGCATGTTGTTGTTTTCAATGCAAAAATCACATACCCTATCGGCAGAATATCCTTCATCTAATACCATGATGGCATAATGTAAATCCTTTGTGTTCATGTCACTCCAATCTCTGATTCTGGGAAGATCATACCTCCAAATAACTTCAAGACAACCCGTGGGACAGTATTCACAGAATATTGCCTACAACTAGGGCTGTACAGAGAATAGTTTGGACCGCACCAAACCGCGGGCCAAACTGTATTTCTGCGGTCTGGTCTAGTTTTTTTTAAGCTAGACCGTAATTTTTGCGGTCTGGTTTGGTTTTTTATTTTTTTTAGACTAGACTAGAACGTAATCCGTAAATAATTATGGTTTGTGGTTTCAGACCGTAAACCGTAAACCATAAACTAGATAAACCTTTTAAATTTGTAACTCTGCATGGTTTTCCATTTTATGATTGATTGATGGATGTTATATTGTCATTTTCTATTGTGGACTTGCACTTGGTTGTATAGATAAACTTATCGTTTGTTGTGTATTAGCATTTCGCTCTTATAACAGAGAACCCATCAGACTACAACTTGCATTTGAAAATGTTGGTTTTTTTAACATGAGAAAATGGGCCACTTTTAAAGGGATTGTGATTTGAGGCTACACATAGTTAGGATAGTGTTCGACAATAGCTTTTGAAGTCGCTTTTATGGATTGGTCTAAGTATGATACAACTATGAAAAATATAGGTGTTTATAGGTATATAAGACAACACTAACAGCTTGTTTGGATAGACAAAAATGGAAGAAAGGGAAGGGAAGAGAAAGGAAATGATGGAGGTTCCTCCATTTGGATAGCAAAAATGAGAGGTGATGGAATTGGGAGGAAGAAAAATGGAAAGAATTTGTTCTCTTCCATCTTTGAGCAAAAGAATTTACCCAGCAAAAGAATCCACCATGCAAAAATCTTTTTAACAATATGTTTAAATATACTTTGACAATGCAAAGTATCTGACAATGGCAACATTGGTTTCCATATTTGGCAATTTCCAAAACAAGTGTAACTATGAAAGTCGTTATATATACAAAGATCCTTTGAAATCTTAAAGGTTCAAAGTGTCTTCATATATATAAAGATACTTTGACAAGTCAAAGGTTCAAAGCATCTTTATATATTTAAAGATACTCTGACAGGTCAAAGGTTCAAAGAGGTTAAAGGGTATACTTGCACTTAATAATCAATTTCGGTAATACCCTTTAGCTTTTTGGCAATTACCTAAACAATGTAAATGGTGTAATTGTGTCATTTGGCTAATTTTAAATTTCATTATCGTTAGGAGTATTTTTGGGTGGGATAAACAGTGAATTTAGGATTGCTTTTTGAAAAAAAAAATTATTTTAAAATATTGTTTCCAAAATATTTGTTGACAGGGAATTTCAGTAAGATGTAACTGACATATTTAAAATCTATAATTCCCTAAAATTATGGGAAGCAGTTATTTTGAAATCTTAAATTATTTAATAAAATATATTATAATTATAATAATATTGTCCATATTACATTCTTAATTGAATTAAACAGCAAAAAACTGAGACATTGGTAAAACCACAAAAAAATTAAAATAAATACATAATAAAATAAAACCGAAATTCGCATATTGGATACTATGGCTGAAGCATCTCAAGTTGTCATTGATTTATATGAACCGGTTGGGATGGAGGTGGTTAACGACGATGACAATGACATCAATGATCATAATGAAGATGTCAATGATCTGAATGAAGATGTCAATGATCGTAATGAAGATGTCAATGAACCTGATGAAGGTTATGAAACTGGTGAAGACATCAAAGATGTGGAACCAAACAACACTGATACCTTCATAGATATAGATTTATGGGAAAGCATTGATAAGAACATTGAAGACTTCACTGCTGAAGACATGGCAAAGTTGTCGATATCATCGTTAAATCATTGCATATAGTTTTACATCATGTACGCAAAAGCAAAGGGATTTGGAGTGCGCGACAGGAGTCCAACAAAAAGCAGAGTCGATAAACATCCTACGAATAAAACACTTCTGTGTAATAGGGAAGGATGGAGATGACAAAGTCTGAGAAAGAGAACGGACAGGATTTACAATGCTAGACAAGAAACAAGGTGTACGGTGCAAGGCCAAAAATCAATTCAAATGGGATTTCAAAACTGATACTTTGTACGTGTGGAAGTTCATTGCCGAACACACTCACGAACTAGTTGCTCATAAACAAGTAGCGTTTATCAGGTTTGTCTAATTCATATGTTATAATTAAATTTCTTAAATTCTTAAACACAAGTATCATGACGTTGTTATACTAGATCTCATTTCTTATTTTTATAATTTAAAGGAGCCATAGACAAATTTCTGAAGCCAATAAGTTGCAAATTAACTCTCTTATGAACTCAGGGGTTCGTCCTTGCATCACCATGCACAAATTTTTAGAAGAAGCGGGAGACCTACAAAATGTAGGGTTTTTGAAGAAGGATTGGTACAATGCTTGTGAACATATTACAAAACAATAAAACATTAATGGCGATGCAGAAACCTTGTTGGCTTATCTGTCAGGTAAGATGTCTACTGATCCAACCTTTTTTTTTAGGTTTACTGAAGATGAGCAGAACGGTATTGAGAAGATCTTTTGGTGTAATGGGCCATTTCGTGACGATTACAAGGTGTTTAGAAGAGTAGTAGCCTTTGATGCCACATACAAAATCAATGCATATCATAAGCCTTTCGTAGTCATATATGGCGTTAACCATCACAGGAGAACCGTTCCATTTGTTGTAGCCCTGATCACAAATGAAAAGACGGAGACATATGTATGGATACTACAACAGCTACTAGAGGCAGGGGACAACATGGTGCCTTACACTGTGATCACCGATGGAGATAAAGCAATGGCCAGCGCAATTAAACAAGATTTCCCAAACTGTCGACATAGGTTATGTTTATGGCACATCATGCGGAATATCAAAGGGCACACTAGCAAGCGTTTTTCTAGTGGTTTCATGAGATACGTTGACAAATGTAGAACGCCGAAGGATTTTGAGAAAGCATGGAATGAGCTTGTGAGTCATTATAAAGTGGCCGATAAAAAATGGGCCAAAGATTTGTATGATGACAAGGAAAAATGGGCAGAATCCTATATGGCCATTTTTATGCAGGTAATTTTGTTTTAAGGTCATGTCCATTGAGCACTGTTAACATTACCAATACAATAGCATAATTAATTTCATCCTGTTTTTAATCACTTGTCAGGAATGAGAAGTACTCAGAGATGTGAGTCGATGAACAGTATGATAAAACTATCAATGTCAAATGACCTGTTACTGTATAAGTTTGTGCAGTCATTTGATCTTTTGCTTCATCATATTCATTTCTCTGAGGATAGAGATGACTACATCACAACACAAACCTTTCATGTTATTGAAGGTGTTTTATCCGCTGGTAAGACACATGCAGCAACAACGTACACCAGAAACGCCTACTCAATGTTGTGCAAAGAAATTGAGTACGAGTCAAGGTATAAAATGGTTAAGGAGACGGAAGAAAAAGGCCACGTTGATGGCCCGATGAATACATATTGGTTACAAGATTGTGAATGGGAGAATTCAAAGTATGTCGCCATCCACAGCCAAAAACTGGAAAAGATGTGGCGTTGTTGCTTAAAGTTTGAATCTGTTGGTTTTCCATGTCACCATATGTTCACAGTAATGAAATTTAAGAACTTCAAGGAAATCCCACATGCAAACGTTCTTTGGAAATGGATAATGCATGCAAAGGAACATTGTTCGTCTTCAATTAAAGGCTTAGAAAGATTTGACTTAGACAATGCAAAAGCAGTCATTGGAAGGTTTGCATACTTGAGCTCATCGAGCAACCAGTTGTGCAAAATTGCTTCATCATCATACAGCCGATCAATGTGGTTGAAAGATAAATTTGCAAAAATGATTATGGAAATAGTGAAGGACAAGGTAATACAAATACCAAAGCAAGATAAATTTGGTGTAAATGACCCAAAGGTGGTGAAGGAAAGGGGTAAACCAAAAAAGAAGAAAGCCAAGAAGTTATCAACTAGTCTACTAACAACGACATTCTGTGGAACTACACATACGACAACACCTCAAAATCAAAACACCTACACTTTATCATCTGAGAATGGCATAATAACTGTTATGAAAACATTAACCCTGGAAACATATGTCATTGGTGAGGCATGCAAGGTCGTGGATTGCTATGAAGTCGGCGCCTTTTTAAAGGTTTCTACCATGTTTGATTAGGATCGAAAACCCCTGTACTAGCTGCATTTTATATATTTTTTTGGTTTCTAGCATTTTATTAGTCCTAGATTACTTCAGTTTAATTTTCATGAACCTTGGTGTAATAGAGAAATTTTAATCTTCAATTGATTAATATTTTTTGATTTTTAAGTGCATGTCCATAATAAGTTCTGGTAATAGCTAGTTTCATATAACAATAAATATGGGAGTAGTACCATAATTTGAAATCTGATTTAAAAAAAATGTGAAGCACGTGATTATGGCAACCAAAATATTTTTCCATAACCGAATATTTCCACATACGCACACCAATTCCTTAAGTTTAGGTTACACAATACAGTTTTCAATCCCCATAAAAATTGTAACTTCCTAATATGCGATGATTTCCCATAATTACCTTAACTAAACTGCTTAATCCCCACGTAACCAATTTTCCCATTAAAATTATATGTGCTTAGTGGGAGAATATTTAGGAGGGTAAATAATATTTTTTGGCATTAGTAGTGGCACCATTAGGTGGTTTTTGGGGCGGGAAATTTTCTTGGGGAAAGGTTTGCATATATATACATATTTGCCCTAGTTATGGTTATATAAGAAACTTCAACTCTCTCTCTCTCTCTCTCTCTCTCAACTTAAAAAAAAATGTAGAGTACTACTAATGGATAAACAAACCATGTTTGATCACTTATGTGATATAGTTAGTATGAGTTTTTTTGTATGCAATTTGTTTCATACAATTGGCATTGAAGTAGTAAGTGAGGCATTGTCAAAGTGTGGTCATGCCCCTACCATGGAAATGATATGTCACGCGGAATAATCCATGTTTGAAATGGAAAATGGAATGTTATACGAGGACACAATCAAAGGTATTGTTTCGTTACAAAATGTATTACGTATCGTGTACCCTATATTTTTTGAAAAGTTTGAAATTTTAACACGTTTTTTTCATATGTATTTTTTTTTGCTGGCAGATCAACCCAGTAACCTAGGGGACCCCGAAACTCGTGAGAAAGATTTACTTCAAATGAGATTTTTCTTAAAAGAACTCATTAACCTTTGTGGTCTCACTGAAACTGAAAGATTAGTGCAAGATCGACCTCAAATTATTCAAAATTTGTTCAAAATTGAAAAAATACAATATCTACTACGTAATCACAAGTACGAAGATAATCATGTTGATGAAAATGGCAAACAAGAGATATTCATGCCTACCACAGTATATGACAATGTGAAGATAGAACCAACATTTGGGCGAACAAACAGAAAACGCAAGAGGACAATTGCCAAATCATTATCAAACAATGAATTTAATAAATTACCAACAAAGTCTAAATTAATTGAGTTTATAGATCTCACAAAAGAGGACTGGCCTCCTTTATTTTATTAGATGACCAACTTCTTATCTTTTATTACTTTGTACGTAAATTGTTTTGCTTAATTTTTCGTGTGATTGTTTTCCATTAGCAAGCATTTCTATGAAATTAAATATGATGATGAAGTCTTGTAATCACTTTTCTTATTTAATGGTAATTACACAAATTATTATTGGACACTACCATATTTCAGTTATACCAATAGCAATTTACATTGAACTATTTGGTTAATTATTTCCACTCAATTATTAAAATCATAAACACAGGGTTAAATTCAAGTCTCTTCATAAAAAAAAAATATATTGAAAATATTTTAATCCAAAATTGAAAATGTGAACTTTTGAAATAAAGTATCACTGTAAAGGGCATTATTTCCTTAAAATTGAAAAAGTAGCAAAATAATGAGTTAACAAAAGGTTAAAACATATAATATAATATTTTGCTATAAAATTTTCCAATTTGTTTCAATCTAAATATAAGGGAGTTGAAATGTGGGACCCACTACAAATTATAACTTGAACTCAAATTATACGTATCAAACTTGAAAATTTAAATGCCAACTACCCATCACTCCTACTACTCCAAAAATCTAAACCTACCTAAAAAAAATTAAAAAATAAAAAATAAAAAACCGTTCACTATCCTGAAGCCCAATTCACTTAACCAATTTCTTCTTCTTCCCACCCATTCCCATTTTCCAATTCACTAAAAAAAGAAAAAAAAAACCCCTACTACTCCATCTTCTTCCCTTAATTAAAAAAAAAACTATTGGAGATACCCATTTTCTTCAAATAAACTTTCAACTACAAATCACCAAATAATTTCTTCTCTGCGTCATTAAAGGTATGTTTCACGCTTTTTTTTCGCCCAAATTCATATTGTACGTCGTTCTTTTGATTTAACAAATATGTGGTTTTCATGTTTCCATCAATTTGTATGATTCGTATGTTGAATGTTGCAAGCCACTTGTGTGAGACTTGAGTGGTATATAGTGTTTATTAATTGATACAATTTAAATGGATTCTTAAGTATTGGCTTTTAATTCATGAATTGAAAAGTTAGTGAATTTATTTTGTTTCCATAGCTTACTTTAGGTCATCACCATGATTAGTTAGAGGGTAGAAAAATCCCTTAGTTTTTCAGCCATGACATTATAATAATAGATTCTAATTCAAATTATTTTTGACATAGCCTTATGATATATGGTCATTACCATTTAATTTGAAAAATAAGTCATTCCTTGTACATTTTACCTTATTCGGGGATGACGATTGAGGGAGGTGGAAGGAGAGGGGGAGGGGGGTGGTTCAGACCATGTTTTACGCTAGATATTACTGTCCTATACATGATTCCTTTCTTTTGTGTAGTGACTGCTGACATAATGTAAACCATATTAATCAGAGTTGTCTAATTATAATTCCTAATAAGGGATGTAATGTTGATTGTAGTTTCCGCCATGAAATATAAAAGTGTTGGAAGAGGGCCTAGAGGAGCATCAGTTGCTTCTACTTCTCAAAAGGCTAACAAAACCACAACAACTCTCATTAGAAAAGATGATGAGGGGAAAGTACCAAAGTTTAAGACAAAACTATTCAAACAACGATATTTCAAAACGCAAAGTTGCTTCAGGGAAAGCAGTAAATTTTGAGTCTTTTGTAGAGAACAATGTGGCAGAAGTTGAGGAATGGTTCAAGTTTCAGGACACTTTGACTACCGATACACCACCTATGTACCCTGATCTTGTAACGTAGTTTTACACTCATTTTGACTCCTCCAAAAAAAACAATGAGGTAATTTACACTTAGGTCAAAGGCAAGGAGATAAAATTAGATGAGAAAACACTGGGACAGATCCTTGGTTTGCCTACTTCAGGACGCCGTGTTGACTTGGGTAGGCCATTGAAATCTAATTTTAAGGATGTGTCCATAAATGATCTTATGAAGGTGTTATTATCTAGATGAGTTTACTAAGGTTGTTAGTGTAACCGTAGATGAGCTCCCAATGCAATCTAGGCTACTGCACCTGATTTTGCACTCTTTGTTCATCTGTCGTATAGGTCGCAAGTCATCGTTAACAAATCTTGATAAGAAGACTATGTACTGCCTACTCAACAAAGTTAAAATGAACATGCCCTTACTCATGATAAAATACATGATTAGGGCTCAAAGTGATCAAAAGAAGGAAGTCTACCCTATGGCATGTGGCTAACTCATGTTTTCGTTACTTTAATGTGAGTTTTGCAGGAGAAGTTGCTCATGATTGATCCAAGAAGCAAAAGTTTGATTTTCGAACGATAACAAATGACATTAGGTTTGCTTATAATAAAAATTCCATGAAATGGGAAAGGCAAATAACTAGATGTGGGTCCAAAAACCGCAAAGAACAACCTGAATCAGAATCAGAAGAGGATGAGGTACATGAAAGAAGTAAGACCGTAAGTGTCAAAGCTGTCGTTATTGAGAACTTAGTAGTACAGGGGATGTTAAAGCGTCTTCATCCAGAAGCATTCACACATGAAGTACTGGAAGATATCAGGAATGAAGCAGAGGCACATTTGAACCGACACACAACTGAAAGTGACCCAGAGTTATCAAGACCCGGTGATTTTGGTATTGCTTAGTGTTTTATTTTGATAGTGTTTTTCTTTAAAGGACTAATAAATGAAAATAATTATTAAACTATGGTTATGTTGATGAATAATGCAGCAGACAATGATGATGATGTCGCGGGAATGGATCTTGAAGATGAGTAGATGACACTGGACTTGGCAATTTTAACACCGGGACATGATCAATCCACCGTTAATTTGTTGCTGCCGATTCCGGATTATTTTTCTTTGGTTCCTCTATTTTGGTTTCCTTTAACTTTCGATTAAGGCCTTTTGAAGGATCATTATGTATTTTGTAAATAGTTTATGTGTTGTTCTATGTTATTGGTTTGAAGACTTATGGTATGTAAATGGATTCAAATCATTTGGAAACTAAGATAGTTTTTGGGTTCAATTCAACTTTGAGTATGACAAGAACCATATTTAGTAATGGCCAAACTAAGAAATGTGTAGCTTTTTAAATTCAAGTAAAACAATTATCTCCTAGCAAATGAATTTTTCCTTTCCTACTTGCACAACAGCCTAGATTATTAACTAAGCTGTCATAATCTTATTTCAATCAATAATAGCCTCAAAAGTTGTAGATTAAATCCGTGAAGTTGTTCGCGTTAAAGTTTTAATTGTGTTCATTCTTTTAAATTTCTCCATTCTTAAGGTTTTTAATATTTGTAGCTAATATTTTTACCTTACTTCATTTTCAAAGTTTTAAATTTTGTCGACTTCAAAGTTCTACCTAGAATTAATTTAAGTTTTAGATTTGTGCATTTTATACTCTATAAATATTTTCAAGAGTTGGGTGCCTCTGAATATTTACACAACAATAATGGTCATAAGTAAACCAAATATCCGTTAGTCCATTTGATTAATACCTTACTATATTATTTCAATTTGCATTTCCTTAAAAAAAATAAACCAATAAATTGAATTTCAGTTTAAATTAATGTAAATCGAATTGCATTCCACCAAGCATGTCGTCTTCAAGGTCTAACAAAGGGACTTAAAACCCATCAGGTAGTCAAATTGTTAAATTCTTAAAACCCATCATGAATTCACACATCAATGGACATGTTGATGTACTGGATTCATATATTGTGGTTTTTAATATATATATACCTACAATCAACTTTTGAGTCATTTTCAAAACATAAAATGGTCATTACTAGACTTTAAACATCATATCTATAAGGACATGCTACACAATACATATGGTCATTACCAAAAAATAACAAAACAACATACCTTGCATATGTTCCAATATAAGGTTTTTGGAACCCCATTACCAGTACACATCACCATTAAATCCAATGTTTTCCACATTTTCGGGCTTCCTCCATAATTTCTGGTATCAGCCTCTTTTTAAAGATGACTTCTGATTTTTTAGACGGACACCTAATTTTCCGGCTAATTCGATTATCGTAAACCACCACCATTGATCAGGGGAGAATCCCATTTTTTCAGGCCACCAACATCTTTCCCACCGACTTCGATCGTTTCGCCCGTCATTTACCTTATTTCCAGTTGGAATTTTATGCCGACAACTTCACAAACTTATAAAGATTTCGAAATTTTTAAATCAATCATCTTTGACTAATCTTATACTACAATATAAATTTGATGATTAACAAGGCTAATTCAATGGGTTTTGCAGATTTTTTTTTTTTTTTGGTAATTCGTATCAATTGAAGCCATTGATGGAGTTTAAAGCATTCAAACAATTTTCAATATTACAAGAGTCTTCCTTATTTACTATATATTGCATAAAAAAAGGATTTTTCCTTATTTACTAAATATTGCAGAAAATATTTTTAAGTAACCCCCCATAACTACCTTATCTACATATTTATATTATCTAAAATATGTGGTTATAATTTATTTGACTTTTTGAAAACTTTGGTGGCCGTCTTTCAAGCGAAGAATTTTTAATTTGCTAATATACATGTTGTTCCTGTTTTAATTTTAATTAATGAACTACCTTTTAATTTTTTTTTTTCCAATTGAACAATATACATTCTAATAAAATTATTTTTTTAAAAGAAAATCTCATTTTTTTAATAACTATAGAATTCATACATCAAAAAATACTTAAGTAGTACATCAAAATCAACTATAAAAAAATTCAGTAACAAAAATTTTCTAGAGAAAGTTCTAACTCCTATAATAAACTTCTGCATTGTACACATAACTCGAGCAATGTCAATCATGAAGCAAGAAATATATGTTGTGCCAATTCGTTCCTCACTTCATCAATCTGCTATTGATCATAACTTAAAACAATGCAATCAAAAAAGTAAATAAAAATATATTAATTAGTTTATGAACAAAGACGTATCAAATTAAAAGTAGGTAACAATAAAAACATTATCTATTTGCAAATAAAAATAAGAACCTAGTTCCCGATTGCAGAGTGCTAACCATCATTGCACCTCCCACTTACCATCCATTTGCTCCACCCACACCACACAGTCTCGCCACATCAATGTCAAAGTATTGTGCCCAAGCACATCTCATGACCACCGACAAACGGCAAACCCCTCATTTAAGAGTGCCACAACAAATGATCAGTATTTATCCCCTATCTCAGTCTTATGGTTACCCTTAATCAAACAATACTCACCGCTACCAATCTAGCTTTGTACAAACTCAACAAAGTTTCCCACATATTCCAAAAACACATTTATAACCAAAGCAAATTTTATAAAAATCAAACAAAATTAAAAACATACATCAACATGGATTTGACTTTGTTTATGCTCGATTGTCTCTTTCATATATCTCATCACGTAATATCCACAATTGATTCCATTTTTTTTGACAGGGGCACTACAACAATAGTCAAATAAAACAATACTCAATTTACAAAAACTTATGATGTAACATCTTGCTAAACACAGGAAAATTAAAAGTTTACCTGTATTTGCAACCACTTAGTGTTTATTTTAAACTTCCGTTGCATTTCTCTTTCTCTTTAAAATTAAAAAAATTGCTCTACATCCATAAAATTACAAATTATGTTCTATAAAAATATATAAGTACCATAAATATTAATAATTATTTATGAATGTAACACCGAAGTAATGAGAGGTTTAAAAATTAACGATAAAAAAGATAAAATTAATAAAAATTGAACGGAAAATTCGGCAGAGTCTCCTTTGAAAATTGGACAAACCATAAACTCCCAAAATTGGGGTTAATTAAAACTTTTAACTATAATCAATTGCCAGCAATCCCAAACATTAATCAAAGTCATTATCTACAATCTAGATACAAGTCATTACTTACGTCTCAACCATTGTACGTAAATCTTCATAAACTCCTTTTCCCGTACCCTTGTTTTTTTCATTGTACAAGGGATCCATAAAATAAACAACATCGTTGACCGATTCAAGTATAGACAACACCCAATGGCTCCTATAAGTAGAATAACATTAAGAGTAAAATTAAAATCATATGTATACACAAATAAGAAACACATACTAATTTCTACATTTTATGACATTTAACTTCGACAAAGTTTAATTTCATACCCAGCGTTATATGGTGCAATGAAGACTCTTCCTTTACATGCTCCTTTGAGAAATGTGTCTGAAATGTATCGAGCTCTTGCCATCCTGTCTTCGTTTGCCTTTTTCATCTCTCCCTTTTTGAATTGTGCTATGGGAGATATTATACTGGGACATAAGAAGCCAAACAAACTCACTAATCCAAGCATTTGGCATCGACGATGGCATATCCTACAAAAATGCAAATTATAAACCACTTATAATATGACAAATCATGAAAATCACAATCAAATATGCTAATACATATGCCGTATAAGTCAAAATATGACAAACACCGGCTTCGTTCTTCTTGTGCAAGAAGTTGATATATTTCCTCTTGGCCAATAAAAATTTGTTGGTTTTGACCATTAATACCAATGTGAATACCAATATCAAGTTGCTCATCATGGTTCCTCTTCAATGTATACTTATACAATATTTGAAGAGTTGCTGGAACAGTTTCAAGATGAGGAATTCTAGCCTTGTCATTGACATCCAATTTACGTGGATGTAACTTAGATGATGCATGAAAGGAATCAATGTGCTTGGGAACCATTTCTACGGCTATGATCTTTTGATGGAGTGTGCTAGTTTGAATCATTAACAACTTTATCATTGTTCTCTAATACATTTTTGTATGCTTGATCATTTTTAGTGTGCTGTGGTTATTTATCTTCTCAGTTTTTATGCTTTATCATCTTGGTGTTGAGCTATTAACACGTAATTTTCAGGCTTTTATGTACATGTGATGTTGGTTTGTTTGGATTTTTGTTAATCTCTACCTTGTTTTTCTACTAGTTGACAAAATGGAAGGATAGTTTTGACCAATTACAATTGGAGAAGGGAGCTCCGAAGGTCATTGAAGAATAGGAGAAGTGTAATGTCTCTTATTTTTCTTAACATCGCTTTACGCTTATACTTTATGTCTATATCATCTACCATCAGTTAATCTGTATTGTCACAATGCTCTGATTACTTCTTATGGGGCCTCTATTATCTTTTGTGGACGTTGTCGTGTGTTGTGAATTTTGAGAATTAACTTGATCATATTGCTCATTCTTAGTTTTATCTTGTATAATCTGGTGGTAATTAGCTTGATCGATACCTTTTAACTAAAACATTTGGCTTACTTTTGTGTTGCAGATGATCATGTTAACTAGATTCAATTAGTGTATTTTTCACTAATTTCGTGTTGTTTGGTCATTAGAATTTGAACATTGAACGTGTGTGCCTTATTGCTTCAATTGCATTCTTTTGTGTATCATTCTACATTAGAATAAGATATGTTAGTGTGCACTAGCAGTCACTTATTTTAAACAGTGTGTACTTCTTCCGTAGTACCATCAAAGTGTGTTAAGTTTATGCCATTTGTTTGGCTAATGGTTGCGTATTTGGCTAATGGTTAATTGCTATGCAGGGAAAATTCTAAATTTCCTATTAGCGGAAGCTCTCTACTTTTCTTCACAAATGATGTTGATAAATTATCTTTATCCGGTGTTCAAGCTCGAATATTTAAACTAGCTGTGGTTCAGAATATGCCAAGGCTTATCATTATTTGAAAGAATCGCAATTCCTTCGATTATTAAAGTGATGGGAATATTGGCCATGACTAGCGAATAATTGATTTTTTAAATTATACGATCCTAAGAATATAGAATATGGGTACAATTGTACACCGATAGCTCTATGGCAATGGTTTAAAGGCCTTTTGCAACGGTTTTATTAGGGTTGCAAAAAGTCGTTTGTATAGTAGTGTCTTATTCACTGCATGGCTACCAAAGACAAATGTAAAAATCAACGAATTCCATTTTGATGTATGCTTGAGGATATCTAAGTCTATTCTCAATCAACCAATCACTCACTCACACATACTCATACACTCAGACTCACACACTCACTCAGTCACTCACACACAATCTCATACACTCAAACACTCACCCACTCTCTTACTCACACAAGCATTAACACAGCCACACTCTCACTCACTCACCCACTCTCTCACCCACAAAGTCACTCGCACAACCATTCACACAGTAACACTCTCACTCACTCACCCACCCTCTCACCCACAAAGTCACTCGCACAAACATTCACACAGCCACAAACTCACTCACTCACTCACCCACCCTCTCACCCACAAAGTCACTAGCACAGCCACTCACCTACTCTCTCACTCACAGTCTCACTCGCTCTCTCTCTCACAATCACTCTCTGTCTGTCTCATCCTCACTCAATCACTCACTCATTTTCTCTCTGTCTCTCGCACGGAGACTCTCTCAGTCACACTTTCACTTTGTCTCTCTCTCTTACAGTCACTCTCTGTCTCAGAGTCACTCACTCTCTATCTCAGAATCTGGCACTCAGAGTCTCTCTCTCACTCACACTCTCACTCACTCTCTGTCTCACACTCTCTCAATCAGCGTCACTCACTCTCTCACACTCTCTCACTCACATTCCCTCACTCACACAGTCACTCACACTCTCTCACTCATATTCCCTCACTCACACAATCACTCACTCACACTCCCTCACTCACTGGCACACACATTCACTCAGTGACACACAAAGTCACTCACTCACACAGTCACTCACCCAAAACGCAACAAAATTATACCCACTCGAACATTCAGAATTTTCACCTAGTTCTGCAGAATTATACCTAAATCATACTTAAATTTTCACCCAAACAAAGTTCAAGAAGCCAAAATATAGGTGCTCATAGAAGAGAATTCAAAAATCAGAATTCAAAGAATTAAATCTACATATCAAACCCAAACTGAACACACTACATTCAAAGAAAGCATGCCCGTAGAACAGAAATTATTGAAATTATGACAATCTGAATAACACTAATCTTAATTCTAACACTAATCTGAATTCAACAAAATTGCTCCAGCTTGTTTTCAATCCAAAAACCAAAATATAGCACTCCAAAATTGCTCATAAAATTGCTTCAACAAAATTCAATAAGCCAAAATATAGGTACTATAAACACTCCCATGATCAAAACAACTAAGAGCAAATGCTTACCTTGTTTTCGATCCAGCTTCAACACTCCAATAAATAGCTTCAATACTCCCAAAAACAACGAAATTGCTCCAACAAAATTGCTCGTGATTTCAACAACATTGCTACTGTAATTTTAGGGTTGAAGGAATTCGAGTGTTGTGGTTTGACAATGAATTTGCTGAGTTCGTTTGTGTTTCATAAATTAGAGAATATATCTGAGTTTTTTTAGGAAATCAGATTTTGGTATTTTGGGTTTGATGAAACAGATTTTGGGTTAGTTTTCTTGAGGTACCGAGGATTTACATCGTGGTTTTTAAATTTTTTTTTTTTGTTGTTAGATATTTGAAATTTAGATTTAATTTAATTTACTTATTATTCCATATATAGCACCCAATTAATAGTGCTCTCCGTGCTATTGTTTTGCAGTTTTTAATAACGCTAATTTACAACACATCAATTAGGTGTTATGGTTATATTTTTTTTCAAATTTACATATACTAACTTATAGCACTTTATTAACAGCACTTACTTAAGGTGCTATCTTATTAGTAAATACTAATTTATAGCACTTAAATAACGGCATGTATAAAAGAAGCACTTTTCATGGAAAAAAAAATAATTTAGGTGCTTTTAATTCATACTTTTGGCATAGTGTGAGTTTTTATTAACACGTGTTCATGCACAATAAAAATAGTAACACATGAAATAAGTAGTCATAATTATTTGTATGCATCTAAATATTGTATGATGATCTTAGGACATGACTAGATGATCTTAGGACATGACTATAATGATTTATGATCAAAATATGATATTTAGAAGGGTTTTTAAAGTGTTTTTAAGAAATTTTATAAAGCTGCCATTTTTGGAAAATTACCGAAAATCAAGTGTTTTGCGAAAGAAAACTTGAACTAAAGTATGGAATTGAATAGAGACCATATAGGGACCGTTTTGGACAAGTTTCCAACATAAAAAGTTAGTTTAGAGTTGTTGTAGAAGCTAGTCAATAAGATTTTAATTTAGTTTCGATTTATTTTCCATGTAGGAGAATTCGAGTTAGTTGGCTTTGAGGAGTTGTGGCGGATCACCATTATAACACAAGGTACATAAGTACTAAAGGCGAAGTAGAAGTAGATTTCATGCTTAGTTGATGACTTTACATGTTATGAATGTGTATATGAATTGTTGTTTTGTTGACTTGCATGAGAAGTATGCTAGAAGAAAAGTATGATTTTCATATTGTTTGACATTCCACTTTTATAGCATTATTAACTTTAATCATGAGTAATTGTAATGTTGAATTATGTCTAAAGTTGGCCAATAGTTAATAAAGAAGGAAAGAAGTTAATTAAGTTGATTAGTTACTTAATCAACAAGAAAGGTACTTTGTGAATTTTTATTCACATGATTATTAGAAGTTAATGAGCAAATATTTATATACATGTTGTCACTCACAGTTTAATGTGTGGTCAAGGAAAAGGTAATTAGTTAGCCACTCACAGTTAATGTGTGGTAAAGAAAGTTTAGCTTAATTAAAGGACAAACAAGATTATTTTTAAAATCACCTTAAAGTCAAGATAATTGATATGGTTTGATTGATGATATGCGTGTTTCTATGCGTTGATATGTGTGAGACATAATATTGTTAAACCGGTTAATCACGTAAAGTGAAAGAGGATTCGCACCAAAACTCTTGGAACGTATATATCTTGAGTATGAACAATGGGGGAAGTCGTATGGAACAGTGATCTATGACTTCTAATCGGGGTACAAGACGTTGTACTCTATTATATTTTTAATGCGTTGGAATTCTGTCACTTTATGTGACGTAGGTAATACCTTCTTGGAGTTACTCCCAAGTTGGTGCCCAATAGGGCGATTTTAAAGGAAAGGAAACCCGTTCGATGTGAAATCCAAAGTTTAAATATAATAATAATTTTATTTGAGTTGAGTTTATGCACAGGTGAAGAGTTGTCAGCAGTAAGAAGTATGTATGTTATACTTTTATGTTAATTTTTTTAATATATTAATCATGTTTTGCATAGTCTTTGGTATTTATGTACTCAACTTTGCTGATTGTGTGTATTTTGTGTGCATGGCTTTGTCTTTGACTTGGCCCTACGATGACCCACTTGATAGTGAGTAGTGGTCTAGAATAAGAGAAAGCTATAGGTACAAGTAGGCATAAGACAATCATGCTGGGTTGGAGTGAGAGTGTTTGCATCGTAGTTTCCTAGCTCTTCAAGGTAGACATTGTGGATTGGTTTATTGCTTTATGAACTTGTTAGTTATTTATTATTTTGATGTTGACTTTTGTTTTGAAGTTTAAAGTTATTTGGTTTTTGAAGGGCCATTAAGTTGGTTCCGAATTGTAATAAAGATTTATTTTGGTTTTCTATTGATTTTTGTTTTGAGATTATTTTTAAATTTCATTTTGAGTTTTAATTTGGTTTTGGTTTTTAAAGTCTTCCGCTGTAGTACTTTGATAAAAGCCTTAGCCGTTATCACGGTGGCGGTAATACTTTGGTTTTTTCCTAATTAATCAGAAGTTTTTATAGTTATTATCTTGTATTTATATTATAATATTTTCCGGAAAATCTAGAGAAGGAAGATAGGAAATTCCATGGTGTTATAGGTAGTTTAGAGTTGCTGTAAAACTTAATCAAGGAAGGGTTTTGATTAGTTTTAAATTATGTTTTGTAAGAAGTTTAGTTAAGCGATTTTTAGCAGTAGTGGCAAGTCGATGTTACTATACAAGGTATGTAAGATGCATGTTTTCATGAGTTTGAAATCATGTTTATAAGTTGTTAATGTAACACCCGAGAATTTCCTAACTTTCTTTTTGCAATTTCCGGAAATATAATATAATTAAAATAGAGAATAATAATAAATATAGTCCTACTTAACTAGGAAAAACCAAAGTATTACCGCTACCGTGATGACGGCTAGGCTTTTATGACGGCTAAGGTTTTTATCAAAGTACTACAGCGGAAGTCTTTAAATTAGAAACCAAATTAAAAGTCAAAATGAACTCCAAATAATCTCAAAAGCAAACCAAAGTCAAAACCAAAAAGAAAACCAAAATAAGTCTTTATTACAATTCGGAACCGTATTAGCAACCCTTCAAAACTAAATAAACTTTAAACACCTGTACTTGTAACTTTCTCTTTATTCTAGACAACTACTCGCCATCGAAATGGGTCGTCCCAGGGCCAAGCCAAAGACAAAGCCATGCACACAACACACACAATCAGCAAAGCTGAGTACATAAATACTAGAGACTATGCAAAACATGAGAATAAAAGAAAAGAATGAACACAGATACTTTTTACCATTGACATCTCTACATACGACCTGTGCATAAACACAACTAATATAAATTATTTATTATATTTAGGCCCTGTTCTCCTCGTCTTATTTTTACTTATTTTCAGCAAAAATAAGTTCGGTTCAGCAAAAATAAGTGCAGATCAGCAAAAATAAGTTTAGATCAGCAAAAATAAGTTCAGTTCACCAAAAATAAGTCCAGATCAGCAAAAATAAGTTTAGTTCAGCAAAAATAAGTCCAGTTCAAAAAAACAAAAATCTATATGTATTAGGCAAATTAATTTGTACATGGATATTTATATGTGCACATCTTTTTAAATGAGAAATTATGGTATAAAAACAGTAGAATATAATTTTAAAAATATTTAGGTAGCATTTTCGAAGAGAACATGTATTGTATGGAAATAATATGTAAAAAAAATATTTACATATGATTTTATATTTTTGATGGAAAATTGGAAATATATTATTTTATATGAAAATAAATATATGTTAATATAGATATATGATAATATTATAATACATGAAAACTATATGATACTAAAAAGAAGATGATGAAATATTGTGCATTCCTTTGTCCATAAGATTCTTGAAATTTGAGGGAAAAAGTCAAATTATATATAATTTAGAGATATATAATAAATCAATTATTTTCACCTAAATAAAATTCAATTATAGTATATAATTGCCCTATAATTTTTAATTACTATAAAACAAATTCAGCAAAAATAAGTTCAGTTCAGCAAAAATAAGTTCAGTTCAGCAAAAATAAATTCAAATAAGCAAAAATAAGACGAGGAGAACAGGGCCTTAGTCTTTGGATTTCGCATCGAACGGGTTTCCTTTCTTTAACAATAACCCTATTGGGCACCAGCAACTTGGGAGCAACTCCAAGAAGGTATTACCTATGTCACATATAGTGACAAAATTCCAGCGCATTTAAAATATAATAGAGTACCAGGTCTTGTACCCCAATTAAAAGTTATAGTAAACACCAATAACTCCCCTCATTGTTCATACTCAAAGTATATACGTTCCAAGATTTTTGGTGCGAATCCTCTTTCACTTTACGTGATTAACCGGTTTAACAAATATTAAGACTCATACACTAGAAGCATGCATAAAATCAAGCAAAACCATATTAATTATCTTGGATTTAAAGTGATTCTAAAATAATCTTGTGTGTCCTTTAATTTAAACTAAACTCCCTTTACCACACATTGACTCTAAGTAGCTAACTATTTGCTCATTGCTCATTTTAAACATTTGAATAAAAATTCACAATTACCTTTCTTGTTGATTAAGTAACTAATCAATTTAACTGATTTACCTTCCTTCATTATTGACAATTAGTCAAACTTTAGAAATAACTTTAACATTTCAATTACTCATGATATAATTAACAATACTATCAATGTGGAATGTCAAATATATAAAACATACTTTCATACTTTCATGCTATCACAAGTACTTCTCATACAAGTTGACTCAACAACCAACCAGCAACTTATGTTCACAAGCATGGCATACAAGATTAACAAATCAAGCATGAACTCTACTTTTATATTCGCCTTTAGTACTTACGTACCTTGTATAATAATGGTAATCCGCCACAACTTCTAAAAGTCTCTTAACTCGAATTCTCCTACGTAGAGAAAATCAAAAGTAAATCAAAACCATGTTAACTAACTTCTACAACAACTCTAAACTAATTATTTACATTGAAAATTTGTCCAAAACATTCCCTATATGGTTTTTATTCAATTGCATACTTTATTTTAATTTTTCTTTTGCAAAACACTGGATTTTCGATAATTTTCCAAAAATGGCACCTTTATAAACTTTATTTAAAACACTTAAAAACCCTTCTAAATACTATAATTTGATTCTAAAACATTAGATTCATGTCCTAAGATCATCATAAATATTTTGATGTATTTAAAACTATTATAACTTATTATTTCACGTGCTACTATTTTTATTGTGCATGAACACGCGTTAATAAAAATTTACATGCAGCATTGTTATTCATTTAAAGCTCATTAGAATCTCACTAAAACTTCATAAATCAAGCACAAAACACTTTTATAATCTCATACTATCATTATGCATCTAATTTATGCTTTAAAATAATTTTTCATGCTTTAAGACATGTTCATAATATTTTTACTCTTAGTTTTCATAACTTTAAAAATTTGACAGCAATATTAATCAACTTTATAACCCTTAAAAATAAATCTAAACTTCATAAAATCATCATAAATTATTACTACAACAATCTATGATCATAATATGAAAGTTTAGATCATTAAAAATCATAAATCTATAAATTTCATAAACCCTAATTTTATAATTTCATGAACAACTTTATAAACATAAACTTTAAATCCTAAAACATGATCATAACTTTATAAAATATGTATGATTAAATCATAAAACATGCTTAAACGGAATTATAAACATGAATTTATGCATAATTGTTAAAAAGAAAAGAGGAAGAAAAGTTTTTCTTTTTTGTAAATAGGGTTCAAAAATTATACCAAACAAGAGGAGGAGGAAGGGTGGTGGCCGGCGACGAGCAGGTGGCGTGAGGGGTGTTCGGCGACAAGTGGCGACCGGCGAGGGAGGTTGACGAAGAAGCGACGGAATTTTTCTTTTTTTGGAAAGCGAACCTCTTTTTCTTTTATCTCTCTCTATTTTCGGAATCCAAACTCGCAAAGTTTCATAATAAATCAGAAAATTCTGGTTTTAAGGGGTATTTATAGGCCCACAGTAGGTTTTGGTGCAATTACATAAATATCCTTAATGCTTGAAATTACTTTTGTGGCCTGTTTTAAAAACAATTTAGGAAACCTTGAAAATTCTAATTTTAGAAACTTGTTAAAATATTTAATAATATTCAAAGTGGCATAAAATATAATTTATAAACTTTAGAAAACATAAAATAATTATTTTAAGTAGCAATTAATTTAAAGTTTCTTTCTTTAATTAATATATTTATTGAACTTAAATTTTCAATAAAAATACAAAAAATATACATATAAAATACGAAATTAAATCATTAGAGTATGTGAAAATATGGGGCATTATAGTTAGAGTGCATGAGAATTCATGTTAGAAGCTGTGGGATGTTTTGAGAAATATGTTTGATCTTTGTTATATTATGTGATCAAATAATTTTAGTGCATGATGACATGTATAAGCTTATGATTATGTTGTTATGATTACTATTTTTATATTCCAAATTTGATCAAGTTTACTACATTGTGGAGTTGGAATATTTATTATTGTAAAAGGTAGAGTAGTAGTCAAAATTAGAAGGAAAAAATTTATTGAAAATGTTTTTTAACAATTATGAGCAAAAACTAAATTGTATGGAGAATTAAATACTTTTTTCTTTTTGAGATCAAAGGGAGAATTAAATACAAGTTTCTAACAGTTAGATGCTAAGATAAAATAATAACAGTCTATTTTGGTCATTACTCCTTTTAATTCAAACTTTATACAAATTGAGTGTACAACATTGCCACCACTACTGCACTTTCATCACCACCTAGTCTTACCTGACCACCGGGTCTGAAATTTGTATCTTGAATATTGATTAGTGAATCTGATTTTTTTTATTCTTGATTTACTCAAACTTAGTAAATGAATTGTTGCTTTAGCTCTTTTTTTTTTTTTTTTCCAGCTAACCTCTAATTCATTGATAATTACGTCTAATTAATTGCACGCTCAATTGTTGCATGTAATCGTTTATGTTTCCTTAGTAATATCAAATAACTAATAAGAGTAATACTATTTTTTCCATCCCTTATTTTTTCCAATTCGTTAAATTTACCAATCTCATGCCAACCACCTCCTCAAACAATCCAAATATTGTAGAGATATACACCCATTGTTTGCAAGATAAAACAACAAGTCATTTTTATAAAACAACAAGTCAATTTCACAAAACAAAACTTACAAATACATTTTTTTATAAATCTTCAAGTGATGATATTTACTGCAAAGTAAAAAAAATCTGAAACTAAGATATCAAAGAATGAATTTGAAGTATTTGGATGAGAAATTGTTGCATTCTCAAGTATATTCAAATTTCCATATTCACATAATAAATAAAACATATAGTTTATGTAATAAACATTATAGTACATGCAGTAGTTATTATAAAATATGCAGTATTAAATTATATAGTTATTCTTAGTAGAACAATAAATAAAAGCAATTATAATTATGATCTTATAGATAAAAATAAAGATAAAAAATTGTCAAACATATATACAACTAAAATGGAAAATAAAAAAGAACAAACTACAATTATTAAATATAGAACGATGAGTATTGTTGTAATACCCCACATTTTCACGTATTTAAACAAAGTATTTTTGTATTTCATACATATAACCTTCGTATTTATTCGTATAATTTTAATATTTTTAATGAAAATTATGTTCAATAGAAGTATTAAATAAAAAGAAATTAACAAAAATATTGTAAATAATAAAGTTTTGGTTAAAAGTATTATTTGTGTTCTTAAATAGTATTTTTATGATTAAAAATATCTTAAAAGCTTCTAAAAATAGATTTTAAAGGTTTCCTAATTTACTTAGGAGTGTTTAGGGCCTCTCCAAAATCCTACTTTGGGGCCTATAAATACCCTACAAAACCTAAAATTCCAAACTTTTCTTGATCATACTAGTCAATTAGGATTCCAAAAATTTAGAGAGAAAAGGGAGAAAAAAAAATTTAAGATCCGAAAAAAAAAATTTTGGAAGTTTCAAAAAAAAAATTTGGAAGTTTCAAAAAAAAAAAGGAAAGTCGGAAGTTCGAGAAAAAAATATTTTTGGAGTGCGCCTCGGGATCCACACCCAGCCAGACCCCACCGCAGCAGCCACCAGCCGGTCGCCGTACGCCACCCAGCCGGCCACCACTGCCGGAACTCCTCCCCCAATTTTGGTAATTACGAACCTTTTGTAAAAAAAAATATTCTACTTCTTTATTTTTGACTCAACCTTGCAAATTTATGATTATAATTGTGTTTAATCATGTTTTTATAAGTTTAATTATGTTTTTATATAAGTATAAATTGTTTTTAAGGCATGAATTGGTTTTGATGATCATGAAATTATAAATTAGGGTTTGAAAATTTATAAAGTTATGATTTTTATGAATTTTTGTGTTCCAAACTTTAATGTTATGATCATAGATTATTTTTGGGTGAATTTATGTTGATGTTATTAAGTTTAGATTGATTTTTAAGGGTTTTAAACTTGTTTTATAAAGCAGTCCAAATTTTATAATCATGAATTTGAGTTGAACAAATATTGTAAACATGTTTTAACATATGAAAAATTATTCTAAAGCCTAGATTGACTTCATAAACATGTTAGTAGATTGTAGAAGTATTTTGACATGAAATCATGATGTTTTATAAGTTTTTCATGACTTTAAAGTTTATAAATAAATTTGAAATTTTATTAAGAACAAGTTAAATTGAGTTTAAAGTGTCCAAATTGCACTAGTATGATCACACATCAATTCTATGATGAAATATATAAATTTTAGTATGTTTTATGATGTTTAAGAGTGGTTTTAAGCATGTTTAACATGCTGTCCAGATTTTATAAATTAATTAAATAACCTTTTAAAGTATGTAAATAGCATAAATTGATCATGAAAGTAAGGTAATACATCATATGATCGATTTGTGTCATTTTCGGAAGTTTTCAAGGAGTTTTGATAAATTTAGATTGCTGTCCACTTTTCTAAAGTGGCATGAAAATTTTATTAAGGTTTTACAAAGTATAATTAAGTCCCGAAAACTAAGTAGAATTGCAGTAGAGAAGAAAATTGAAGTATGGAATTGAATAGAGACCAAATAAGGAATGTTTTGGACGAAGTTTCCAAATTTAGAAGTTGGTTAAGGTTGTTGTAGAATTTAGTCAACAAAGTTTTTAATTTAGTTCGATTTTCCTTGTGTAGGAGACTTTGAATTAGTCCACTTCTAGAAGTTGTGGCGGAGCACAGCTATTTTACAAGGTACGTAAGTACTAAAGACAAACATAAGATTTAGAATAGAATGCATGCTTGAGAAATTCTTGTTTATGTGAATCTTGTATGCTTGTTTTGGATCATGAATTTATAAGCATGACAAGTTGTTAGTAGCATGTTTTTAAAGTTTAATGGCATTCCATGTTAAATAGAAAGTTTAATTTTCATAAGCTTGAATTGAAATGTTCTGATCAGTATAGTTTGGCCAACAGTGTTATGAATAAAGGAAAGAAGTAAATTTTAAGTTGATTAGATACTCAATCAACAAGAAAGATAGTCGTGAATTTTGTTCACAAGATTAATAGAAGCAATGAGCAATTATTTTACATATAATACCACTCACAGTTTAATGTGTGGTCAAGAAGAAAGCAAGTTATTAGCCACTCACAGTTAATGTGTGGTACAAGAGGTTCAGTTTAATTCAAGGACTCACATAAGTTAATTTGGAATCACCTTTAAGTAAAGATAATGAATATGGTTGCTTGTTTGTATGCATGTCTTTATGTGATGTTGCATGAGAGTCATAACATTGTTAAACCTGTTAATCACGTAAAGTGTAAGAGGATTCGCACCAAAACTCTTGGAACGTATATACTTTGAGTATGAACAATGGGGGGAGTCGTATGGAACAGAGATCTATGACTTCTAATTGGAGTACAAGACGTTGTACTCTTTTTATATTATAAATGCGCTGGATATCCGTCACCTCGTGTGACATAGGTAATACCTTCTTGGAGTTGCTCCCAAGTTGGTGCCCAATAGGGTGATTTTAAAGGAAAGAAAACCCGTTCGATGCCGAATCCAAAAGTTAAATATAATAATAATCTTATTGAGTCCATGTACAGGTAAGAAGGTTGTCAAAGGTAGGTCGAGTGCATGTTTTATTTCATATTGTTATTGCATAATCTTTAGTAGTTATGTACTCAGCTTTCTTGACTGTTTGCTTTGTGTGCATGGATTTGTCTTGGACTCGGCCCTACGATGACCCACTTGTGGTGAGTAGTTGTCTAAAAAAGGAAAGCTGCAGGTACAAGTGGGCATGAGTCATTTCATGATGGGATGGAGTAAGAGCGCTTGATGTGGTTGTAGTTTTACTTTATTTCAATTGCTTGCAGAGACTAACGTTTAATTGATTGTTTGGGATTTTGAAGGACTTCTGATTAGAAATTTTGGTTTGGTTTTAAAGGGCCATTAATATGGTTACGAAGTGTAATAAATTTAAAGTTGATTTTATTTTAAAGTTGTTTGAAGTTTAGCTTTAAGTTGTTTTGGTTTTAAAGACTTCTGCTGTAGTACTTTGATAAATGTCTTAGCCGTTATCACGGTGGCGGTAATACTTTGGTTTTTCCATATATAGTAGTTTAATAAACGTAATATCTACTAGTTTAGCATGTTTTCCGAATAGGAAGTAGGAAGTTAGGAAAAATTCAGGGTGTTACAATTGTCTTATAAAACAATAAATCAAAGATATAGAACATGCATATACAATTATATATAGAACATGTAGTAACATAATAACTTGTAGTAATTATTAAAAAAAACATTCAATAAAAATTATAAAACGCTGAATATTATCTCATATTTCATGAAATATTATTATTGATAAGAAAACATGTAGTAATATATAACAAAATATCTCGTAATTATTATTGAGCATCCTACTATATATTAATGTACATGCATGTAAGATTATATAATAGATCGAAGAAGTATTGAACAAACAGAAATTATTATTGAACAATAGTAATACCTTATAAAACATGCATTACGATAGATGAGAAAGAAAAAAAAACATAAAATTTATAAACATATAATTAACATATATTATCTTTTATAAAATTTGTAATAATTACACAATTAAAATTAAAATTAAACTAACGTTTGAATACATTTTCAACTTCTACATTTAACTAATCATCATTAAAAATTGAAGATTCAACCTCATATCATTTTTCAATTCATTTGTTGATCATCTTGTATCATCAAATATCATGACCAAATTTCCAGAACATCTACAGTTAATTTATTTAAGTGACAAATAACTGTAAATTATTAGGAGATCAATTTCTTCCAAAGGGTAGTTGGACAAAACAATGTCCAGAGGAGGGTAAAAAGGTCATTATAATGGCTTTACATGCGTGACCTTTTTTTTTTTTATACATGTTCACCCTAAAAAATTATGTAAGTTAGTTCCTCATATATTCAAGTCATTGTCATATGTTGTTCAAGTCAATGATAGCTATTTTCAAGGCAATGTAATAATGTAATATGAATTCAAATATTAAGTATTTTCAAGGCAATGTAAACTCAAATGTTTACTTTTAAGTTTTTGTCATGTTATTTAAGTCGATACTATATGTTATATAAGTCATTGTTATCCTTTTTTAAGTCATTGGGGTTATTGTTAAGTATTTTCATGTAATTATTATAAGTTACATGTTATTCAAGTTATATTCATAGGTTATTCAAGTCACCTTAAGTTATTCAAGTTATTGTAACCTTTTGTTACTATTTTTTAGTTTTTCAAAGTCATCTTTATACGTTATAGATTATTCAAGTCATTGTTATCATTTTATAAATTCATTAACGTTATTGAAGCCAAATGTTAAGCATTTTAAAGTCATCAATATGTATTCAAGTTATCATTTTATGTTATCAAAGTCATTGTTATGTCTTATTAAGTTATTGAAATCATTAAGATGCACTCATATTTGTTGAAATCATTATATATGTAATTAAAGTCATTGTTATGCTTATTTCAAGTTATCATATATGTTAATTAAGTCATCGGTATGCCTTTTATAAGTTATTGAGATCAAATTTGGTGAAATGAATTGTTATGATTATAATAATTATTATTTTAATGTTATTTATTACTTTGTAATAATAACTTTTGTTATTTAGTACTGATCATTATGAATTGTTATTATATAAATAATTAATATTAATATTTAGTATCAAATAAGAAAAGTTATTATGAAGTAATAAATTATTTAAATAATATTAAATAAATAATTAACAATGATTTTCAATGAAATTAATTAGGAGAAAGATTTCTCTCTCATCCATTTTCTTCTTTCCCCCAAACATTGTACTCTTTTCCCTCACAATTACTCTCACACATATGAACTTGCCTTTTTTTTCTCTTTATTTACAATTTTGCGCGCCATCCTCTGAATACTATTTGTCCAGGGATCCTTTGGATAGAGTAGTTCTCGATCGTAAATTAGAGAGATAAAGAAAACTTTGTTGTTTGTTACATAGACAATGAAGAAAGAAAAGCTGTCGAGAGAGATGGGTGAGGAGAGAGGAATAAGTTTGAAGGTTAATAAGAGAATGAAAAGTTAAAATTATAAAGTTATGATGAGATTTGAGTCTTATGTTTTTTTTTTATAAAACATTAAATTTAATACAAAAAAACAATATATATATTCTTGATATTAACAAAACATGATATTTAAACATTAGGTTTTTAAACATAAATGTACTAAAATATGCAATATGTTATATAATATATGTATTTAGTGGATGCCTATTATACCCCTATGATTATTCTAGTATATTCTACATACTAGGTTTATAATTCTCTAAGGAAACCCTAATTGTTTCCCATGTCTATATATATGTATGTACTCCCTCATGATTTAATAATAATTGAATATGAATCTATTATTTCCTAATAATCTCCTCTAAAACTCTCTTTCTATAACACGTTATCAGCACGACTCTCTCCAAAGGTTTATGAATTGATACATCATTATTAAGTTCTTGGTACGCATATTCACATCATGTAAGACTCAAATGAGAGTTCTTGGGTTGTATCGATCAACTCATATATACACCGCGTTTGAGGTACGCATATATTTATGATTTATTGGTTTAATATATTAATAAGTTTTGAATGTTTATTAGATTGATAATATATGTTTTTCAGTTAATGTAGTTGATCATGTACGAAAAAAAAAAAAACAATTATTTTCAATTGTTTTCGAAGATGAGTGATCCGTGACTCAATGTTTGTCAACTTGTTAATCACTTGAGCATTACCTAATTTTCTTGTAATTATTACTCTAATCCAATAATTAAGTACTCATGAAATCCCAGTTTTGACATCTTGAAATCATGATCCTTAATTAGTATAAAGCTAGATAGCATGATTGATGAAATGTTAATGAATTAGTTAATATGAGTATAATTGAATGAATGAAATCACTTGTTTAATTATGTTTTTCTGCTTTATTCTTTCATGACTTTTACAAAGCCGTCTTACCATGTGTATATCTCAATACATATGACAACTCCCAACAAAGCATATATTATCTATAATAGGATCTTCGTAAATTGACTAAACTTCATATTTATTATCGTAAAATATATTTGTGAGATTGCATCTCCAATAATAATACATCTCACATCACACTCCATGTACGTATCCATGCATGATCTCATGCTGACTCCATCCATAAACTAAGATGGTGTATGAGTAACTCACATTATGTCATCATATACATCAATTAAGATGGAGTATAGTTCCGAGAATCAATTAGGCTGACAAATTAATATAGTATCATAATTTGGGGAACCATATCCTAAAGATTACTAGAATATGTGAACGCAAAATATCACTATTGACACACAATAATTGAGGATATTTTATAGGAATATGGTTCCCAATGCTCTATAAAACACAACAAATGTTTTACCGGTGTTAAAACGGAGGATAATCGATTTTTCACTTTTATAGGGTTGTTTTTATGCTCTTCGCTCTTAGTCCATACACAATACTCCCAACATCTTCTCACTCTCCACTGCTACTCTCATTCTATCATCGTTTCTCGCGTTCTTCCATTTCTCCAATCATTACATTTCCGCATTTCGTTGATTTTTGGTATGGTTTCTCACCCCATTTCCTTTTATTTTATATTTTTTTAACCCTCCATTTTTAATTGCCTCCTTTATTTTAATTTGAAAGCTCTAATTTTGTGACATTGATAACAGTCCTGAGTTAGTTTTATGGTAATGTTTTTGTTCTTCTTTTTCACCCCATTTTCTTTAATTGTTTGTTAAATTGTATGATTGCATAAATTTGACCCCAAAGGAAAAAAAAGGAGAAAGCTTTGAAATTTGTGTTTATAATTAGGGTGTTAATTATAATGTGCAATTTACTTATTAAATTATTTTTGGACAGATGTTAATGTATATTATTGGAGAATTATATTGAGAATGTATAGTATTAAAGTAAGCTGGGCAGGGAAAGCATTTGCTTTAGCTTCAGCAAATGATTCAGGTGGGAAGAAGTCTCGAATTCGTCTTTCGAAGGAGAAGAGAAAGACTATGATAGAGTCTTTTATCAAAAGGTACTAATTATATGATGATTTTGTTGTGTTTAATTTTAATTCTAATGTATATTTTGTTAGTGCTTAATAATGAGGTTAGGGCTGTGGTAGTCGATTTATGGGGTGTGAAAAAGTTTAAGCATGTTGTTGTTGATTGGATTTTCAGGTATCAGAGTATGAATAACGGGAGTTTTCCGTCTCTGAATCTTACTCATAAGGAAGTTGGGGGTTCTTTTTATACTGTTAGGGAGATTGTTAGGGAAATTATTCAAGAGAATAGGGTTTTGGGTCCCGGACAATTTGGTTCAGAAGGTGGAGAAAATGATGATTTAATGACAGTGAATTTTCCGCTTGGTTCGATTGCTTCAGAACCTCAGAGTCATATGTTTGAGAAAGTGAGTATGCAAAATGATGAGGGAAATGAAACATTGGTGCCAAAATCAGAATTTAATGGGCATTTCACAAAACAGTTCGATTTGGATATTGTTCAGTATTCTACTGAGGAAAGCAATGGAGAAATAGGTGAAGAAGACGAGGATAGGTTATCAGTGGATGGAAAATTTAGTAATACTAAACATTCAGAAGGAGCAAATTTAGAGGCATCTTTGAATAGCAACAGCAAGTTTGTCGGTGTGGATGCAGCGGAGGTTCATTTTGCCAACCATATGCAGAGTAATGTTGCTTCTGAAAAATCAGGTGAATCGGCGGTTGAGGTAGATGAAGAATCAGAAAAAATAGGTTCATTACAAGGTAAAGTGGTCCTTCCAACAGAGGAGGTGCAAGTGGAGACATTCCCATTGAGACCAGACATTGATTTAGATGATGATCCTGGCAGCAGCCCGACCAATTTGGAGGCCGAAATGGTTAAATTAAGCGATGGCACTATGGTATTGGATGAGGCTAGCTCCATTGGCAATTCATCTGATCTGTTAATGACTGAGGCAGCAGATTCTTCTGATGTTGCTGGGGATTCAGGAGGAAGTCCTGACGTTATGACTCAAAAAGCTGAGGTCAATAGTATGGTGAATCAGCTTGGAGAGGTTAATCCCAAGAATAACTTGGAGGATATTTCATATTCAGTGCCGATAAATGGTGATACAATTTCCCCTTATAATGGTGTGAACCAATTATCACCACATGTTAGTACAACCTCAAAGACGACAGAACAAATTACCCTTGAGGTCAGTATCTGGTTAAAAGTCTGTTTGCCTTTCTATGGGTGTGAAGATATATTTGCAATCGCTACTTAGCTAGATTCCCTTTTTTGACATGCCTTGGTCCAGCAATTTTATATAGACAAATGCCTCTTTATGAAAACTCTATAGCAACTTTATATTTTGTCTTTGCAAGTCATAACAGTAAACCTTGTGGTTCCCCCCCCCCCACACACACACACAAAATGGGAACGGGGAAGTGCCAAAAATGAAGCTAAAATTGAGGTGGAAGATTAGTTATTATAAACGTAGTATGTTAGGGGAGTTACAGTATGCTGAACATTGATGAGAAATTTCATTCTGTGAGCATTTATTTTTTAAATCATGAAAGGTTCCATTCAAACTTCTTCCTTCCCACACCTATTTCTTTATGGGATAAGGGCTTTGATTGATTGATAGCACTCAAGAGCTACATGTAATAGAGTTTTGTTTGGATTGAATTAATTTAGGCCTTCAAAATCTGTTTAAAGTTCTCATTCGTTTGGGAGCAAAGGGAATTGTGATGAGTAGCTTAGATATTCCCCTAAGAGGTGTACAAGGAGCTTAAAATCTCATGTGGGTTCTGTACTAGAAAGGTGCCAAGCGCCATAGGGTAGCTAACCTCCAAAGTGAAACCATCCATGTGTGAAAAAACCATGAATGATTGATTTGGCATTGATGGGTGACATGGCTCATTGGATAAATAGTACTAGGCTTATATCAATGAGTTTTTATTTAGCATTGCAAATTCATGGTCATTCTTTTATCTCCAAATATGTGTTTAACTATTGCATATTAAGGAAAATTCTAGTGTACAACTATTAGGCCATCAATGACATTGTTATATGGGATTAGAAGTATTGACACATTCATAAGGGCAAAAATGCATATACTACTTTGGATTTTTAATGTATGGGCAATGTGCATATAAGAAAAGATAAAATAAGGGATGAGGTTATTTGTGAGAAGGTAGGTTTGCATCTATGGAGAATAATATGAGGAAAAATTGTTCATGTAACTCAAATTGTTTTATCCCTTTTAAAGCAATTTTTCCAATAGATTTTGAGGTAATAGCTACAAAGCTACTTTTACATTTGTTTGAATGGGGATTTTGGGCAATAGCTACAAATGCACTAGCTTTCATTAAAAAAATAAAATCTAAATTTCCCATCTCATTATCAATTCTAACTTTTATGGTGCTTCATCTTTGTTATTGTTGAGCCAATTGCATGCTTTCAACTGCCTATAATTGTGCCAATGTCTGTTATGTTGGTTATGTAAGTAATGTTGAATAGATTAGTATAAGAGACAACATTAATTGGGACTGTTGAAAAAACAACTTCTTGAGCCCTTGATTTGATATTTGAAAATTTTATTTCAAAAGTAGGTCCAACTAGTATTCTATGTACAATCATGCTGAGAAAACTTGACAAAAATAAACCTACCTTTGGGCGATCCGCTCTTACTAAACCCACCCTTTGATTATCTCTCAATAAATCTACCTTTCTTAGCCATCTACCTAACACGTACAAATCGTTGACTTCATAATTCACTATAGGATCTTGACCTTGCCTTTATGGGTTACAAGTGTTGCTTTGTAGTTACTTGGAGCTTGGCTCTAAGCATAAAATAAAATATTAAAAGCAACAATCCCAACTATTTTCAATCAATCAATCAATTAGAGCCTTAATCCCAAAAATTGGGGTCGGCTACATGAACCAAAAAAATAATCATTCCATGTGGTCATCCAAATAAATTTTCCTCCTCCATCCCCTGCGATCAAGAACCTCATTCTCTTGTAAATCTAAAAGCTTCATATCCTTTTTAACCCCTTCCCACCAAGTCATTTTCGGTCTCCTCCTACCTTGTTTGAGACCTCCATGATCCTACCCTTCCACTCGTCGCATTGGAGCTCCCTCAGGTCTCCGTCTCACATGACCCATGAAACAGCCGTATGAAATTTAAATAATTTCTAATTTAGGGTTTTGAAAATCCTAGATTTTATAATTATCAGATTTGAGTAAGATAAAAGGGTGGGGCTTTGGTTCACCCGAGTGCTTCGATTCTATGATATAGTTGCCGCTTGTCTTGCAGTCTATCTTACCTAGACTCCATTGTTGAAAGGAGTTGTGAGTCGTAATGGAGAAAACATAAATGGAGTAAAGGAGAAAGAGGACTAATCAATTTTAAAAAAAAAGAAAAAAGAAAAATAAAGTACAAATGGGTCAGTTGCTGCCACCTATATACTATACACAACTTTTTTCTAAAAGTATTTTTCCTTTTCCAAATTTATCACGTGACAACTTATTCAATCTTGATATCTTTCTTTAATATTGTACATATTAATATTAGATTATTAATATTAAATAATTATAATATGAATTTTAATTAATAATTAAATTTTATAAAATTTATCTTATAATTTCGTACCATTGTACCGAAATCACTAAGGGTGGCGTACCGCATACCCGAATTCGTACCCCGTTTCGAACCAAAATCTGTACCATGTAACATTGTACTAGACTACTAATATTGCCCTTCCTAAGTTAGTCTATTACACACCATTCCAATTACTCCCTTTGCTTCTTATTGCTTGCTACATATTGACTTTGGTTACTGTTTATGTGAGTAATTTGACTCTCTTTAGTTATGCATGCAAACGATAAAATATAGTCATACTTGATTGATTCATCAGGATGTCTACTATCCAACCATATAAGTTTTGTAATTTTTACAAGTTTGTAGCTCGTAAAAAAATCATTTTAAATCGAGTCACAGGAGATGTGAAAAAGAAAATGTAGCAAATAAAAATAAAAAGAAAGAAACAGAGGGAGTAACAATTTTGAGCACACATTGTGGTATTAAATTATTTGTATCGGCCAATTGAATTTGCCATTTAGCTTAATGTGAGGCATTAATAATTTGGTTTTAATTCTTTTTTTTATTTATAATTGAGTCGTCTATCATCCATGAGGTTGAATGGTGTCAATCTGAAAGTTCTGTGTGAAATAATGGATTTAGGGTCGTAGTTCCCAATTTTAGAGTTGCATACAATTCTACTTTAGGGGGAGTAAGTGCTTAGCAATAAATTTTGGTAATTTTGTCATAATGCATAGGCTTTATGCATGGGAACTACTCCATGCTTCATATGTGTCATTCATCTGATGTTTGCATGACAAATGACAAATAGCATGGAGTTTTACCCATGCATAAAGCATGCAAACCCAACTAATTCTCACATTAATTGCTTAGCACTTACTTTCCCTGATGTAGGAGTGTTATATGATCTAACTCTAAATGATGTAACTATAACTTTGAGATCTAAGACCCTGATTCCAATAATCCAAGCATAATTGCCACCTCATGGGGACAATTAATGACTCGATGATAATTAAAGAAAACATTGAAAATATATTATCGATGCTTCGAAATCGCATCACTGCTAATGGGCCTCGTGTAGGAGAGGTATATGTCCTAGCCTCCCCAATTGAAATTTACACACAACCTGCTTTCGAAAAAGTCTACTATTGAAGATGAAAAATGGACAAGTAGGAGTGAATGACAAATATAAAGTAGGAAGCAAATAAAAAGTCACTAATGTAGGTACCCTTTAAAATCTAGCTAGTTGAAACAAGTCTGGGGAGGGGGGCATTTTGAGAAAGCTTGTATAATAGATAGCATTATTCTAGAATATCATGTAGTTGGGGTTGCTATAAATGGAACAACAATAGTTGGGATTATTAAAATCAATTATACCTTAATTAAATTGTTATTTCCCTTTTTCATCCGAGTGTATTTTATGTGGATTGTCTCACTTTTATGGAACTCGCATGAACTTATTTTAAAATGTAAAATGGACTTGGTAGCCTTTGCTGTAATTCAAACGAATTGATCGTTATTTTCCAAAGTGAAAATAAAATTTAATGACGAAAAATGTTAGCCATTTCATAATAGATATGAATATTAGATTCTTAGTTACATTACTCCAACACCAACAACAACTACAACTAAGCTTTAACCTATAACCCACATCCAAGTTTGCTTAAGACTTTCTCTACTTGTCTTATGTCCATCTTGTTGCCACTCTTCTAAACTCCTTATTAGAGCGCCAACACCCTTTGATCGAGATCTTTCACACACTTACTGTCGCGATATCCGGAGTTCTTTTGTCTCTCATAAGGGCAATTCTATTGATGCCTTTCTCCCCCTCTTTTTTATACAATTTTACATGAAAGGTCTTGTTTTATCTTTTATCTTGCATGTCTTACTGCCTTTTTAGCTCATCCTCCCACCTTTTAATACCTCTCATAATATTCTTCATTTCGAATTTTCTCTGCCTTTCCTTTCGTAGCACTCCTGTTTCGCCAATTTTACTTGTTCGTTTTACCCAGATTTGTCCTTCCGTGATGGCATATTTGTTCCTTTGGATTATCCAAGAACTACCTTCGCCACATCCTTTAAGATAAGCTCCTTTCTTGTCCAAATAGAATCTATATAATTTGCATCCATCAACTAGTATATGTATCAATCATCTTATTCACAAAATTCTATTTTTTCTCTCCTTGAAACTTCCACCACTTAATACAAGGCTCCACTGCGCTCTCATTAGGGATCGCTTTAAAATCTATAAAATTTTTCTCCAAGTGTTCCTCACTATGAAGAATTCAATTTGGTTGATGGGATCACTTTACAATCTATAAATATTTTCTCAAATCAAGTGTTCATTATACCTAAGTCGTAAGCCAATGCAATGTCCAAAATATCTCTTCTGGTCTCGTTTCTATCTCCAACACCAAAACCTCTATGTAGTCTTTCAAAGTTGTCCCTCTTTGTAGCCACTTGCCCGTTAAGATCACCACCATTTATGAACTTGTCTCTTATACGAAAGTGCTGCACCACCTCCTCTAAATCTTCCCAAAATTCTTCCTTGATAATCTTTTCGACTCCAAACTATGGTACGTAGGCACTAGTGATAGTCATAACCTCACCCCCTAGCACCACCTTAATATTCATGTTCCATTCAATCTTTCTAATCACCTCCACTAAATCATTGCTATTTGCCTTATCTATTAGAATACCCACTCCATTTAATCCCTTGCCTTTTGACTAACCTATTTGGTCCCTTGGAGTCACTTAATGCTTATTTTTCTCCGTGAATGACCTCCACTAATTTTGAAGACCTCCCATACAAAGATCCAATGTTCCAAGTGTAAAACCTCAACTTACTACCCTTAGCACTTCCATGAACTAGCTTGTTTACTCGAATCCGTCCATGATCGAAGAACCTTTGCTCATTTGACAATTGACACCACCCTGGGCACTAGGGGGCATTGCTTCCGGGTGATGACCTAGAAACCCTTGCATAGTTTTCATTACACCCAGTAAGTGTCGCCTGTCGTTGAGTAGGGAATGCCCCTGTGATTTCCATATTTTGATTAATGTCCATAATATATGGCCAAGTTTTACAGGTTGGTTGCAACGGACCACAATCCCGCCAAGTTGTTGTGGTGGTGGTACTAGGTGGTCAATTAGCCACTATAAACTAGGATCATGAATAAATTTTCCTTAAAAATGGTTTAAGATAATATTTTATGATGTTTTTGCAAGTTTTTAGCCCACAATAAATTGTTGTTGTTGGTGTTGGTGGGACTAGATGGCCAATATAAACTAGAATCATGATTGATTGTTCTTAAGTATGATTTAAGAGAAAATATTATCATATTTTGAGCCCATGATTTTGAAAATTGGATAATTGTCATATGAGCTAGAAATTGGGTTCAATGTGAGTCACATACTTAAAATCGACTTTCTAAATTTTAATTCACTAATTGTAGCATTGCAACAAGCATCAAGCTATGTTACTTGCAGTAAATATTTGGCGACCTCTTGAATTAGAACATAGTGTTGAACATAAAAAAGCTTGGAAATGTCAACATAGCATCATCACAAACATAACAAAAGTAATGGAGAGTAGAGAGAAAATGAGTTATTACAAGCCTTGAAAAGTATGGACTAGGACAAACCGACTACAATATAGATGCAAGAGTATGATATGCTTACATGAGCATAAAAATTCAATATAAATAATCAATCTAATCAGAATAATTATCATAAAGAATTGAAAATAAAAATGACTATTGAAATTTTAAGACTAGAAAGAGAAAGATTCAAGAGTGAAATCTTCCACAATCACAGTGACAAGAAGGGAATTATTTGAAAAGTGCTTTTAAGTGGCTTTGCAAATCATCATTAAAAATATTGATCTATGATGACTACCTCTTTGATGTGTTTGCCGCTTACATTGAACAGTGTAATGATAGCATTTGAGCTCTAATCACGCATCGTTGGGTCATAAAATCAAAGAAAACAGTTTAGTAGAGTGTTAGTTTTTCAGGAGCTCTTGAGCTATACCGTGTTAGCCGAAACTTAGTGTTTTCACCTTTGCGTGAATAACCTTGAGCTTTGAACTTGAATTTTGTGTTTGATAAGGTTTTTGATTGGATTTATATGTGGTTGAAGCTTGGAAAGTGATTATATTATGTTCAAAACCCTCAATATCTTTCTAAAATTAGTTTATTTCTTGAAAGCAGCTTTGAGTGTTGCGGAAAAGGTCATTATTGGTCTCTTTGAAGCGTATCTAAGAAAAAATGAGGTGGTGGGTTCGGGCATGCTGCTAGTCCCTCCCCTCATTTGAGTGTGCTTCGCATATTTGACTCTTATCCGCATAATAAAGGACTCTTTTTTGCTCACTAGGGCGTACATGAAGAATTCTTTACTTGTTTAGGTTTTTCTAGTTTGCGAAAAGGAATGATTCTATATTTGGGGGTTCGTTTTGAGTTTCTGGCCAAACAGGTATTTCAGAGGCCTGGATTCCTTTTTTGGCCATAACTTTGCATATACATGTCTAGATTAGGTGGGAACATTGTTGAAAAGCTCTAAATAGACCCGCACGTCGATTGGGGTTTTGGATGGTATTGGAAATTTTGCACTACAAGCCTAGATCAATTTGTGAGTCGTGTTAAGCGTTTTGGACCATTTGGTACATTTTGATGGTTTTGAACATGAAATTAAATTTTTGGACTTTTAGAATGATTGATTCGGAGGATTTGGGTTGAGACCTAAGTTGATTTTGAGATGGTTTTAACTTTGAAGTATTAAGGGGCCATCTTGAACTAGATTAGCACGTTTTGAGCTGTTTAGTGATATTTGAGCTCTGGTTTGGATTTTGAATTATTTCGAGGACACTAGGAGGCCAGGAGAACTTAAATGAGATTCAGACTTGGGCTTGGAATTGAAAAATCAAAATTATCCTAAAATTTCTTCAGGTCTAGGATTTTTCACATTGTTTCAGCTTTAGGCTAGGTTTCGGCTACCATTGAGAATGTTTCGTTGTTGAACCTCAAAACAAGGGAGGTTCCAAATTTGTGTCTACTCTAACACAAAAACCTTAATGCTCTAGAATCTATCTCAAATCCCACATGCTTGTTGAGCATACCAACAATGATCAATTTCTCTCCTTGATGAACAAATTGCAACACTTTCTCCAAACCTTTTTGTTTGATTGTCTAATTGACTTCTCCAATGTGATATGTGATGCAACAATTTTTCCAAAATCTTTCCAAATTTATTATTTAATAGACTTTTCCAATGTGATAGGTGATGCATAAACGATTAAAATAGTCATGACTCACGACCTAATCCTTTATCACAAGCTTATTGTGCTAAATTCGATCATTCTTTCTAGACACTTTCACTAATCCATGAGAATACCCATTTCTTTCCTTTGTTAATCCATCGCTAAATACCAAAGCTAACCAACTATTTCATCTGCCTTGTCTATCCCATTGTTCTTTTGTAGACTCATGCTGACTTTTCCATAATCGGTACCAATTTTGCTGATCTTTCATACCAAATGGCGATATTCCATGTCTCTAAACGCATCCATTACAATCTAGCAGCCACTAAATGGTGTATATTTTGCAACGCTAAAAATGGTCACTCATAATCGTTCAAGGAGCCAAATGGAAGGAAGATGCAATTACAGAAATGAAAGTCGAGGCTTGGTGTATACTTCTCTGCACACGTGATAGTTGAAAAATGCAGCCGACTATGTGCTGCTGTACTTCACATTTTAGCAGTTATGGACTCAGGTTTCCCTACTTTGAAAGATAGTGATTCCTGTATCTTCTTTCATAGTAATTGTGAATGTTTTGTCTAGTTTGAAACTCTAGATTGCAAATGATCTGATGCTGACAGCTATGTTGTTTTCTTTAATCGAGAATATGTAGCTTATCTATTTTTTTTTAGTCTTGTTGCATTGATTTTTGGTAAATCATCAACAATTGAACATATGATTTGGTGTGCTGTTCATAATATTGGTTGGTTGTTCATGTTGGGTCAGTCCTTAATAGTTAATACCTGTACGTATGTTAGGCTTTGGAAACCCATCTATAGCTTTAGTCTGAGGCATTTTCATGGATTTTTTCTAATTTATTTGGATTCACACCTACAGAATGCTTCGAAGGCAGTTACTTTCTCAGAAAATAGCACCGTAACAAGCAATAACAATTTGGAAGAGCCGGCAGTGGCAAGTGACTACGATTTTAAAAGAGATGATAAAGCTAAAGTAGGAAGTTCTCCACCGTTAGATAGAATTGACCTGTAAGTATTCTTTGCAAAGCTGCACGCCTGCACTTCCCAATTTTTAAAAGTTGATTTTATTCTCTTGCTGCTATAGTGGTTAATTCTTGCTTTTTTGTTTCAGTGGATCGTGGAAAGCGTCAAAGCAAGAACCTAATCCTCTATTAGCTTTCTTTAAAGCTTTTGTAGATGCCTTTGTCAAGTTTTGGTCTGAATGATTATTTATTCATGTATGTTTGCTGCTATTTTACGAATATGTAACTAGTTTGTAGCAACAGTGCAGTATTTCCTATCTTTCTTTGAGATTGGAGAACTGGGACGAGAGCGTATCCTGTGTTTATCTTAGACAAGTTTTTGTGTCAGCTCATCTTTTTCTCTAGTTTTAGCACTGCAATGTGTTTATTCTGTTCAATCTTCGGTTACTCTTCTGCTGCTATGTTTTGCTCTACCTGGAGGCATAAATACAGCCTTTGTTTAATAAAGACGAAAGAGAAGAATTTCTTAAAGCTAGTTACAGGTTTGACAACTGACTACCAGCGGAATTGCTATTTGATGAAAAGGGGATTGCTCCCAACTTTCTGACCACCAACTTTGCAAAGAGAAGAATGAAATAGATACCCCATCCATCCTCAACTCCTCAAGTCTATGCTATATTTTTTGTTTTGGTGTCCAAGTTTTTTGCTACATTTTCTTATACTCCCTTGCCTGTTTTTAAATGTAACTTTTGAGTATTATTTATGAGACATAAAATATTCAAAAGTTGCATTTTAAAAAATACAGAGAGTATATTATATGCTGATTATTTTGTTTTAGTGTTCTTTTATGGTGCGGGGCCCTACACTAATTTCTGAACAATTTGACATACTTTTTCTACATGTTGGTTTATGGGCATGCCTACAAGGGGCAAGGATTAATTTGAAGCAGTATCTACTACTTTCGTATTATGTTAATTATGTCAAAGCGTAAGATTCTCTTAAAAGTGGAAATGTAATTGTAGTCACGTCGTAGTTTGTATAAATTATTATTACATGGCTATATTGGAAATGTAAATAAAAGATCTATGGTGTGTTTTCTCAAATTTTAGTTGCTTTAACAAAAATGTACTCGTATTAGATATAATAAGATCTAATTAGGATTTATTAAAATTATGAGATATAGAAATCAAGTCAGGTTAGGGCTTATTGAAGTTGATTTTATGTGACCTCCAAAAAGTAGTTTGTTAGACTTAATTGAGTTTATTTACAATTTAAATTTATCAGATCTTATTCAAACATACAAGTAAAACTAACAACGTTTTTTTTAGTTAATTACAACAACTTTTTTTTGGCTTTTTGTTTTTTAGTACCTTATATTTATCTATTTTAAAATTTTAGTACCTTATAATTTATATTTCAAATTTTAGTACATTTTTTCTCAAAAACTTAAAAATTGGTACCACTTGGCAGATTCTGTCCAAAAAATTGTCAACTGGGACCCACTAACGATTTTTGTTTTAATATGTACATTTTTTACCCCTCTCTCTTCGACTTCAGTTTGTATATATTAATTACTCGACTGAAACCCAAATTAATCCTAAATATTCAATTAAAATCCATTGGTTTTTTTTTCACGAATGAACTCCGCTCTTCCCTGACAATTAGTGAAGTTAATTGAATTATTAATTTCATTAGCATTCTAAAAGTTAGGGTTTATGTGAATCGTAGTTTTTGCAATAAATTTGGGGTTTTTTCAATTCGTTTTTGTAATTTAGGGTTTTACTGTTTGAAATAATGTCATTATAACTTCCAATACAGTATAATTTCATAGAAATTGATTTTTTTTTTCGGCATATGTTGTAGTGATGATGGAGGAAACATAGTGACTTCAACATGACTGTTGTTTATGGTCTTAAAGCATAAAAGAGAAAGATCAAATTAAAGAAGAGAGACAAATGATGATTACAACATGTTTGGAGAAATTTTAATGGTTTAATGGGGCTTTTAGGATTAATGGTTTTTCTATTTTTTTTTGTAGTAAAATGATAATAAAGATTAATAAGAAAAAAATATATAATAATGTCAAGGAGTTAGATTGGGCCCCATTTGACGATTTCTTTTTTGACAAAATCTGTTAAATGGTACAGAATTTTGAGATTTTGGAAAAAATAAGGTACTAAAATTTTAAAAATAAATAATAAGGTACTAAAATTCAAAATTTGACAAATATAAAATATTAAAAAACTAAAAAACGTTTTTATACCTAAATTAGGATGGAAAATTTTCTTTGAGCCAAATAATCGTTCGGTGAAATTGATAAAAGACAGGCCTCTCCGTAATCAATCTTTTCTTGATTGCCTTCCTAAGCCAACAAACCCTCCTTTATTTGGCGACACATTCTTTTGTAGCCTTTGATTGATGTTTTGCATTTCACACCTACTTCAATAAGTTTTGATCTTACACTTGCTAACTGCATATTGCCTGACCGCATTTGGAACATCAATCTTCTAACACTTAAGTACCTAACAATATTGTTCATTATATTAAGGGTATTTCCATTACTTAAAGATCCTTTCCCGACTTACTAGTTTGGGCCTCACTAGTACTAGTTAATTTAACCTCTATTCACGTTAACTTACTTTTATTTATTTGTACTTATTTTTGCTAATTTGAACTTATTTTTGCTGAATTGAATTGCATTTATTTTTGCTAAAATCATTAACAATTCAATAAGGATTAAACTGATGTTTGCTGAAATGAACTTATTTTTGCGGAAAAATTGACAAAAAAAATCCCACCTTTGGGTGATCCGCCAGGAAAAAAACCCACCTTATTTTTATTCTACAAAAAACCCACCTAATACCCCCATCTCCCCAAACCGACCCTATGACCTGCTACCTATATTATACAAGTTAACTAGTAATTCAATTCCGTTTGTAGTTGTTTGGTTTGCAAATTTTTTTCACTTGTTTCCCTAAATGCTAGTTTCTCTTTCCCCCATGTTTCTCCCTTCTCTTCCTATCACCTCCACCCCTCCATCTTCATTACCCTTCCTCCGATCCACCCATCACCCCCCTCCATTACCATCCACCTACCTCACACCACCGTCACCACTCAAACCCGCCGCCACCATTCAAACCAAGCAGCTCGCACTCGAACCTAACAGCACCCACTCGAACCCTGCAACACCCACTCGAACCCACCACCACCAAAACACACCATCACCACTAATCCTCCATTGTTCTCTTCTTTCGAACTCACCTCATCATTCTTTCACTAAATTAAACCCCTAAACCCCTTAATTAAAAAAAAAATCAAATCTGAAAAAAAAAAAATAATAATAATAGAGTGATGGTGGAAGAATAGATCTACAAATGGTTTTGTGGTGATGAAGGGTACAACGATTTCGTGAGGGTGAGGGTATATTTGTAGTGGAAGGAGTTGGTTTTTGATGAGTGGTTTGGTTGCAGGTGGTTTCATGGTGGGTGAAGGGTGGTTTGTGAGGGAAGGTGTCGGTTTTTGGTGAGGGGTTCGGGTGGTTTGGTGGTGGGTAGTTTTGTGGCGAGTGGTGGGTGGTTTTGTGAGGAAGACGTCAGTTTTTGGTGAGGGATTTGGGTAGTTTAGTGGTGGGTGAGGGTGACTTTGTGAGAGGTTGTTAGGTCGTGGGTGAATGCCGGTAGTGGTAGGTCGTCGGTGAACCCGACATTGGTGGTTGTGGGAGCAGTGCCGGTGGTGGGGTGGTGGTTGTTTTTAAAATTTTTAATTTCATGTAATTTTATTTTATTTTGTTAAATTAATTTGCTAATAAACCCCAATAACTTGCAATAACCTGTGGTAGCAGGTCATTTTTTATGAGGGTCTGTTTGGGGAAGATGAGGGTATTAGGTGGGTTTTTATAAAGAATAAAATTAAGGTGGGTTTTTTCCTGGCTGATCACCCAAAAGTGGGTTTTTTTCGTCATTTTTCCCTATTTATGCTGAACAGATCTTATTTTTGTTGAAATAAATTTATTTTTGCTGAAAATAAGTAAAATAAGACGAGTAGCGAGAACAGGGCCTTAGTGTTAAAACTGCTACCCGGTTAGCTCATGATATTCCTTCATCCAAAAATTTTCACTGCGCTAATAGTGGATTTGGGAACTTCAAATTTCGCCAAAACTTCAGCTATTTTTATGGAAAGTCTTGCATAATGGTTTACCAGTTACATCAAATCTTTTTCTTAGGACTATGTCAACAGTTCGCTTGCTGAGACAATTGATCATCTTTTTATTCATTGTCCAAGTACTAAATTTGTTTGGAATCATAACAAGGTTCGTCAATTATTTAATATTAAGATGAAATATAGTAGTTTTACTAATATGCTTAGTTACTATATTTGGAATTTGGATAACAAAGACAAGTTGCCTAAGGTTATTTTCATTCTCTGATCTATTTGGAATGAGCGTAAATCCAAGTTTTTTAAAATTTTATTATCAACAGTTACCTAGAAGTTGTTTGTTTCTGTCAACAACTATCTAGGTTCTATTTTAATATACACAACTATTTACATGTTTTTATTCTAAAAAAAAAAACTACTTACATGTTTTTTTTAAAATTTTTTTTTCCAACTACTACCAACCAAGGTTTTCCACCCAAGAAAGATGATACTATGTCCCATCTCTCAGCTTTGCCTCCATTAATTCCAAATGAAATTACAACATTGCCCTTGACCCTCCATTCAATTCAACCACCTTCTTATTTACATCATTCAATCTAAAAGTCAAGTCAACTCAATTCATTCAAAAATTTCCCCCAAATTCACACTTCTGCAAACTAAGATTTTAATCCTCAATTGTGAATCCAAATCGACGTGCTCTATAAATTCACAAAAATCCTAATTTTTCTAAAAGTTCAAGTTGCAATAGAATGGAGGGTTGATAGTGATAAAAATTTCATTATTTGTAGAACTCTACGTAGGTATATTTTCTTTCTACTTTTAATTAACTTTTACTAATTTCCGTTTACGTTTATTGGGATGGCCACTTATGTGAATTAATCAACTTTTCAATTTTGGGTTTGGATTTGTTGGGTTAGCTTAATTGTTTTTTCATGAAATTTCCTGTTAGATGAATATTTTTAGTTTAGGTGTTGAATAGGTAGTTTTAATTGAAATTTGATGCTATAGTTATTGCTTGGATAATAGATTCATTCATCTTAATTACTGTGTTAATGGGAATTTTGTGTTCAGGCAAAGGAAAATTGAGTATGTGGGTGCAGACCTAGTGAAGAAGAATAACTTGTTTGTTGAGAATATGAGTGTTGATTACTTGAAAGATAAAGCTGTTGGTATAATGGGATTGTTGACAATTAAGCCATGGCCATTGTTCAGCTTGTGATTAAGACAATCTATCTATGTGATTACTTTATTCTCTCATTCTACACATTAATCTATTTATGTAATTACTTTATTCTCTCATTCCCTTTTTTCTATATTCATAATACGTTATCAGCACGAAATCTCTACCAAATTTTCTTATGTTCATAATAATGAAAAAATACAATCGGATTAAGGAGATTGGACATGCAAGCAGTAAAAGGATGATGAGTTTTTCTCAAATTAAATTTTAAGACAATCAAGCAAGAAGTTTCTTATTTTAGGTTTTGGTAATTTAAGGTCCAATTATTAATAGTTTTTCTTTTTCCAGTCATAATCATATGGACATATTTTATCGATAAAGTTTTAATTATAATTTGAGAATTGAAGTGATATATGCATGTTTTAGTAGATTTTGTATTTGGTTTTAATTCAATGGATGGGTTAACTATTTTATTTGCATGTATGCATGATTAAATTTTCAATTGTTCTTTATCATTTTGTTGATAAGTTTTTGTCAGTTATTTTTCTTAGTTTGGTGAAGTAATTGCTGATGTTCATGTATGTGAATAGCCGATAGTTGACTTCGTTATTTGATACCGAGTAACTTTCATGTTGAGAATGTTGTTTGAACGACAAAGTTGAATTTATGTGTAGTGCATGAAAAGTTGCAAGCCATATGAAATTGTAAAGTAGGTAGTTATCTTATTTTGATGCATTAACGTAAAGCCCATCATCAATCAGACAATCACAATGCATTACTTAGCTTGCACATTATATTATATGCAAATATGCAATGCATAATTATTATGCTATTATTTTGTTTAATTATCATTCTTTTAGTACTTATCCTGATGTTAGATTTGTAAAGCATTTTATGATCATTTTAAGTTCTTCGATTTTTCTTTCTTGAATTAGATTGATAATCAATATCATATAGACTACGTTCTTTAACAATCAAATTTTACACACTTACATTTGACTTTATACTAAATATGTTGTCTTAGGATAAGCAATCATGTTGACATTTCAACATCAAATATCTAGTGCATATCATGGTTTATGTTATACATCATTTCTCAACTTTGTCTGGAAGACACATTACAATATATGGTGACTATATGTCTATATATTTTCATAATTTTTATTTTTGGTAGGAAATTATATATGTGAAGGATATACTATGCACCAATTGTATAAACAATAAAATGGTAACGAAGGTTAAGGAATTTTGCCTTTATATGTAAAGGCATAAATGTTCAAGGGTTTAATTTCATAAACAAATAACATGACCTTTTTAAACTTTTTTATGATGGTTATTTTTCATAATATTGTTTTTGTGATATTAAAGAAACAAAATTAGTTGTATAAATGTACCTATAGGATATAACTCCTCAATATATGTGACTTGTATTAAGTTGTCCTACAGACACTTTACAATATCTATACAGTGTGATTATGTACTCCATATTATAAATTATTTATGTTTTATGTATACTCTATTCCCTGAAGTGAATGTGTTATTTATCCAAAATGAAAAATAAAGTATAGATAAAAGATCAAGATCATGTGATGGAAAATAGTCATGGTTGGACATATAAAGTGATGAATGTATATAAATATAATAAAACCACCAAAAAATGATTCAGATTCTATTATCACATAATCTATAACACCACCCGAAGTGGATAGTTGATTAATTAGCAAACAATATTTTTATTCATTAAAATTTTAATATTTCTTGAAAAATTTCTCCACCAAAAGTGGAATTATTGATATTAGATTTATGAAAATCAAAGGATAAAGAAGAAACATGAGCAAATATATATGCCTAAAGTATGGGTCATTTGTATTGTGTGTCATACATTATAAATCATCTTGTTCTAAATTTTATGCAACAATAACGAATGTTTTTTAATAAGATGACACATATGAACTTGATTTTGGATTCTTAATTAGCATTTATAAATCTTTCCCAATGAAAAATAAAAGTCTCAATTTTAGAAAAATAACATTGCTTACTATTATAATTGAATAATTTTTTTTTGAAAGATGGAGAAAATAATTAGAATTGGTTTATAAATATCAATATACCCAAAATATTTTGTTTTATCACCTCACAAAAGTGTAAGTATGTAAGAAAATTAAGATAACTAACTATTCTATTTTCTAAAATAAATTTATGTTTTTAAAAATTTGAACATTATATATGAGTGGTTTCTAATGCAATGTTTATTTAAATTATTTTTATGATTTCAAGAAATATGTATTTGCAATCTTATATATCGGATTTAGACAATTTCTTACAAATTTTGAATTATACTTAAATTCAAATAACTATTTTATTCATCACATTTCCTTAAATGTGATATATTTTCCTCTCAAATACAAATGATGCACAAGGGTGTTCATATTATATTGGATGCATGCTATGTATTGTGTAGTACAAATGAGAGATGATCAATTTATATGATTTAAGATTGTATGATTATATTTTTCATAAAAGGTTGGTTATGTCACAATTGCACAAATCAGGGGGAGATAAGTATTTTAAGTTTCAAAATGATAATATGTACGTTTTTCTATTGGGTTTAAGTGTTAATTCAAACACTTCATTTACTTATTTTATGAACATGGCCATGGAATGAATTGTTTTAATATCATCCTGAAGGTGAATATATATCGACGTGTACCAAAATTGATTAATACTCCAGAAGAGTATAAATTGTCTCCTAAAAATATTTGATTGGTCTTGCCGTAAGAAAAAGACTTGTTAATGTATGTCCATATATATCGCATCTAGTATGTTTTGTTTACATTGTGATCACAAACTTTCATAAAACTAACAAAAGTTAAATGGTAAATGATTTATAAGATGCGATGAATTTTAGGCCATCCGGGTTATGCTTACCCATATTGCTCCAGAACCTCCAGTTTCTTGTGAATTAATTACAATTGTGCTGACGGTTTGATACTATCTCAAACTTTATATACTTATCTACTATTGAATGGTTATTATGAGAGGCAAGACACAAAAATGAGGTTGAATTGTATTTGATTGTATTGATAATAAGCTTGTTAGCATAGAGAAACAAGAGCTACAAATGTAAGTGTGACCTATTTTAATGCAAATATTTTGGTGACCCAAAGTTCAGTGCGAAATTTGAAATAATAACATGTGACTTACAAATTTTTTCTTGATCGGGGCAAGATTAGGTCAGCACAACAATAAAGTAACATATGAAAATGAAAAACACTGCACTACATATTAGTACTCCCATGGATATCATTCTCCAGAAGAGAATAATGCATGTGAATAGTGATTGTGAAGTTTGTAAAGGAAATGATGTTGCCCTTATTATATGAGATTGACAATATTTTCCCAACTTAGGGGGAGTATGCTTGGAATAAGTTGGCAAAATTACCATAAAATTATAATTATTTGAAATAATTCCCAATGGTAATGGTTTGAAACGTATATATTTAAGCCAACTTTTGTATGTATTATACTAAGATATTAGAGGTGATCATGAGCCGGGCCAGGCCACACATAAACAATGGATCTCAATAGTTGGGTCAGGCCTAGGTTCGAGCCCGCTCTTTGATCAGCTCTCCAAGATATATTGTGCATAACTTTAATTTTAACGATTTGAATGTATATTATTACGAACCATCGAGTGGTGCCGAGATATGTATTGGCTGTAGTGATGTTATGTATCATACATTGACATTAAGATCAGATTTTGCACATATCTATTTTATTTTACTTAAAATTGTACACTTGAAGTGTGTATGATATAAATCGGTTCCAACAAAATGATATGATGCATGAAAGGGCAAGATACAGTGCAGTTGGTACTCTTGAGAAATGGCAATGATGAAATGAATATATGAGAATTTTCTAATGAAAAGGATATCTGAAGTTTAATAGATGGCCTACAACACTACAAGAATACTAATGGTACCAAGAAGTACGGAATGGAATACATAAATTATGTGTTTTTCATATATCATTAATTAAAGGCATCCATGCGAAGTTTATATATATATTGATGAAATAAGGAAAGTTTTCGATATCGGTGTTTATGGAACCGATGTGATTTGCATGTGCAATTAATATGAAATGGGCATATGAATTGGGGGTTTTATATAAGTCCATTGTCAATTTGCGCGATTTGAAATAATTTTGACTAAAAGAGCTCATGGACCAGAAGTCCAACAAATTTAATGTTTTTCGAAAATCCACACTATTGTACAGTCTTATATTTTTTTTAGTCTTTTGTCATCTTATATGCATGTGTAGTTATTAAGTATTTGCATCATTCATAATATCATTCTTTTAGCAATTTATGGCTGAATGGTTTCCTTTCATTTATTTATTTTATCCTACATTTCTACATTCTCTATACTTTCCATGTATTCAACAAATATTATTATGATGCAAGGAAGTATATATTTCTCAACAAGTACTAAAAGATAAGACACTTTCAGTGGAGAATTTATAAGAGTACTTTGTTACTTTGTTGTTTTTTCTTACTTAAATGATTTATGAGGAATGTTTCACAACGGCATATGATGGATAGCCTAAATATATTTTGAGGTTCTTGAAGTACATGCATTGCACATATGAAAGTAAATATAACCTTGATATTCAGATAATGTCGTTCACAATATTGATGATATTTCTCTATACTCTGGAAGGGTGTTTGTTGACATTTATGTCAACTTAAAATTAAGTATTTGATGAGTGCAATTATTACTTGTGAAGTTTAATTATGGTACTATGGTCCAGAGGAACCATAATACGAGTATATAAAGCTGCACTGATATTATTTATTTGAACAGTACAAGTATGACATATGATGTAATACCTCCCAAAGAAGGTACATGCAATGATTAGTTAACTGAATGTTTATATTTCATATACGGAGTAAGAAGGAAAATGCCAAATTAATGTAATGCATATCTAAAGATAGTTTCTCAAAGAGAATAATAAAGAATGAATTGTTAAACTTCAGACACGATTTCAGAGAAATAATTAATTATATAAGTATTTTGGATATTCTTTCAAGTATTCTTTGACAGGTTTTTATAAAGGAGCTCTCAACCACTACATTCAAGAAGTTAGTTCATGAAACTGAATTATGTTGACTTCAAAATCTCCATTGATGTATTCGTGAGGGGAAGTAATAGCGCACTGCACTCTTTTTCCCTTAACCATGGGTTGGATTTTTCCTGAAAAGGTGTTTAACGAGGCAGCATCCATGCGCATACTTAGAGGCATTAGATTTTTTAGGTAATAGTCGTCCAAGGGGGAGTGTTATGAAAATATTATGGACTCCTATTATAAGCGTAGTATTCATTAAGCATTGTATCCATTAGATGTACCCCTTAGTAATGATGTACCTTTTGGATCTTTATACTCATATATATATATGTAATATGACTATGTAATAGGATATACATATGGAAGTTTCCATTCTACACATCAATCTATCTATGTGATTACTTTATTCTTTCATTCAATCAAACTTTGAAATGTCTATTACATGGCTCAAATATACTTACAAATGCTTACATGACATAATATATACGTAATATATGGTATACTTTCTCCCATTTTATTTTTTCTTTGTTTTCTATATGACTAATTTATGCTATTTTTCATTAATCTATTGTTAGTACAAGTAATGATATTATTATTATTTTAAACTAGTGAAATATGTTAAATATTTGCAAACTTGAATTTGTGGCCCTTGATATTACCGGGAAAAATTATTTATCATGGGTGTTGGATGCTGAAATACATTTGGATGCAAAGGGCCTTGGTGAAACAATTTAAGAGGGGAATAAAACAACAAGTCAAGATAGAGCCAAGGCTATGATATTCCTTCTCCATTACCTCCACGATGCACTAAAAACTGAATATTTGAGCATAAAAGATCCACAAATCCTTTGGAATAGTCTAAAAGAAAGATATGCTCATCAAAAGACGGTTATACTGCCAAAGGCTCGTTATAATTGGTTACATTTGAGATTACAAGATTTAAAATCCGTTAGCGAGTATAATTCAGCTATGTTTAAAATTACATCTCAGTTGAAATTATGTGGAGAAAAGATAACAAATGCTGAGATGTTGGAAAAAACATACTCCACTTTCCATGCAAATAATATTGTCCTGCAAACACAATATCGGGAGAAAGGATTAAAAAAATATTCTGAATTAATATCTTGTCTTTTGGTGGCTGAACAAAATAATGAGTTACTCTTGAAAAATCATGAGTCCCGTACTATTGGAGCCACTCTATTCCCTGAAGCGTATGTGACAACCACTGTAGACCACACCAGCAGTAGTGGTCATACTCGTGGTCGTGGCCATGGCCATGGATATGGACGTGGACGTGGATATGGTAGAGGTCGTGGAGGTTATTTTAGATACTCAACTTCTAATTGGAAATGGAATCATAATGATAGTAAAAATGAGAAAAAGAAAGAAGAGGAAGTAACTAGTATTTGTTACCGTTGTGGTGGAAAAGGACATTGGTCACGTGTGTGTCGCACACCAAAGCGTCTTGTTGCATTATATCAAGAATCATTAAAGCAAAAAGGAAAGAAAGTTGAGACCAATCTTGTGATTGAAGATGGCGATGGCGACTTTAATAATGATAATTCAACTCACTTAGAGGTTTCCGATTTCTTCACCTCCCAAGAAGGGAATAAATAAACTCCCATGATTTATGTTCGATCCCTATATAATATAGTATGTATGTTAAGTGTGTTAAACTATGATTATATTTTATTACATTATTTAGTACTTAATTGTATTTAGTTGTGAAACTTATGATTGTAATATGTTTTAATTTACTCTTTAAATACTTAGTGTTAATGTTATATACTTATTTTCTGATTTAAATCTTATTTTTATTTATGTAATATATATATATATATATGTAGTGACACAATATTATATTTTCTTGAAGAATATGAATCCCCCTCAAGCTTATGTAGCACATAATGGTGAAGAATTATGCCTTGCAGATAGTGAAACTACTCACACAATACTCAAAAAATAATAAATATTTTACTCAGCTAAATATGAAAAATATTACTGTGAGTACTATTTCTGGTAGTACAAATATTATAGAAGGCTCTAGAAGAGCACATATAATGTTACCTTCGGGAACAAAATTCGATATTGTTGATGCTTTGTACTCTCCCATGTTTCAAAGGAATTTGCTAAGTTTTAAAGATATTTGCTATAATGACTATCATATTGAGACATTGAGTGAAGGAAATGATGAGTTCCTTCAAATTATTAGAATAACTCAAGGTATTAAGCATATTTTGGAGAAATTACCTGTTTCTCAACTGGTTTGTATTACACAACAATAAATTCAATTGAAAGTCATAATTTAGTAAACCAGAAGTTTACTAATGATTTTATTGTTTGGCACAACCAGTTAGGTCATCCCGGTTCGATTATGATGCGAAAGATTATTGAAAATTCATGTGGACAGCCATTAAGAGGCCGACACATTCTTTCAAATAATTTTTGTGTTGCTTTCTCAAAAGGCAAACTAATAATTCGGCTTTCACCAGCTAAGTTAATTTTTGAATCTATTAACTTCTTGGAACGTATCCAAGGGATATATGTGGACCAATTCATCCACCATGTGGACCATTTAGATATTTTATGGTTTTAATCGATGCATCGTCTAGATGGTCACATGTATCTTTGTTATCAACTCGTAACATGGCATTTGCGAGATTGCTTGCTCAATTAATCAAATTACGAGCACATTTTCCCGATACTCCTATAAAGACTGTTCGTCTTGATAATGCTGGCGAATTTACATCTCAAAATTTCAACGATTATTGTATGTCCATAGGGATAAATGTTGAGCATCCAGTAGCACATGTTCATACACAAAACGGTCTAGCAGAATCATTAATCAAAAGTCTACAATTGATTGCTAGACCATTACTTATGAAGTCCAACCTTCTAATTTCAGCTTGGGGGCATGCTGTATTACATGCTGCATTATTAATTTGCATTAGGCCAACAAGCTATCAAAAGTTTGATTTAGTTCAAGGTCTTAAATTCCCATATGTATATGTCCTTAGAAAGGCTATTATAAATCACTTAATAAACAACTCTTATCACCATTACTATTTGCACAATAATAAATCTAGAGTAACCGCTCATTGTAGAGTTAGATTCAACTGTCCTTGGGACAAATAGCACGGGACAAATAGTTTTACAAGTGCAACTTCAAAATTTATGCTAAAAATAATGAAAGCTAAGTTTCAAAGTAGGAGTCTTAATTTGAAGCACACATGTGGGTTTCATTATTCAAGCGCTGAGGAATGAGCCTTATATAAATTGAGTAGATTCAAGGTAAGTGTCTATGGAGACATCGGAGTGCATATGGGTATTACAAAGCATGGTTTGCTGGAGCTAGGAAAAATTAACATTGTATGGTGATGCATCTGAGCGACATGCAAAGGTTTTAAACGATGGACATGCTTTGCTAAAATACAGCCTTGGCTCAACTGGAATTGTTAGCATTGAAGGGGTTGGTCTGGTTTAACTCATTTTAGAGGTGGCATGTGTGTCTCAAAGCAATGAAAACAAGGTTTATGAGGGGTTGTAGGCCCCTAATTGGCATAGATGGGTGTAATCTGAAGGGAGCATGGCTAGGTTTTATTTTAATTGCTGTGAGTATAGATGGAAACAACTGCATTTTCCTTGTGGCTTGACAGTTATTGAGGTAGAGAACAACTATACTTTTATTTGAAGGGGTTGGTCTGGTTTACCTCATTTCAGAGGTGGCATGTGTGTCTCAAAGCCATGAGAACAAGGTTTATGAGGGGTTGTACGCCCCTAATTGGCATAGATGGGTTTAATCTGAAGGGAGCATGGCTAGGTTTTACTTTAATTGCTGTGAGTATAGATGGAAACAACTGCATTTTCCTTGTGGCTTGACAGTTATTGAGGTAGAGAACAACTATACTTGTATTTGGTTCTTGACATTATTTGTTGAGGACATACAAGCTTCTAATGATGATGGATTGACAATCGTTAACGATAGGCAGAAGGTTGCAAACTTCATTTATTCCATGTACAAACATGAAACATATGCAATAATACCTAACACTGACAATTTACTTGCATCACAATTGTGTTAACTGTGTAAGGTTTGTGTCAAGCAGAAGCAATTGTACTACCCAAAGCAGAATTCAGGTATTGCAATAGGAATATATGGGCTAACTTCAAACAATAATTTAGTGGACAACTCTTCAAGGATCATCTTTGGACAAAATGCAGGGCAGGAACTAAGGTCATGTTGGTTTATAGGTTTCTTAGGTGGTCTTTTATTATTTATCCTAGATGATGATGCTCCCTTTTTTTAACAGGCTGGATTTGATGCACACATGGCCAAGATAAATTCCTTAAAATTTGATGTCTTCAACCATCTTGATAACATTGTAACTAAATATTGGTGAAGGCATGCATTTGGAAAAAGTAGGAAGTCTAATATGTTGCTTAATAACATCTGTGAGACCTTAAATGCTGTTATTAGAGAAGCTAGGGATAAACTTATAATAGAATGTCTTGAATGAATTAGAAGATGCGTAATGAAAAGGTAAACAGAGAAATCTTATGCCACTAGGAGCTAGAAGGGTAGATATACCCCTTACATAGTTAAGTTCATGACTTGGGTGAGGGAAGTGGCTAACTGATGTAATGCACAACCCAACAGGCTGGATGATTAGGAAGTTGACATTGAAAATGATAGGTGTGTGGTTAATCTAAGACATTATACTTGCTGTTGACCCATGAATTGAAAGTAAAGTTTTGATGATGACTAAACACAAACAAACTTAACTAATACAGACTTTGAGTTCCTATGAGATTTCACAGGTTCAAAGTGTAAGGAACTTGGAGCTAGGAACGTGACAAGTTCAAGGAGAAGTTCCTAGGCAGAATCTTGCAAAGGAACATAGAAGATAGAAGTGAAGTTCCTGGGTAACACAGTTCCTACAGGAACAAGTCACGAGAATAGATCTGTTTCTACAGGAACAGGCGAACAACGTCAAGGCATTTCAATGAAATATCTTGATGCAGAGAAGAGAATTTCCAAGAAGATTATAAGAATAATTTTCTAGGGTTTTAGTAAATACATTGGAGTCTCAAGATTGGTTGGAACATCATATCTAGAAGTAATAATGAATCTATCCCACCAATTAGATCTAGGTTAATTTATGATATAATCTAGGTTATAATAAGATTTTCCTTAATATTAGGAGATAAATATTTGACTGATTTTACTGAAGAATAAAACGCATCTAGGGTTTTTAATAAGTCAAATATTGTTAGGAGTCCTTGATTGTACGAATAAAATCGTGTGATTATTGGAGAAGAATAAACGGCAAAATATTCAAGTCAAAATCCTATTCTCCTGGTCTACGTACATGGGAAGATGGAAGAAGTTGATGTGAATTTTCGTGTGAACAAAAACTCACAAGGGAATAGACTAAAATTTCGAATCTATAAAGACCTAGTCACCAAGATTCTTAATTTTAGGTTGATCAATTAGTCCTTTCATTAAAGCCTAATCACCCTCAAAGCTACTAATTAAATCACAAGAGTATAAAGAATTTAATCACCAACTCTTAATTTCGGAATTTTGTTTTCAAGTAAACAAACAACTTTTTTTTTATTCAACTCTAACTTAATTAATTACATCCTAATGTTGAGATTATTTATAGGTATAATCATCAACAAAATCCTAACTAAAATAGACTTAAAAAAACACGCCTAAGTCTAGGAAAATAAATCCTACTTTTGCTCAACAAACTAAAGATAAGATTGCCACATCATCATGCAACTTGCACTTTGATCTTATCTTTCCTAACAAACTCTAACTAACTAACAAATCAAGAATATATCCTAACAACTTGACTAAATAATTAATTAACAAGATAATCATGAGAATTTAGACTAAAATCACACCACTTTCTTGGAGCCCAAGAACTTGGAAAAACGCCCAAAAAACACGCTTCATGAAACCGTTCCTTTTGTGCGCAATTTTCAAGATTCTTTCAAGAACTTCAAGAAATGCTTCAAGATCCAATCTTTTAATCAAGAAACCTTCAAGAGTCTGTCTTACATGTATTTTAGCATAATTATGATGATCAAGACTCACCAAGAATTAAAAGACTCAATGCCAAAAATGAGAAAAACCATGTGGGAAAAAACTCAAAGGCAAAAACCATCTTGTTCCCCAAATCCACCATTCTTGCCTTGATTTGCGTGCCATATTATTGACATGTGACCATGCACACGCAAATCCCTACCCTTGATGCACCCATATAGCTTATATCACTGTATGCAATTGTTTCACCTATGGTTGCACCCTTGCCCTTGTCATCACCACCTTCGAAGTTGATTGCATTGATATCATTAATATCATTTCTTGCACTAATATCATTAATATTGTCACTGGTGCTTGCATCAGAAGTCATGGAGATTATGGGCGATCAAAGAACGTGGTTGAAGGCTGAAGTCTACAAGGCAGAATCACTCTATAAATACTCCACGAAATTTAGAAGAAGAAGGGCAGAACATCAGAGAACACACTTGAGCACTCATACGAGTCTAAGTCTGAAGATTGATGTTCCAGTCCAGTTTACAAGTACTTTCAATGTATTAGGGTCTGTGTTGAGTTGTAATCTGTGAGAAAAAGAGAAGTGTGATAACTAGAGAAGAGTGGAGAAAAAGAGAAAGAGAAACGAGAGATAAAGAGTGAGAATTGAGAATCAAGTTCCTACAGGAACTGACGAGTGTAATTAGAGAATTTAGGTTGTAAAAGTTATTACAGGCCTATAATAGAAGTGGAGTTTTCTTCCTTTGGGCCAAGGAAGTTTTTCTCGTAGAAATATCTCTCATACTCTTTAATTCGCTCAAAATAGTTTAAATTCCGCATTTGAGTTCCACACAACAATTTACCCCCCCTCTTGCAGTGTTCCAGTAGAAACAACACTTGCAGCTATTAAAAATAGGAAGCTGTTGGATTTTCTTGCATTCATGCATATGCTTGCATTTTGAAAAAGAGAATGAGGCCAGAATAGTTTGTTCATTAGAATAAGGACAAGTACACTGACGCTTATACCCCAGACGTTAGATCTATGCCTGGAAAAATTCATTGGAAAAAGACCAAAAAATGTAAACCCTTACCAGCAATTATAAGGGATATGCGTGGGAGACCTATCTTAAAGAAGAGAAAGAATGAGGATGGTGAAGCACAAGAAAAGGCTACTAAACAAGGAAAAAAGGGTGAACTTAGAGAGAACTTTTGTTCCAACTGCAAACAACATGGTCACAACAAAAAGAAAATCGCAAAAATCCTATAGCAACAAAAGAAGTGAAGCAAGGTGGAGGGCAAGTTGCTGATCATGATGAGTGGACTAACAATGAAACGAAAACGAAGGTAGAAATAACTGCAAGGAAGATATGTTGCTCAACATTTGAAACTGTACAGTCTTTTGGTTTGTAGCCTATTAGATACTTGCAAAATAATGTCATTTATTTTGTCTTTGAAACAGATTCCTGCTGCTCAAGTAAGCAATGCAAACTAGCAACAACAACCAAGTGATTCACTGCATTTGTTCCACCATAGCTAAGCTAGACAAACATCCTTTTCAATTTTTAGGCTACTAGAAGCAAGGGTCCACCAATCCGATAACCTCCAAGAATAAAGTTGCGAACAACATCTAAGAGCATGAGAGGCAACAAAAGTCCATAGAAATTTATGGTAGCTTGTATTGTTGATGGTTCTTTGTTAGTCTTTTAGGTTTAACAATTTTTACTTTGAATGAACCTAACCTCTATGGCAGCTTGTTGTGTTTGCAAAGTCTTTTGAGTAACACTTTAATTTCACTGAAGCTGTTTGTGTATGTTGATTGATTGACAATTGGCTGAAGCTGTATAATAGAACCATCATTTTTATTCATAGATTGAATTTCCTATGCATTACATCCACTAACAGTAGAAAACTGGCATCATACATGACTAATAAACCCTTCACTAGCCTAACACGACATAACATAAGAAAATGTTGAAGGGTAAGGTCTACATTTTGAAGAAATAGATAAGAAAGCAGAAAAATATGACTACAATGGCCATATGCAGAACCATAATCACAATATCCCTTCCCACTGTTGCCATTAGCAGCCATACTTGATCTTCATGTGAACCCGGGGCTTTGGGGGCTCACGTGCCCTTTGTACGGACATTGAATGTCGTGTTAGTTTGTTTGTATAGTGTGAGTGTGCTTGGCTTAGGGAGTGAGTCTAGAATCTCAAAATTCAAGTAGAGAAGTCGCCACCGTCCTTTCGAGAGCTAATAGAACCCCATTAAGTCATAGCCCAACGGCAACAGTATTCCCCCCCTCCCGAGTATAGTGGCCTCTACTTGTTCTCATGTGTAATTTCACAATCATAATATCGAATTATAGCATTCATATTTCTGGTTTAGACCTACAAACACGTTTGGAAATAAGGCTATGCGGGTTTTAGTTAATGCACACATAATTTATGATTTATAATGCATGGGTGATCGCTTTAGGATTAAGTTGATTTTAATCTTTGATTAGTTGAAACATGCTTTAGGTCATTTGAGCTAAACATGAATTCTATGTGATTAGAAAGCATTAAACATTTAGCATGGATCACATAAAACCTAAAGCAAGTTTTCTACTTAAGATTGTATTTATTTTAAGTTCGAATCATCAATTAGTCAAGATTACATGAATTTAATTATAACATCTCAATTATCTAATTAAGCGTTAAAATCACATAATCATGTAAACTAACTTATTTGAAGAACTCAAGATGATGATTTCGATGTTGTTGGCCTTATTTGAAGTACCTTTCGTGCAATCGTCGACAACTTCTTAGAATCGAAACCTTGAAGAACTTTAATAATGATAATAGTAACAATGTTCATAATAAATTATAAGTTGTAAGTTTTGTGGAGGGCACAATTTCCGAGGAAGGGCACGAAAACCGAGAGAAGTTTAGAGAGAGAAAGAGACAAAGTAGAGAGAAAGTGTGTGAGAGAAGAAGTGAATAAGAAGAAGTTGAAGTGATGAATGAGGTTCGGAGCAGGGGGGTATTTATAGGGTTGGAAGTGACGTAAGCGAGCGCTAGAGCGCTGGAAGGGTGCCATAGCGCACAAGGTCGAGCGCCAGGGCGCCCTACCTGCGCCTAGGCGCTCGAGACGAGTGCTAGGTCTCTTAGTGAGCACTGGGGCGCTCGTGCTTGGGCGTCTGGGTGCTGACTGGGCGCCTAGGCGCTCGAGCTCCCCTTTTCCTGATTTTTACGCGGTGAATCTCCAATGCTTCCTTATTTCGTATATTCATTACCGTAAACCGAAATATTATGAAATATTATAAAATAATACGAAATTCACTTCTATAAACCAGTTTATTCACTTCCATAGCCTATAGTTTCCATATACCGAACAAACCCTTCTAGAAGGTTCATCGAACCCAGTCAAATTCATATGCTCAAATTAATTTCTTTATCTTCCGGAAATGAGATCAAATGAAAATGAAAATGAGAAAATGAAGTATAAAAATTAATATGGAGTATAAGAAAATTAATTTAAGCATATTTCAACCGTCATAACTCATCATCGGTTATTTTGACAATGTTTTTTTTAGTTTTAAAAAGTTTAGGGGGCGTTACCCCCCTAACCAGGACGTTTCACCCCTAGACTCTGGCTTGCTGACCGGGCAGCGGGTTCCTCGTATAGATTTTGGAGTGGGGACCAAATAGGTGAAGGACTGACTTCCGACACAAAACTAGGCATTTTTCAATCAATCAATTTTTAGAAGTTGGACTTGTAGCGACGTGGTACAGGATAATCATCTGCCGTTAGGTGGGACCAAACTTAGGTGTATACACTTCAACTTCATTAGATTTTCATTCACCTTCTTCAACTTTGCATTGTCATCCTCAAGAAATCAACTTCTTATATAGCAAGTTTGTTTTCAAGTATTAATTAATAGGCAACAACCGTCTGCCACTCTAACTTGCCCTCATCAACCCACCTAAAAAAATCCCCAGAACCATTTATATCAGCTTATGCATCAGAGAACTTGCAACGAAATACCTACTTCTAGGATTATCACTTGTCCAAGAAGTTAGCATCTTCGAAGGGATTCCGCAATTGCACCTATCAATCCTATAAACCGAATTTGAAATTATTAAAGACAACAAAACAACTACATCAAAAACCCTAGACCATAAACAGAACCTGAGAGTTTCACTAGTGGAAAAAACAGTATATGCTACAATACATTTGCTCCTGTCATTTAAAATCCGGAGCAAAAAGTCTTGGAAAAAAAACCGCCTAAATTATTTGCTTCGGTCATGTTACAACCGGAGCAAAAGGTTTATATGCTTAGTTGTTTTTAGGTATTGAGCCGGAGCAAAAGGTGGTAAGACAGTAAAAAATGGGCCATATAAATTGGGGTATAAAATCACAAAAACAAAACCTAAACCCTCATTTTCAGTTTTCTTTCTCTCATCTCTCTCAATCTCTCTTTCCGCCACTCTCTGATCATCTCTCATTTTTTTTTCTCGATTTCCATTTTATTTTCACTATCATCATCATCTTGAATGAATTCCCTTTCCCTTTTTGCTTCTTCATTCAATCGATCCTTTTCGCTTCTTCATTCAATCGATCCTTTTCACTTTCATCTTCTTCATTTGATTCTTGTTGTTTCGTTTCTTTTTCATTTGTTTTCGATTAATTTCTGAAGTTTGTTTTGATTGTTGTTGTTTTCGTTGTTTGTGCCGGTGGAATGGAATTCTAGGATTTGGAGTTTTTAATCGAGGAGTCTTTGGAAGTGAGATCGGGGGTGATTGATGAATTGGAGGTTAAGGCTTTGTGGGGTTTTTGGCTGGGGCTCGCCTGACGCCTGTTCCAGTGTTTATCGTCTTCTTCTTTGACGTGGCGGCGCGACTCTGCCTCTCACAATCTCACCCTCAGGCCTCAATCAACTAAATCAAGGTAAGTATTCAATTTTGTTTCATTTTTTTTTTTACTACTTAGACGTTTAGTTTTAGACTTTTAAATCTTTGTTTAGATATTTGGTTTTAGATGTTTGTTTAAATGTTTGATTATAGATTTTTGTTTAAAATTTTGATTTCAAGTAAATCAGTTTTATTGTTGTTGAATTAGATTTTAGATGAATTAAGTTCAGTTTTGTTTACTTGTTTGTTTAGATAATTTATATACAAGCTTTTTGGGTTGAGTTTTGGATTTTTGTTTGTTTAGATTTTGGATTTTAGATGAAAAAGTCATTTCGCCCGGGCAGTCGGGCGGAATTTACTTAACATTTTTAGGAGATTTGGGACAAAATCATTGATTGCGCCCGATCGGGCAGAGTTCGCCTGGTCAGTCAGGTGGATTGCTTCCAAAGGCTATTTCACTCGCTTCGTGCGCCCGATCGGGCGGCATTCGCCCGGTTGGTCGGGCGGTTTTTCCGGGAGCCTTTTTGCTCCTTTTTAGCTCAGGTCTGGTACTTTTTGTATAAATAGCTATTGTTTTAGGTCATTCACACATTACATTAGACTAGTATTTATTTCTCCTGAGGCTTTTTCATTCAGTTTCTCTCTAGAAGTTACTTTTGTCAAAACTTAATCATTCATTCAATATAATCCCAATTTCAGGTTCTAATTTAATTCTTTTCTTGTTTTTACTTGTTTGATCATGTTTCTTAGTTATAGTTGTTAGTAGTAGTTTATTTCTAGATCTTGTTTTTGCCTTAGTTTATGTTTTTGAGTTATTTTGTTCATGTTAATTAGTTTAATTACTTTAGTCATATTTCTAGTTTTAGTTCTTATTGTTATTTTGTTTCCTGTGATTTTAATCATGCGTGAGTAGTTCCCTTTCTAGGATTAGGGGATCTATGGATCGTTTCTAATGTGTTGTTTCATGATTAATTAGTATAATTGTTGGTGTTACTGAATTCCTATTTTCAGGTTTTGTTGCTTTTAATTAAATTGTGGCCAGGTTTGATTGATAGTTTGATATATTATCGTAATCGATGCCGAGAGGTAAGATTACCACAATTAGATCACAGGGATAATAAACAAAACGAGTCTAATGGAGCGAGAGCCATTAGAGGAGTTTCGAAGGAGACTAGATTCGAGAGAATTAGTGTACCTTAGTTCAGGAAGTCAACAGTTTGTTAATTAATCGTTGTTCAATTCATTAGTTGATCTGTGGTGAACCGAAGTCCTAGGTTGTTATTCTATATTTTTCTCGTGTTTAATTTCCTCTCTAATAGTCATTAGTTTATTAGTCAATCTCAAATTCAAAGGCCCCTTACAGCAAGATACCTTTTTAGAGTTAGTAGAATTACGTGCTTCCCTGTGGATTCGATCCCTATTACCCTGTCTATATTGGTTAGAGTTGTAGGTTATTTTTGATAGGTATACGACTTTCCTTACCAAATTTTGGCGCCGTTGCTGGGGCGACAATTGTTTAATTTCTACTAATTGGGTTATTTTGTCTTATTTTTGTTTTTATTCGTCTCAAGGAACCCACTATTTTTTGAGATATTTCTTACGGATAACTGCAGTTTCAGTTTGTGTGCAGGTAATAGGTTTGCATGCCGGTTTGGATAGATCCTGAACCAGAACGGTCATTGCAGCAGAGTCGTAGGAGGAAATGGAGATTGCGGAGAATTATTCTTTCTGAAAGAATACTACCGGATTTGTCACAACTCTTTTCTGATTTGAGTATTTCTGAAAATTCTGATAAGGAAGAAATGACAGAGTCACATATTAATAAAAACAACCTACCGAATAATGATGCACAACCGCCGTCGCCGCAACCACGATCATTGAAGGATTATTCCCAACCCAATTCTGCAACAGTTGGAGGTGGTTATCGGTTCCCTGATACTGAGGCTCTAAATTTTGAACTGAAGCCAGCTCTGATGAATATGGTGGAAAGGAATCAGTTTGCATGAACTTTAATGGAGATACCGATGTTGCATTTGAATAACTTCCTCCAGTATTGTGGTACGACCAAGCATGACGGGGTCTCTCAGGACTACATTAGAAGAATGATGTTCTTGTTCTCATTGAAAGACAAGGCTCGTACTTGGTTGAACAGTCTTAATATGGATAACATCAACAGTTTGGAAGAGTTGGCTCTTGAATTTCAAAGGAAATATTACCCTCCAGAACGAATTGCAACCCCTCAGAGTAAGATCACGAATTTCAACCTGGTGTCAGACGAGATATTGTATGAAGCATGGGAGAGATTCAAGGATCTATTGAGATTGTGCCTACATTACGGTAATAGAGCAACTTCCCCCTCCTGTGAATGTCAAAGGGGTAAGAAGCTTTTTGGGTCATTCAGGTTTTTATCGCAGGTTTATTAAAGATTTTTCTAAAAATGCGAAACCATTAACCCATTTGCTTTTGAAGAATGCAGATTTTGATTTTATTGATGAGTGTGTTGAGTCTTTTAACAGGATTAAACAGGCACTTATTTCTGCACCTATCATCCAATCTCCTGATTGGAACCTACCGTTCAAGATCATGTTTGATGCTAGTGACTATGCAGTTGGAGTAGTTCCAGGCCAAAGGAAGGAAAAGGTTCTCCATGAAATCTATTATGCTAGGAAGACACTTGATCTAGCTCAGGTGAATTATGCCACTACTGAGAGGAGTTGCGAGCAGTTGTTTATGCACTTGACAAGTTCAGGTCATACTTATTGGGCTCAAAAGTGATTGTTCACACTGACCATGCTAAGCTCAAGTACCTCTTAGCCAAGAAGGAAGCAAAGCCAAGGATGATCAGATGGATTCTATTGCTGCAAGAGTTTGATCTTGAGATTCGTGATAAGATGGGAGTGGAAAATGTAGTAGCTGATCATATTTCCGTGATTCGAAGATGCAGAGCTCGTGCCTATTGATGATTCCTTCCCCGATGATCACTTACTTTCAGTTGTAGTTAAATCACCATGGTTCGTTGATTTTGCTAATTATATTGTAGGTGGTGTCCTGCCCCCTAACCTTTCGTCACAGCAGAAGAAGCGGTTCCTTCATGATATTAGAATTTGTTTCGGGAATGTGCATACTGATGGCGTAAACTATCGATGTGTTCCTGATTGGGAGTTTTATGGGATTCTGAGCCATTGCCATTCATCACCTAATGGAGGACATGCAGGCCCTTCAAAGACCATGTTTAAGGTATTGCACTCTGGTTTTTATTGGCCCACTTTACTCAAGGATGCTAGAGATTTTGTCAAGTCTTGTGATTCATGCCAACGAACAATTAATATCACCAAAATGCCTCAAACAAGTATCTTAGAAGTTGAAAATTTTGATGTTTGGGGTATTGACTATATGGGCCCCTTTCCTTCTTCTAATGGTAATCGTTACATATTAGTTGCTGTGGATTATGTTTCTAAGTGGGTGGAAGCAATTGCTAACCCCCATTGTGATTCTAACACCGTTTTGAGACTGTTTAAGAAGGTTATTTTTCCTAGGTTCGGAGCCCCTAGAGCTATCATCAGTGATGGGGGAACACATTTCAATGAGAAGAGGTTATATAAGCTGCTAGAGAAGTATGGTGTCTACCACAGAACAAGATTGGCATATCACCCAGAAACCAGTGGGCAAGTGCAGGTTTCAAATCGAGAAATCAAAGCCACCTTAGAGAAGACAGTTGCAAAATCAAGGAAAGATTGGAGTAGCAAGCTTCATGATGCATTATGGGCATATAGAACGACATTTAAGACACCTACCGTTACATCTCCATATCGATTAGTGTACGAGAAGGTGTGCCATTTACTGGTTGAGTTGGAATATAAGGCCTACTGGGCGGTAAGGGAGCTTAATATGGATGCTAAGCTTGCATGTGAGAAGCGGTTACTTCAATTGAATGAGATATATAAGTTTCGATTGGGAGCCTATGATAGTGCTAAGATTTACAAGGAGAAGACTAAGAAATGGCACGATAAGCGAATCATCAGAAGGAGTTCCAAGTGGATGACAAAGTCTTGTTATTCAACTCTAGATTGAAGCTTTTTCTACGAAAGTTGAGGTCTAGGTGGAGCAACCCTTTCATAGTTACTATGGTGAGCAAGTATGGATTTGTGGAGGTTCAGAATGACAAAGGGGAACGATTCAAAGTCAATGGACATTGCCTTAAGCACTACTATGAAGGTGATGTTGTTGCTTTGGTTGAGGAAATCACTTTCCGAAACCCACACCCCCTATGAGCTATAAGGTAACATGGTCAAGCTAATGACCTTAAAGAAGCTGTTTGCGAGAGGCAACCCGTAGGTAGTTTAGTTTACTTTTTTCTTTTTAGTTTAGTTTCTTTTCATTAGCAGCTCATACCTCAATCGATTGTTTTCATTGCTGGTGAGTGAGAGTGAAGGTACTAATAGTTTCTATTAAAGTCTGGTTTGTGAGTACAGGTCTTGGAACGCGTGCTATGATGAACAAAAGTTGAAACTAGTTGAAATCGTGCCACCTCGGGTTTCGCCCGAGCATTCAGGTGAGAGCCGCTCGATCGGGCACACGGGACGAAGATTTTCGGGCTTTGGAGAAGAGGAGGGAAGTCCGCCCGAGTACCCAGGAGAGAGTCGCCCAACCGGGCACACGAGACGAACGTTTCACCCGAGCAATCGGGCAAAATCCGCCCGATCGGGTACGAATGGGGTATTTTGCCAAGGATCAGAAATTTTTCTAAGTAAATTTCGCCCGAGTCGAGCGAAAATAGATCAGCTTCGGGCGGATTTTGAGCATTCTATGAGTTCAGTTTGCTGGGGAAGTTGATCTGGGATCATCTTCAATAGAACCTTCATAGTTGAAGGTTGAGTTGAACTTCCATAGGTGGAAGTTGGGGAATCATATTGTGCATAGGTGCATAATTGGTTGAGTGTAATTCCTTTTTTATTCTGAGTTGATTAATAAAAGAGTGAGTGAGTGGAGGACATAGACTTATTAGAAGTCGAACCTCGTTAAATCTTGGGGTTGTTTATTTTATTGCATTATTGTTTCCACTGCTTGAGAACTGGTTCTAAACTGTTCTTATTATTGATCGATAAATTTAGAACAACCTTACAACATTCAATCCACCGCCCTTCTTGAGTTTCACTTGCACTATTAATTGGTATCAGAGCCTAAATTCTTGAAAGGATAACACCTAGAGAAGGAAGAAAAGATGAATACTCAAGAGATGGTGAATGGAAATTCTAGGTCAAGGCTGCCCAAATTTAATGGTACAAACTATCCCTGGTGCAAGAATTGCATGAAACACTTTGTCACTAGTACTGACTATGAGTGTTGGATGATAATAAAAAATGGGCCAAAGACTGTGGCTAACAACATTGATGGAACAGAGAAGAAGGAGAGTGAATACACTAGCACAAATTTTAAGACACTTGAGAAGAACGCCAAGGCTATGTTGCTTCTTCAACAAGGTATTACTTATAATAAGGTAAGCCGTATTTTAGCATGTTCTACTGCAAATGAAATATGGGAAACTCTGGAGTTAGCTTATGAAGGCACTAGTGAAGTCAGGAGATCTAAGGTTGATATGCTTATTTCTAAATATGAAACCTTTGATATTAATCGAGATGAAAATATAAAAGATATGTTTACTCGTTTTATGTCTACTATTAATGAACTAAAATCTCTTGGAAAAAGTTTCACCGGTGAAGATTTGGTTAGGAAAGTTTTGAGAAGCTTGACAGGTAAATGGCTGCCTAAGGTAACTGCAATCCAAGAAGCCAAGGATCTAACCACTTTGACTGTAGAACAACTTATTGGGTCATTAATGACTCATGAGATGTTAGTAATCACAAAGGAGGAAGGCAAAACCGAAAGCCGAGGGTTGGCCTTGAAAGGGGAAGAAAATGAAGAAGATCTAGATGAAATAGGTCTCATGGCAAGAAGGTTTGAAAGGAGCCTCAGATCTCAATATAAGGGAAAATCCTGGAAGAATAAAGGCAACATGAAGAAGACCAGTACCAGCACTGGTTGCTTCAAATGTGGTGAAACTGGACATATGATCAAGGATTGTCCGGCATGGTAAACTGACAAGGGAGGAAAAATGGAGAGAAAGATGACAAAGAGAGCCATGCTTGCTGCCTGGGGAGATTCTAACTCAGGTGGTGAAAGCGAGCAGAATGAAGCTCTAGTTTGTGTGACTGCACTGTTGGGAGAACTTGACCAGAGGTAGACTAGTTCAGGAAAGAAGGGACACATGTGCATCATGGCTGGAAGCAGCTCTTCTGATTAAGAACATGTAACTATTTTTGATATGCAAGAACAAATGAGATATTGTGATAGAGATGAGTTACTAAATTTTATAGATGCCGCTATTGAGCAAAATGTTAAAGGGAATGCTGCTTATAAGGCTAACAAAAGGAAACTAAAAGAAGTAACTCGAAATCTAGATCTTAGTGAGTGCCATTCTGCTGAGCTTGAACTTATTTGTACATAACTGAAAGAAAAATTTCAGAGCTTGAAATAAGTCTGGACCAGAAGAATATAGAACTTGAGATGCTAAAACCTCAATCAGTTTTTTTAAAAGCAGATTTTTATCAAAATAATGAAAGAGGTTTTAGCAAGCTTAAGGTGGCAGAAGCTAAAGGTATAAATTTTAAATTACTTAAACATAAATCCCTCACTCTAGAATATTTTGACTTAATTTTAGCTTATAATTATATGATTGATGATGTGGAAGAATTGTTCAAAGAGCATGTGGATCTGAAAACCTCTCTTGCTAGCACAAGTAGTTCTAGTATTAATGTCAATAACTTTTGTTTGGAATATGAGGGTAAGATATGTGATTTACAACCTAAAATATCTGAGTTATAAAAAGATATCAACCCTAAAGTTGCTTTAGTCAATCAAGCTGTTGATATTGAATTCTTACACTTAGAATATGAAACTAAAATCTGTGATCTTCAAGCTGAAATATTCCAACTAAAGAAAGGAAAGAATACTCAGAACACTTTTGAACCAGATCATGAATTTATTTCAAAACTTAAGGATGAGCTTCATAGAGCAAAGTTGGATCTTGCCATTGCTACAGAGTATAATGAATCTCATCTTAAGAAACTTGTAATAAAAGAACAGGATTTGAGTGACTGCCTAAGACAAATGATCAGGTTGCTCAATGCTCAAATTACTCTAAACATCCTGACGTCACAACTTGGTAATACTATGAGGTTTGGATTAGGGTATTCTAGAAGTAGTTCCCAACAGCCCCAAAAGTTGGGGAGAGATGGGACTTAGATTTCTGAATTCAAGAGAGGTAAGTATGTTTTTGCAAAAGACATGCATGTATGCACCTATTGTGGTAAGAATGGACATGTTATTGAAACTTGTTGGACAAAGCAAAAACATGATAAGAAAAAGCAGTCTCACGTTCAAAAGGCTCATAATCAAAAGTGTCACACACATAATTTGTCTTAAAGTGGAAAACATGATGAATCAAGAAAGACAAATTTGAAACAAATCTGGGTTAGAAAGGACAGTACCAAACCAGTTCCCATTAACAAGGAACCCAAGAAAATCTTGGTTCCTAAAACTAAACCTTGATTTGTTTGTGCAGGTTAGAGTTAAAGCAAAGCCATTTTGGTATTTGGACAGTGGTTTCTCAAGACACATGTCAGGGTTTAAAAGTCAATTTTTTCACTCATAGCCTATGGAGGAAGTGTCGCCTTTGGAGATAATAGTAAAGGTTTGATCAAGAGTATAGGTAAGGTGGGTAAGACACTTTCTCAAGAAATAGATTATGTATATTTTGTTGAAGGTTTGGAACATAACCTCTTGAGTATATCCCAGCTCTGTGACAAAGGAAACCATGTTGAATTTGAAACAAATCTTTGTCACATAGTTAACACAGAAACAAAGGAACTGGTCTGTAAGGGGTTCCGACACAATAATGGTTACATAACACTTCAAAGTTAGATTTCCAAGTCCACTGCCGCTAATGTTTTAGAGGATGATCATTGACTGTGGCACAAGAGACTTGGACATGTAAGTTTTCTTTGCTAAACAAACTGCGATCAGGGACATAGTTACAGGTTTACCTAACATTAAGTTTGTTGCAAAACATATTTGTCATGAATGTGCCAAATGTAAGCATGTCAAGTCTTCTTTTCAGCCAAAGAAGATTGTAAGCAGCACTATACCATTCGAAATTGTTCACATGGACTTATGTGGGCCCATGCGTGTACAAGGTCGAAATGGTCATAGTTATGTGTTTATGTTAGTTGATGTTTACACTCGTTATAATTGACATTATTTCTAAAGTTTAAAAATTAAACTTTTGAAGAATTTGAATTCTTGATAAAAGAGGTCCAAAACAAGATTAATCATTAACTGGTGTTTATCCGGTCTGATCATGGTTCTGAATTCGACAATGTCAGCTTCATTACCTACTATAACGATCATGGTGTATCTCACTATTTCTCATCCCCCAGAACTACACAACAAAACAGAGTGGTTGAAAGGAAAAACCGCACTCTAGAAGAGGTGGCAAGAACAATGCTTCTAGAGAGTGGTCTACCTCAAAACTTCTGGACTGAAGCTGTGAGTACTACTTACTACATTTTAAATAGAGTAATGTTGAGACTTTTAATAAAGAAAACACCTTATGAGCTCCTTAGGGGAAGAAAACCAAACATTGCACACTTATGCGTCATTGGGTGCAAATGCTTTGTACACAACAATGGTAAATCAATTTTGGACAAATTTGATCCTAGAAGTGATAAGGTTGTTTTCATTGGATACTGTTCACACAGCAAGGCATACAAAGTTTTCAACAAAAGAACCCTGTGTATTGAAGAAAGTGTACATGTTTAGTTTGATGAAACTAATATGTTTAGCAAGCATGTGCAGGTTGATGATGATGATGAATTTGAAATTGGCATGCTAAACTTTACAGGAGCTAAAGAAGTAGAAGGTGCTGAACCAGACTCACCACAAAACTCTTCTAGAGAGGAAGAGTCTGGTCAAGCACAAAATTAAGAAACTCATGAAGTAAGAGAAGGAAATAGTGACTTAGAGGCTCACCCACATGTATACAATGCAGCTGATACCACTATGGAGCCAGGTTCACCTATTCAAAGCAGCAATGAAACAGGGGGAACCAGTACAGGAACCCGTTCAACATTAGAAGGCACCAATGTAAACCTTGATATGAACAAATCTTTCAAGTACAAGTCTGCTCATCCCTCTGTTCTTATCATTAGTGATATCAACGAAGGAGTGCAAACAAGGAATTCTGCACTACAAAACTTTTGTGCTTTCTATTCCTTTCTTTCAAATATTAAACCTACTGATTATAAGACTGCTCTAATGGATCCATAATGGGTTCTAGCCGTGCAAGATGAACTCAATCAGTTTGAGAGAAATCAATTCTGGCATCTTGAACCCAGGAAGGAAAACATGTCTAATATTGGAACTAAATTGGTGTTCAGGAACAAACTGGACGATGCAGGTATTATAGTCAGAAACAAAGCTAGGCTAGTGGTCCAAGGGTTCAATCAACAAGAAGGAATTGATTATAATAAAACCTTTGCTCTAGTATCTAGGCTTGAAGCAATCAGGATTTTAATTGCTTTTGCAGCTCATATGAACTTCAAACTCTTTCAAATGGATGTTAAGACATCCTTTCTTAATGTTTATTTGAAAGAAGATGTATTTGTGGAACAGCCCCGTTGATTTGAGGATAGTGACTTGCCAAACCATGTTTTTAAACATGATAAAGCTCTTTATGGTCTCAAAGAAGCTCCTAGAGCTTGGTATGAGAGACTTTCCTGTTTTATTTTAGAAAATGGATATAAGAGAGGTTTAGTTGAACGTCAAAGGGGAAGGCTATCATGCGAGAAGCACAACCAGACCAGCCCACAACAGGGAAAATGAGAAAGTAATCTGCTATTGTGATCTCTTCAAGCACTAAATTTAAGAAAAGTAAGTCTACTACCCCTCAACCTCTATATAATCTGAAAGATAGACAAATTGTGGTAGGATTTTCTGTTGCAAAAAATTGGGTTGCACAAAAATTCTTGGTTGAGGTTAAAGAGGCTTTAGATCTTCAGGTATGGTCTATGTTGTTTGCTAACGATTTAGATGTTTTCTTGCCACTGGTTGAAGAATTTTACTCACACCTGCATACTAAAGATGATGGATCTTATTTCTCCTTTGTTAAAGATAGTCCCATAAATTTGTCTGAAAAGAGATTGGCTGAGATTCTCAAAGTTCCAACTAAGGGACTTGATGTTTACTCTAGAGAAAATTGGCCTTCTGTAAAGGGAGTCACAACAGAAAAGATCCAGACCAGACTCTTTACTGGTCCACCTGATAGCAAGCAGGGGTACACCATTCGCCAATTAAAGGAGCCAGTCATGAGGATATTCCATACCATAGCCTCAAAGATCGTGTGTCCTAGAGTACATGGCCGTATGAGTGTACGGTTGATGGATAGTGTTCTCATTTACTACCCCACTGAACACATTCCTGTCAACCTCCCTGCTATGATATTAGGTCATATGATCTATTGTGTGGAGAAAGCTAATCATGCTCTTCCCTATGGAGGCTGGCTTACCTTAGTATTTGGGCATTGGAAGATACCTATGGTGGGAGATTATGGCACCATGTCTCATCTCACCAATCTGATAATAGGTCAAAAGGGCATAACGTATACAGGTGGTGTGTTAAAGATGAAGGTTGAGGGGAAGAGTGATGCTGGTCTTGCCGGGACCAGTACAGAATCAGTTCAGGCAACTTATGGCTTGGTAAAGCAGTTAAGTGACCAGAATCAACTCATGCAAAATATGGTCAACAGTGTCACTACATTATGTGCTGCACTTCAGGAATCTTACAGAAGAATTGAGGTTCTTCTTGATAAAGCTGGTATAATTGGTGGTGAGGATTTTGAAGACAAGGAAGAGACATCAAAAGCTGCAGGTGATGCTGATGATGAGGATGCTGAACTGGTCTCTGACAAGGATGGGGAAGAGGATGATGAAGAACTTGATGCAAGTGCTTCAGAGAAGAAGAAGATGATGAGACTGAACACGACTCTAGAACTGATTGATTTCATTTGTTTCCTCTTATTTTATCTTGTTGCTCCTAACCCCTCCTTTTATTGAACTCTTATTTTAGTTTCCCTTTGACTTTTTCAAAGACATTGTTATTCTGTAATTTGGTTTAATGCTGGTATGTAATAATTATTTAGGACAAGTAGGTTTGGTGCTTTGGCAAGAACAATTGGTAGAATCAGCATCTCTAGAATGATGTTAGAGTTACCTATATTAGCTAAAATTTATATAATTAGTAGTTTGACTAATGATTGTGTTTATTTATTTGTTTAACATCTTTTATGCATTGACTGTTTTGATGATGCCAAAAGGGGGAAGGAGGTGTGAAGTTCTAATCCCTTCTACCTAATATAGGGGGAAGCAGGTCAAATGAATATTACTAATCTGTGTTTGTTGTAGCAACTGGAAGCAAGATTGATAGTCTTGCTAATGGTGATAGACCTACATGGACTGGAAATAAATGTGTTCAAAGCATTTTACTTTTTATCATTCCAACGGCTTGTTTGCTTTGAAACAAGTCTGATGAACTAACTGATGTTCTTATTGCGAATACATGTTTAAGTCTAAGAGCTCTGAGTGTAATTAGTATTTAACCTGGGTACTTAGAAACTCTTTCTTAAAATGCTGCTAGTTAGTTGTGAACTGGTTTGCTTATATATGATGCTTAATTTGCAGGAACAGTGTGAGACCAGTCCATTGAATTCTGAAAAATTCAAAATTTTTACAAAGTTCCAAATATTAAATGATATTATTTGCACGGGGAACTTCATGGTTTGGTCATCATCAAAAAGGGGGAATTTGTTGAGTTCCTAGCTTATGTTTTGAATGATGAAAAACTACATTGAACTATTATATTGTATGCAAGTTTCTGTTTGCATATCATTAAGAGTCGTGAGACTAAGTTTTTGTTGAAAGTTGAAAAAAAAGAAGAATGAAAAGAAAAAAAATTGAAACATGTTGAAAGAAAGAAGGCTTGTGATTTTTGGTGTTGTTGTTATGTAAAGTTTTATGGTGTGATGTGATTCCATAAGAATTCGTTCAATGTTGGAGTTGAATGTTGGAGATGTTGATCATGTTTATTATTTTTCATATGTGTATAGCCCGCATTTACCACCACATTGTCCCAAATTTATCCTACCCATCACCCTAGCCTTATTACAAGCTTATAAAGTCCTTTTTGATCGGCATGTACATGTTTTTAGTTCTTGTGAAGTGAGTCAATTGCCAAGGATAGTGAGTATTACTTGCATTTCGAGTCAACTTCCATTTTAGGATTGAGTGACTACCCTTAAACACTTGCATGAGGTGTGAGATAGGGGCTTGGGTTCTCAAATTTTGCATTCAAGCATTTGCATTCTTATTTGTGATTAAGGGTGAGCTTCATTGTTCATGCTCAATTATATGTGTGGAGTGACACCGAGTGAGCTACTCTAGTCATCGACTTCTATTTCTTACATGGTTGGCTTTATGATTTAATTTAAGTGGATGGTGGTCAGGGGATTTTGATATGTTGGTATAGGAACTTACATGCTCGGAATTACTTGAGTTGTTGTGTTTTCAAAAGTTTTGGGGTGAAGTCATTATTCGGTTTGGTTTGTTTGCATGGTGACAAGAAAAGGTTTGGCTTGGGGGAGTTTGATAAGTGTATTTTATTCATGTATTTTACCCCCTTTTCTTGTTTATTTTGACTCTAACCTATGCTCGTCGGACTTGTTTTCGCTAACATTTGGTTGTATGGAGTTGTTTGTGCTTGTTAGTGACTTTTTGCAGGATTTCAGTGTTTTTTCGTTGATTCTGATGCAATCATATGGGTTACAAATACATACTAGAAGCCATGGGTTAGAATTGAAGTATTCAGGAAGCTATGATGAAGCCTGGAGTAGCTAGAAAACGAGCTATCTTAAGTTAGGTGAAAAAGTCATTTCACCCGAGCAGTCGGGCGGATTTCACCCAGGTGGTCGGGCGGAATTTACTTAACATTTTCAGGAGATTTGAGGCGAAAAAATTGATCGCGCCCGATCGGGCAGATTTCGCCCGGTCAGTTGGGCGGATTGCTTCCAAAGGCTATTTCACTCGCTTCGTGCGCCCGATCTGGCGGCATTTGCCCGGTTGGTCAGGTGGTTTGTCCAGGAGCCGTTTTGCTCCGTTTTAGCTTGGGTCTTGTACTTTTTGTATAAATAGCTATTGTTTTAGGTGATTCACACATTACATTAGACTAGAGTTTATTTCTCCTAAAGGTTTTTCATTTAGTTTCTCTCTTGAAGTTACTTTTGTCAAAACTTAATCATTCATTCAATACAATCCCAATTTCAGGTTCTACTTTAATTATTTTCTTGTTTTTATTAGTTTGATCATGTTTCTTAGTTATAGTTGTTAGCAGTAGTTTATTTCTAGATCTTTTTTTTGTCTTAGTTTATATTTTTGAGTTATTTTGTTCATGTTAATTAGTTTAATTACTTTAGTCATGTTTCTAGTTGTAGTTCTTATTTTTATTTTGTTTCATGTGATTTTAATCACGCGTGAGTAGTTCCCTTTCTAGGATTAGGGATCTATGGATCGTTTCTAATGTGTTGTTTCATGAATGATTAGTATAATTGTCGGTGTTACTGAATTCCATTTGTTAGGTTTTATGCTTTCAATCATATTGTGGCCAGGTTTGATTGATAGTTTGATATATTGTCGAAATCGATGCCGAGAGCTAAGATTACCACAATTAGGTCACAGGGATAGTAGGAAAAACGAGTCTAAGTGAGCGAGATCCATTAGAGGAGTTTTGAAGGAGACTAGATTTGAGAGAATTAGTGTACCATAGTTCAAGAAGTCAACAGTTTGTTATTTAATCGTTGTTTAATTCATTAGTTGATCGGTGGTGAACCGAAGTCCTAGGTTGTTATTATATATTTTTCTCGTGTTTAATTTCTTCTCTAATAGTCATTAGTTTATTAGTCAATCCCAAATTCAAAGGCCTCTTACGGCCAGATGGTTTTTTGAGTTAGTAGAATTACGTGCTTCCCTATGGATTCGATCCCTACTACCCTGTCTACATTAGTTAGAGTTGCAGGTCATTTTTGATAGGTACACGACTGTAACACATGATTATAGTCCCTCTTAACGGCCAATGACTAATGTGTAGCACGTCGCGACATGTCCAATTTCCGGAGATTGATTGCTTAAAGAACAAATAATAAATCAATAAAATTACAAAATACGATCAATAAATTGATAAATTATGGAGGTTGAAATACGCTTATGTTGTGTTTGGATACAAAATTTAAAACACTTGAATTCAATTCTTAATTTTCAATTTCAAGAATGGAATTCCAAATGTGGTGTTCGGAGAAACTTTAGAATTTCAAATTCGGAATTCAAATTTCAATGTTTTGTTTGGAAAGATAGAGAATTTCAAATTTGTAATTACAAAACAAGATAAATATAAGAGTCTAATTACAATTATTATTTCATTTAAACAACTAATCATCATGAATACATAACAAAATCCAATCCAACTTTTCTTGCTCGGGTAAATTCTTTAGCATATCAAACTCTTCTACCGGTCCACTCATGAATCTTTTTACCGCCTTCAAATCTTGTTGACGTGACAATCCAAGAATACAAGAGACTAAGTCGTAAATCTCCTTTACACTTGGTTTCGGAGGGCCTTGTGTCTTGCTAACATACTCCTTAAATGACTCCGCATAGCTACTAACCGCATCGGCTAAACGGTTTCTCTTCAACTTCTTATTCGAACCTCCAGAAGAAGTTGCAGATGGAGTTTCGAATGTGTTAACTCCTTCCATTTTCGCATCCATGGCATTAGCTGATTCCTCATGTTGCTCTGCCCCATCACCCATTGCTCTATCGGAACCAAACAACGCACATATGTCATCCCAATTATCGATTTTCTTGTTCTTATATGCAGTGACATGTGGATAGTCCTGTGTAAGATAAGATAAAAAAAATTCAATCATAAATCTAACACGGTGAATATATCAAAAACATGTTACAAAATGAGCTAAAAATAAATGCACAGTCAAAATAGCCAAAATTAATATCACCAAGCAGGCTAGCACCTTTGGCAAAAAACAGAAGCAGGCAAGGTCCAAATACCAAAAGGCAGATAATATCATCTCTAGTTAAACAAATACCAAATAAGCTTAACATGAATATCAAATAGCAAAAAACCAATCAAACAAACCAAGTTAAACATACGTAATTACGTACCGTACAATAAGCTTCCCATGACTCAAGATCTTCTATGGGAATCACCACCGTTTTTTTACTTTCATCCCACTTAAATTTGGTTGTTGCTCGTATGTCGGTGATCGTAGAGTGATGCTTTTTCCATACATTGATTCTATTTCTTACATGATCTAGAGTCACGGACATGTCCAATTTAGCTCTTAAATTGTCAACAACCGCTTGATAGGCTTGCGACTTGAACTCCCCATCCGCCTTATTTCCTTCACTAATTTGATTATACAATGTTTCTATAAGTATGGCATCCGTTTCCGAATTCCACGCCACATAACCCCTTTTACGAGTTGGAACCATAGGTTGTTTTCCTTGTCTTTTTGAATTCATATTCCTTTCAACACCAAACAATTAATCCAATAAAAACATTGTGCTGTATAATAAGGGGCAAACAATTAAAATACGCGCTACATCAAAACTACTATTACTCAAGTCTCTGCAAACACAAGGGGCAAATAATCGAGTTATTGTTTATGTATGCATTTTGACTCTCCTAGTTATAATATACTCTTGATTATTTGGCTGCCTTTTGTTATGTAAGTGCAGATTAATTGTATATCATTATCCAAATTTTGGTATTAGTATTTTCACAATTTGTATCTTTTAGAATGTTGTTTTATGGTAAATGCTAGACTGAGAAGTTTAGACTTAAGAGCTGCCGTAGGCCCTCATATGACTCTGTTTACACTAATAGATGGCCTTCTTTTCTAGTCTTTGGTGACTAGACATATGCACATATTGATAATGATTCATGCTCAAAGCTTATTGAAACTAAGATACCAATACAAAAGGAAATACTATAGTCGATGCAAAAACGTCTGATTCCAAGTACTAAAATTATTATATGCTTAGAGCATGTGGCCATCACAGACAGTAACACAATCATAAATTAATGCTACATAGAAATGAAGGGGCTTATTGCTAACAGGCACCAGCTGCCCAAGCAATACATAAAAACCGATAGTTTTTTTACGGGACAGAGAAATTACAGCCCGAGAGAACACTAAAAGAGAAGAGACATTCATCAACATTTATATATATAAGTGATTATCCTGAAACGACACAAAACAGGTATATCTTTTTTAAGTGAAACAAAACAGAGAAATTAAACAAAACAGAACACAATAGGAGATAAAAACTCACCTATTATCTCCCGATCAACTATGTCGAGCTAGAGTTCTTCTTCCTATAAAGTTGTTAAACATTTTTTTTGCAAGATTATTCCTAAATTCATTCCATTAATTACTTGATCGAGAAAACACAACATAATCATCATCTTCCTCTTCTACATCGCTTGCTTCCATGTTTAACAAGTCTTGTTCAACCTCTTGCAATAAGTTTGATTCTTCCATTTTTTCCTCTCTCAAAAAATTATGTAAGATGAAACAAGCATTCACAATCCTAATTTGGGTCTTTTTATCAAAAAAACTAGGATCTCTAATAATGTTCCACCACTTTTTTAGTAAACCAAAGGCTCACTCAATTGTGTTTCTTGCGAAAGAATGTCGTAAGTTAAAAAGTTCTTTCTCATTAGTTGGAGTGTTCCCTCGCCACAAATTCAAATGGTAGTGAGTACCTTTGTAAGGGGCTAAAAACCCCTCACAATTTGTGAAGCCAAGATCCACAAGAAAATATTTATATGCACGATCAAATATCAGCATTTTCCTTTTAGATTTAATATAAAGTAACCCACTTAACAAGTTTAAAACCTTACTCTATGGTACTTTAAGGCCATTAGGTCTCCTCAACGCATCCCGAAGAACGCGAGGATCTGACGCGGATCCTTCCCAACCGGGTAGTAAATATGTGAAATGAAGATTCGAATCACATGCTGCTATGGCATTAGTACTAAGGTCGCCCATTCTATCTCGATAACGAGGACGATCCTCGACAGGAACCGTCATCTTTATGTGTGTCCCATCAAGTGCTCCCATAACACCCTAAAATTTTAGTTTGATGAGTAATTAATTAGCCTAACTAACTAATAAAAAAAATAAAATGCTAATATCATAGATAATTATGTTATTACCTCAAACCACTTCCATTTGTTATCCTCGGCAAAACTAGTGGTTTTGTCCGTTTGTTTGATGTAGTACTTTCCTATCTTAAGGACCGCTCGGAGGACTATATGAAATTGTCGACTAATTGTCTCTCTACAACGGGCAAAAATAGCTTGCATTGTTCTATTCTTCAAATCGTGTGCAAGGATATGAAGAAAAGATGCTACTATTTCTTTAATAATGACATTCCATGTAGTCACTAAACCACCCTTGGATTGCAACATACCACATAATTTTTCAAAACAACGTACATCAAATCGCAATTGCTCTTGACAAATCCTATTGTTCTTCAGTGTGTCCATCCACATTGCTCTCTTGGTGGCACACTCACGCTCATCCCATGTTACCTCTTTTACTCTATACCTTTGGCCGTACCAAGCATTAACTACTATCATAATAAAACCTATAACTACTACAACTAACTCCAAATCATCATCGTCATCATCATCTCTCGTATGTTTCCTTGACTCTTGTGTGGTCACCTCATACGACATCTACGTTTTCCAACAAAACTTAAATAATAAGCAAAAAGATTAATTCGTTCATGACATAAATTGTACTAAAATCAACAATAAGCAAGAGTGCTCATGTTATAAGCAAAGAGATATGTATACTATTATCAAAAACCAGTAAAGCCAAACAATAATCATGCTAAAAAATGCAACTTCCTAAGGTCAATAATTGTTACTTAGTATACTAGGGAGTACTTAATTTGAAGAATGATTTCCTTAAAAATTTCTTCAAAATGTGCTTTGCTTCAGTAATCAGTATACTATTACTCTTCATGAAACAAATTTTTTATAGGTCAGTTTAGCACAATATCTATGTAATATCTATCTTATCTTAAACTTCTCGAATCAGCGTCCATTATAAATGTCAACCTCAAAACTAATAGGACCCAACGCTGCTGACCATTTTTTTGGTTATAGTTAGTTCGTTACACTCGTCTCTGATCATAGGGCACATAATGAAGCAGTTTATAGTTGACATACATAACTTGTTTATGATATTAACATCACATACAATAGGCATCAATATCCAAAAACCCCAAATTACACAATTAAATCAAAACAGAATAACAATCAATTAAATCAGAACAAATAAACCCTAACCCTAAACCCCCTAATTAAACTTTTGAACCCTAAAATATACATTCAATCAATAATGCCAGCAATAATTCAAGAAAATTCGAGCGAACATAACAATAAATTAGCAGCAAAATGACCACATTGGTTTGAGCAAATATCAGCAAAAACTGTCAGCAAAACCCTAGCAAAATTGATGTAAAAATGAAATTAAATCTCAAATTAAACCCTCACAAATTCTGACACAACTTCAATCAATAATTCGGGAGAAATATACCTTAGAGAGAGAAAGTGATTAGATGCAAATACTTCGAACAAACAATCAAGGAAAAAACTGAAAATTGATACTAATATTTAAAGTGATTAGAGAAATATACCTTAGAGAGTGAAAGTTCGCGAGATAGAATAGACTTGTAAGTTGAAGAAGCTCGTAAAAACCTTGAGAAAGCTTCAATGGAGGAGAGAGAAAAGGAGAAATGTTGAAGAGGAAGAAGAGCAAAAGTGGGTTGAAGGAATGTCGAGAAAGGAGCTTTGTGCGTATGATTGTTATGTTGGATTTCAAATGACTTGGGTTTTGGTTACATTTGAAATGACTTGGGTATTTTTATGATATAATGGGCTTGGAATTGGGCCAATTTCAGATTTCAAGCTTTTATGATTTGCCAAACATTGAAATTGAGCAAATCCAGCATTTGAAATGAAATGCCCAAAACCAAACAGGCCATTAAATTAATTTCTTAATTTTTCTTATTTTATTATCTTATTTTCTTTTATATTGTTATTATTTAATTATTATATTATATTATTTTATTTATTTATTTTAGTTTTTTTTTATTTAGTTGTTTGTTTTTTATTTTATTTTCAAAAATCGGAAAATAGTTTAAGCGTATGCATGTAACCGGATACGACGAACCTCTTTGATGGGAATATGACAGCTTGAATTTATGGAAGTGTATAAGTTCTACATGGAAGTAAACTTCAAGGTATCTTGTAATATTTTGAATCATGGAAGTAAATGGTTGTAATATTTTAAAGTATAGAAGTAAATTGATCGTACGAAGTGAAACAGTTGCCTAAATAAAAACACTGACCATGTACGTCTAGGCGCACACCCGTAAATCTCCCTAGCCATGCACCCCATCGCATAGTTTTCCACCAAAATTCCCAAGTGATGCGCCTCAGCGCACCGAATCACCCCTGCATGCGCCCCGACACACCACATGACTCTCCTCATGTGTCTAGGCGCACCACAAGACCCTCCTTATGTGTCTAGGCGCACCAACATACCCCTCCCTCATGCGTCTGGGTGCATCACAATTCCTTCCTCATGCGTTTAGGCGCATGCTTCCTGTCTCCCTACCTATATATATCCCTAAATCTCATTCTGCAGAAGAGGAGATTAGACATTCTGACAAAAACCCTTCTCTCTTTCGTACTTTGCTCTCAAAAGTATGAGGCTTTCTCATCTCTCTCTCTCTCACAAAAGACTTCTAAAGCACCCTCTTAGACGCATACATTCACTTCTAAACACATTATTATTGTTGATTATGTTCTTAAAAGCAATCAATCAAAAGAAGTTGTTTCGACTATAGCACGAAAGGTACTTTGAATGAGGCCAACAACATCAACATGGACATCTTGAGTTCATAAAAAAGTGTTAGTTTATGTGATTATGTGATTTTATTGCTTTATTAGAAAATTGACATGTTTTAATTAAATCCATGAACATTAAATATTTAGTACTTGGCTATAATTAAAATTAATTTTAAGTAGAGCCATTATTTTAGGTTGTTTTATGTGCTTTACATGCTAATTGTTTACTGTTTTTTTTTTCACATAGAATTCATGTTTAGTTAACAAGACTTAAAAGCATGTTCTAACTAAAGTAAAGATTTAAAATTTAAATTAATTGCTAAAGTGATCACCCTCCATGTCAAAATTATAAAATAATTATGTGTGCATTAATTAAAATTCGTCTAGTAATTTCATATGTGTTTTAGGGCTTTAGACCTGATATATGTATGTATGATTCGATATTATCATTATGAAATTACATATGAGATCAAGCAGAGGCCGCTATACGCGGGGGGATATTGTGACCTACTTTGTCCTTACCCTCGTCCCCGAATCCAGAGACATGCGACCTTCTTATTCTTGGCAAGTTAATTAGCCTTCGGGCTAGAACTAATGGGGTTCCGTGAGCTCCCGAAAAGAGCACGGTGGCGACTTCTTTACTTCGGTTTTGAGCTTCTAGACTCACCCCTAAGCCAAGTATACTCATACTATGCGAATTGACATTCAATGTCCGTAAAAAGGGCACGTGGGCACGGTCAAAGGCCCTGGGTCCACAGTTTGGCGACTTTACTGGGGACATTCCTTTAAGTTTAAAGGAGAGTGGACGAAACTCAGACATTCTCGTAGTTTCATAGTTATAATATTGAATTGTATTTGTTAGGCATAATGCATGCAATTCCCATGTTAGGGTTTTGCTTTAGGATACACGTCTCATGAAGTGTGTTCAACACTTGAGTCACCCCCAGGGGACTTATTTTAAGGATGGTCAGTTGACCTACCTAAGGCTATTCCTTAATTGATGTCCATCCCAAACCATGACGCGTGACCACATGACTTATGTGACTCACAACAGATGTCCCACTTGGATTACCACTAAATTATGGTGTGGATAGTTTGGATACACCCTTGTCATGGTACCCTTTTAACACCTTAAGCTTTACCTCTAGTCACCTCTTAGAACATTGGCTAAGTATAGACTTGAACTCATACATAGGTGTTCTATGTGCGACGTGCCACATGTTATTATGTGCTATGCTTGTATGAATGTACTTTACGGGAGTCTAGCTTTCTCATCGCCTTGTCCACCTAGAGAGTCACATATAGACTATAGTTGCCTATTACATTGACTAAAAATCACATATAGATCCCCCTAGGTTGCATTTTCTAAATTTATATTGTAAAAAGTATTTCTATCATCCCATATTAAAAAAATAACAAAGGATGATGGAATACTATGCACCATTCATTCAGATAGAATTAGGAAGGCAACCATATTATGCCATGCATATTTCTCAAAATTCAAATGTCAAAATCAAATTCTAAAAAGTCTAATATCGCAGGATAGGTCGTGCATGAGCCAAGCCAACAACTCCTCTTGGTTGGTTAGAATGCGTGATATAACAAGGCTAGTTTAAACAGACGCTTCTGTCACCTTTCAAGTCGCGAGGAGACCAAAGAATCGTCCTAAGGCAACAATGGGTGACCAAGATCTCACAAGCAAGCTCAACGAAATGGCCATTAGCATGGCTCAATTGACCTAAGCTCTTGGGGCAATGAGAACCGAGATGAACGATCTCCAAAATGAAAGACACACTATTCAAGACATGGAAAATGTAGCTAGAAGGGTCACAGGCCAAGACTCTTATTTTGATCTCCCAAATCTCGATCAAAACTTGATCGATGCCTTGCCAGAGAAATTTTCCATCACTAAACTCCCAAAGTTCAAGGCAATCCCAAATACTTGCTAAGGGGTTTTAAGTTCTACATGGACGTGAAGAAGATCAATCCAAAGCTCTATCCAAGGATTTTCCCCATGACTCTCCAGCCTATGTGCCAAAAGTGGTTCTTTTCGCTCCCTGACAAAGACACCGCAACATGGAAGGATGATAAGTTATTATTTGACATGTATTTTACCCAAGATCCCGATTGATTTTTTAGCTCTGTTATGGCTCTTTTGAGCCATTTCTAATAACTTTTGCTATTTCGAGTGTTTGTTGTGCTTTTTATAAGATTTTACAGGAATCGATGATTTATCATTGTTTTCCGAGCCTTTTGAAGCACGTGAAGAAGTTAGTGAAGAGTTGAAGTCATTTGGGGAAGCTTTACTAAGGATTAAGAGTATTAAATTAAGAATTAACGAAGTAATTAAGGAAAAGGAGCAAAGAAATAAAAAAAGAAGCTGAAGGAGCTATCCACCCGGGTTGAAGCTAATCGCCCGGGTGATGGTTGCTTTCTTGGACCCCTCCGGGCGGGCCGCTCCGAGGGCGATTTTCCACGCGGTTTTGCTTTGTTAGGCCTTATTATATATTGTTTTTGTACTCCAAAATCCTAATTACGATTATTCATTCAAAAAACCTAGTTTAGCCCTAATTTTCTCTCTAAGTTGTCGAATACTTTTCAATCATTCAATTCAATAATATTCAGGTTCCATTCAATCTTAATTCTTGTTCTTTTATTCATGTTTAGTTTTAGTTTCAATTTATGCTTTTAGTTTTAGTAGTTTCATGCTTAGATTTAGTTTCTTAATTATTGTTAATTTATTTAGTTTAATCGTGTTTAGGGTTTTAATTTCTATTATTGATTTAGTTTCCGTACTTTCAATTATCAGTGAGTAGTTCCCTTTCTCAGACTAGGGGATCCGTGGATCGTTCTTGCTGTTTTGTTCATAATTATTAGTTTGGCTATTATTGTTCTTGAATTCCTGTTGTCAATTCTTATTGCTTACTGTCCAGGCTTAATTGTTAGTCTGATATTGTTGAAATCGATACCGAGAGGTATGATTACCACAATTAGATCATAGGGACAATAGGCAAAACGAGTCTAAGTTAGCAAAAGCCATTAGAGGAGTTTTGAAGGAGACTAGATTCGAGAGAATTAGTGAACCTTAATTCAAGGAAATTAATAATCTGTTAATCAATTGTGTGCAATCCATTTGTTGACCTATGGTGAACCGATGTCCTAGGTTTAGTTATAGATATCTTTCCTTAATCAATTCATTCCTAGTACTAGTTAATTTTTTTAGTCAAATCCAAATATTCAAAGTCCCCTTACGGCAAAGTGACTTTTTAAAATTAGTAGAATTGCTTGCTTCCCTGTGGATGTGATCCCTACTTCCCTGTCTTCATAGTTAGAGTAGTAGGTTATTTTTGATAAGTATACGACTGTCCTTATCAAATTTTGGCGCCGTTGCCGGGGAGGCAGTAGTTTAATTTCTACTAGTCGAGTTATTTTGTCCTTTTTTTTTTTTTTTTTTTTTTTTAAGTTTGTCTCAAAAAACCATAGTTCTTTGGGACAGTTTTTACGGATATCAGCAGTTTCGATTCGTGTGCATGTACTAGGTTTTGCATGCCAGTTTGGATTGATCCTGAACTAGAAAATTCATTACATAAGCGGAGCCGTAGAAGGAAGTGGAGGCTGCGGAGAGTCGTTCTTTCTGAAAGGATACTATTGGAAGTGACACAACTCTTTTCTGATTTGAGCATTTCTGAGAATTCTGATGGGGAAGAAATGGCAGAGCCACATATTAACGAGAACAACATATCGAATAACGATGCACAACCACTGCCACCGCCGCCGGTCCCGCAACCACGATTGTTGAAGGATTATTCCCAACCCAGTTCTTCAATAGTTGGAGGTGGTTATCGGTTCCTTGATACTGAGGCTCTAAATTTTGTACTGAAGCCATCTCTAGTGAATATGGTGGAAAGGAATCGATTTGCAGGAACACTGATGGAGGATCCAATGTTGCATTTGAATAACTTCCTGCAATACTGTGGTACAATTAAGCAAGTTGGTGTCACTTAGGATTACATTAGAAGAATGATGTTCCAATTCTCACTGAAAGACAAGGCCCGTACTTGGTTGAACAATCTCAATATGGATAACATCAATAATTGGGAAGAGTTAGCTTTAGCATTTCAAAGGAAGTATTACCCTCCAGAGCAAACTGCAACCCTTCGGACTAAGATCACGAATTTCAACCAGGAGTCAGCTGAAACACTATATGAAGCATGGGAGATACTCAAGGATATTTTTAGATTATGCCCACATCATGGTCTTGAGAAGTGGTTCCTGGTCCAGTCATTTTATAATGGTTTAGGGAATGAGAGTCGAAATTATTAGATTCAGCTGCGAGTGGTCGGCTCATGAACCAATAGGTTAATGCTGCATATGAATTGATCGAAGAAATTGCTATTCATAACTCACAGTTTGGCAATCCCAGGGGACATTCAAAGAAAGGTGGAAAGCATGTGGTTGATGATAAATTTGAGAGTTTAGCTTCACAGATCAATGCTATAAGCCAGAAGCTCGATAAGATTGGTACTACAACTCCTCCACAATCATCTGTAGCTGCAATGGTTGCAGTTTCGGGATGCACTAAGCCTTTCTGTGATTCATGTAATTCATTCGGTCATAGTTCCCAGTCATGTACCAGTTCAGTATAGCAAGTGTGTGCCTTCCAAGCCTACAAGAACAACCCATTCTCCAATACATACAATCCAGGGTGGAAGGATCATCCATACTTTTCCTACGAGAACAGCAACAATGTGCAGAATCCTCAGCAAACTATACCACCTCAACAGGTTCACCAGCAGATGCAGAGATATATACCACCACACCCACCAGGTTTCAGCAGACCACCATTACCACCATCACAATTGCCAGTTCAACCCAATGGTGAAATTTCAGAGCTGAAGAATATGATGTTGCAGATGGAGAAGAACATGGAGGCAATGCAGGCTCACAATAAGCAACTAGAAATCCAACTAGCTCAGATTGCACAGTCTACAGCACAGAGGCAGCAGGGTCAACTACCTCCTCAACCCAATCCACCGGCTTTGAGAGAGAATTGCAACTCCATCAATACGAGAAGAGGGACCCACTATGAAGGTCCTAAGATGCCCACTGATGATGCTGATTCAGAGATAGGAGTGAAGACTGGCAAGACCAGCACTGTGGTGATTGAGTAGATTGCAGAGCCTACACCTTTTAAGGAGAAAGATGCCCCGGAGAAGACGATCCCGATAGCTGACAAGCCAGTTGATGCATCGACACCTCCCAAGGTGCCACTACCCTTCCCGTATAGGGTAGATCGAAGTAAGAATGACAATCACTTCCGTAAGTTTCTTGATATTGTCAAAAATCTGCAAGTTACTGTGCCATTTACTAACTTGATTACACAGGTTCCTACATATACTAAGTTTTTAAAAGACATATGGAGCAAGAAGCAGGAATTGAGCTTAGTAGAGATTGTTGCTTTAACTGAGGAATGTAGTGCTATTTTGCAGAATAAGTCTCCACCTAAACTCAAGGATCCCGGTAGTTTTTCGATATTGTGTAACATTGGCCCACTTTTTATTGATAAGGCTTTATGTGATTTAGGGGCCAGTGTTAGTGTTATGCCGTTGTCTATCTGTAAAAAATTAGATATGGGTGCTTTAAAGTTTACTAACATTACTTTGCAGATGGCAGAAAGGATTGTGAAATACCGAAAAGGTATTTTGGAGGACGTCCCGGTAAGAGTTGGGAAGTTTTTTTATTCCCGTTGATTTTGTAGTGTTGGATATGGAGGAGGATGCATATGTCCCTATTATTTTAGGTAGAACATTCTTAAATACTACAGGTGTTGTTACTGATGTAAAGAATGGTAGTTTAACACTTTCTGTAGGTGATGAGAAGGTTACTTTTAACCTTGATAGTGCATTAAAGAGTCCTATGTTAGAGCAATCTTGTTATAGAATTGATAAAATTCAAGAGATTGTTAGTGATGACTTGCCTCGATCCCTTACAAAGGATCTTTTTGAGGTCATTTTGTGTTTGGATGTGGTTTCAGGTGAAGGCAATAAGGAATCAGATGAATTGATTAAAGCCCTTTCAGGAATGGATATCGATTCAGGAAGCAACTGTCAATTCCTGTAGTTGCCCTAGGATGCTTGTTCAGTAAAGGAGGTAACACAACCTGAGATGAAACCTCTTCCCTCTAATTTGAAATATGAATTTCTAGATGAAAAAGAGCTATGTCCTGTTATTGTCAGTGCTTCACTTACCGATAGTCAACTTGAAAAATTGTTATTTGTGCTTAAATTTCATAAAAAGGCTATTGGTTACACTATTGATGACTCAACCGATATTAGTCCTGATTTTTTCATGCATCGTATTCACTTATAGGATGGTCATAAACCATGCATACAGGTCAGCGTCGTTTAAATCCTAACATGCAGGAAGTTGTTAAGAAAGAAGTCATTAAATTGCTTGATGCAGGCATTATTTATTTTGTTCTTGATTCTAGATGGGTCAATCCAGTTCAGGCAGTACCTAAGAAAGGTGGGACCACTGTTGTGCGAAATGATAAAAATGAATTAATTCCCACTAGAGTTGTCACAGGTTGGCGTATGTGTATCGATTACAGGAAACTGAATACTGTAACTAAAACGGATCACTTTCCCCTCCCCTTCATTGATCAAATGTTAGAAAGACTAGCTAGGTATAAGTATTTTTTCTATTTAGAGGGTTATTCGGGATTCTTCCAAATTCCTATTCATCCAGATGATAGAGAAAAGACTACTTTTACATGTCCTTATGGTACTTTTGCATATCATAGAATGCCCTTTGGTTTATGTAATGCCCCTACTACCTTGCAACGTTGTATGATGAGTATATTTTCTGATTACATTGAATCAATCATGGAAGTTTTTATGGATGATTTCAGTGTCTATGGAACTTCATTTGATGTGTGTTTAGAAAATCTAACCAAAGTGCTTATGAGATGTGAAGAGGTAAACTTAGTGCTGAATTGGGAAAAGTGTCATTTTATGGTCACTAAAGGTGTTGTGCTTGGACATTTAATCTCCGAACGAGGTATTGAGGTCGATAAAGCAAAGATTCAGGTAATAGAGCAACTCCCCCCTCCGGTGAATGTTAACGGGGTAAGAAGCTTTTTGGGTCATGTAGGTTTTTATCGCAGGTTTATTAAGGATTTTTCTGAAATTGCGAAACCACTAACCCAATTGCTTTTGAAGGATGCAGATTTTGATTTTACTGATGAGTGTGTTGAGTCTTTTAACAGGTTTAAACAAGCACTTATTTCTGCACCCATCACCCAATCTCCTGATCGGGACCTCCCGTTCGAGATCATGTGTGATGACAATGACTATGCAGTTGTAGCAGTTTTGGGTCAAAGGAAGGACAAGGTCCTCCATGCGATTTAATATGCTAGCAAGACACTTGACCCAACTCAGATTAACTATGCCACCACTGAAAAGGAGCTACTAGCAGCTGTTAATGCACTTGACATGTTCAGATCATACCTATTAGGCTCTAAAGTGATTGTTCACACTGACCATGCTGCTTTGAAGTACCTCCTAGCCAAGAAGGAAGCTAAGCCACGATTAATCAGATGGATTTTATTGCTGCAGGAGTTTGACCTTGGGATTCGTGATAAGAAGGGAGTAGAGAATATAGTAGCTGATCACATCTCTAGGATTTGATTCGATGATGTAGAACTAGTTCCCATTGACGATTCTTTCCCTGATGATCATTTACTTTCTATTGCAGTTAAATCAACATGGTTTGCTGACTTTGCTAATTTTATTGTAGGTGGTGTTTTGCCTCCTAATCTCTCATGATGGTAGAGGAAGCGGTTCCTTCATGATGTCAAACGGTATTTTTGGGATTACCCGAATTTATTTCGGCAATGTGCTAATGAATTATACCAACGATGTGTTCTTGATTGGGAGTTTTATGGAATTCTTAGCCATTTCCACTCATCACCTTATGGAGGACATGCAGGCCCTTCAAAGACACTGTTCAAGGTATTGTAGTCCGGTTTTTATTGGCCTTCCTTACTGAAAAATGCTAGAGATTTTGTCATGTCATGTGATTCGTGCCAAAGAACAGGTAACATCTCCAAAAGGCATGAAATGCCTCAAACAAGTATCTTAGAAGTTGAAATATTTGATGTTTGGGGTATTGACTATATGGGTCCTTTTCCTTCTTCTAATGGAAATCGTTACATATTAGTTGCTGTGGATTATGTTTCCAAATGGGTGGAAGCTCTTGCTACCCCCCATTGTGATTTTAACATCGTGTTAAGATTGTTTAAGCAGGTTAGTTTCCCTAGGTTCGGAGTCCGTAGAGCTATCATCAGTGATGGGGGAACTCACTTCCATGAGAAGAGGTTAGATAAGCTGCTGGAGAAGTACGGTGTCTACCACAGAATAGGATTGGCATACCACCCACAAACTAGTGGTCAGGTGGAAGTCTATCTTGGAGAAAACGGTTGCAAAGTCAAGGAAAGATTTGGAGTAGCAAGCTACATGATACATTACGGGCATATAGAACGGCGTTCAAGAAACCTATCGGTACATCTCCATATCGATTAGTGTACGGAAAAGCGTGCCACTTACAAGTTGAGTTAGAGTACAAGACCTACTGGGTAGCAAAAGGAGCTCAACAAGGATGCCAAGCTTGCGGGTGAGAAGCGGTTACTTCAATTAAGTGAGCTAGATGAGTTTCAATTGGGAGTCTATGATAGTGCTAAGATCTACAAGGAGAAGACTAAGAAATGGCATGATAAGCGAATTATAAGAGAGGAGTTCGTAGCAGGTGATAAGGTCTTGTTATTAAACTCTAGGTTGAAGCTTTTTCCTGGAAAGCTAAGGTCTAGGTGGAGCGGTCCTTTTATTGTCACGACGGTGAGCAAGTACGGATTTGTGGAGGTTCAGAATGATAAAGGGGAGTAATTTGAGGTTAATGGACACCGCCTCAAGCACTACTATGAAGGTGATGTTATTGGCCTGGTGGAGGAAATCAGTTTCCGAAACCCACACCCCCTATGAGCTATGAAGTAACATGGTCAAGCTAATGAACTTCAACAAACGCTTTGCGGGAGGCAACTCGTAGTTAGTTTGTTTTCAGTAGCTTCTTCTTAGTTTATTTCCATAGCTTAAGTAGGGACTCTAGCTCTATTCTTAGTTTTGGTGAGGAGAGTGAGGTACTAACAAAATTTTCCAAGTGTTTTGGGTGTGATTACAGGTGCAATTGAGGTGAAAAGGCGAAAAAGGCAAGAAAAGCACGAAGTACCGCTCGCCCGGGTGGGTCCAAGCGAATAGCTGGGCTCCGGGCGTGTGGCTTGGGGTTCGGGAGCGCATCCTGATTTTGGGCTCTTAAAATTTTTTTCAGAAATTTGGAAAAAGACACCCTTGGGCGGAACGACGCCCTCTAGGCGCATGGCACTCGGCCCGGGTGCGCGACCCAAATTCCATAACTTAGAGTTTTTTTTCGAAAAAACCCCAAATAAGCCATTCGCCCGGGTACCCTGGCGAGCAAACCCCTCTGAGTGCGTGGCAGCCAGGCACCCCGGCGAATAGCCCTGACTCTCTTCTTCCGCCGCGTCTTTCTTTTCCTTCTTCTTTCTTCCTTTTTCTTCCTTTTTCTTCGTTTCTCCTTCTCTCACCTCTTATTATCGTATCTCCTCTTTCTCTCTCTATAATTCAAAATCCCCATTACTTTTCTTCTTACTCTAACTTCTCTCTACTATATCTTCTTCTCTACTCACCTAAATTAATTCAAATTTTCACCAAACTTCATATTTTTCCACCCTCTTCTAGATCCCCACCAGAAATATCAGTAAAAAACTTCTCTCAACTCACATCACTCAATTCCTCACTTCTCTTACTACACCTTCAATGGCACCAAAGAGGCAACGGATTGGAACTAGCTCAACGTATGAACCATAAGGATTCAGGCGAGATTCTTTCTACGGGTTAGTTGCTTTCGGTTCACAAGAGCAAAATGTACGTTTTGAAAAGTTAAAATTAAGGGATGTTACCCCTACCCATTTTCTAGACCAACAATTGTTACGTGCTTTAGGTGTATATAATGAAACTAAGGAACTGTTTAAGTCTATGGTTATGCACAGGTTTTTTACTATGGATGCTCCAACTTGCCCCAACATAACTTACGAGTTTATGTCGAGTTTTAAGATTGACCGACCCAACCCCAAAGCACCTGTTAGAGGTGTTAGTTTTAGGATGTTCAATGTTGATCGGTATGAAACGATCTAAGAATTGGGGCTATCTTTGATTTAGCCAGTCGGGGGCGTGCTAGACCCCCAAAGGGCTTTGATCATGTTGCATGGTGCTTTTCTCTGACAGGTGTCCACTTGAATAACTAGCAACATGCGAAAGCTAACCTGATCCACCAGCCCTCTACTAGGATTACTCACCGTTTCCTTGCAGGGACGATATTCGGTCGGTATGAAAAACATGAGGTTCATACCAGAGAAATGTGGTGCCTATGGAGGCACTTGGTAAAACACTCTTTTCCCTATCGTCTTCATCTTCCTCACCTGTTTGCTATGCATTGACATACTCAATGCAAGACTTATGCAGGTACAGATCGATTCGGCCAACCAACCATTAACAATATTGTTTTTGTTGGCCTATTGACATATGTTGGTAGGTACTACAAGGCCAACTTTGAGTATGGCAGGACCCCTGCCCAGGGGTCCCGCACTTTGGATGCCCCTTACCTTAGCCAATGTGATTGGCTAGAGTTAAGGGAAGGAGGGCGTATTAGATGGTACATAGGACCATCCAGGGGAGTTTTTGTTCTTCTCCCTAATGCATCACTGACTGGATTAATGCCTGATCAGAAATCCTATACTATGCCTTTAGATGGTCATGGTGCAAGTTCTTCTGTAGGTACCTCGGGATGCGGCGGGCCGATTCAGTCTCCGCAGTTCGTACCCCAGCAGCCACCCCAGCAGCCTTTGATGGACCCTGCCCCATGGCAGGTACAGATGAACCAGCTGTAAAACCAGTTCAACAACTTCCAGTTACAGCAGCAGTAGTTCATGTAGCAGTTCAACACTTTTGAGCAGGACCAACGTCTTGCTATGTACCCCATTTACGACCACTACGTCTGTATCGGCGTAGTGCCCTCTACTGGCCCCTACCCTTCATGGTATCGCTTTAACCCTTGAGAGGGGACCAGTGGAGCAGGGGGAGCAGGTGGTGGTGATGATGATACTGATGATGGTGATGATGATGATGCCAGTGAGGACACTGACACTTTCCTCCAGGATTCTGACTGAGAGGAGTTCCTTTCTTCCTTTAGCATGAGGACATTGCTGAGTCCAGCTTGGGAGAGGTAACTTTATTGCTTTCTTAGTTTAGTTTTTTATTGCTCTCTAGTGTAGTTTTTATTGCTTTCTTAGGTTAGTCATATGGTTTGCACTACTTGTTAGAAGTAGGAGTTTACATATGACCAACAAAAATGTAATGCTTTAGTAGTTTAGATTTTTGGTTTGCTTTAGGCAGTTAGTTTTAGTTGATTGATTGATTGAATGGTTTGATGAAACTTTGTCAATAGTGACTTCCTTGTGCCCCGCATTTTATTCAAAAATGTTTTTGGTTGATTAAGGCATGTGATGAGTTATGTTTTGGGAATTGCTAACTTGGACTTGAACTTGACTTAGCTTGAAATAGTCTCTGATCTTTCCATTATAGCCATGTGTAGAGTAGAGGCTTGAACAATGTTAACGGGAGGATTTGAGTCGTATATATTATTATATGCTTATTTTTTTTATGTGTGGTTAGTTCCTAGTGCTTGTGTGATCCATGTTTTGGCTTTTTACTCTAGTAGCTTGGCTTTGGTGTGTTACATGTCGAGAATGATAAAAGGCATTCATTTCTTTTAGGAACTTTCAGATTTTAGGCTTTCCTTCACAAATTTTCCCTTGACCCTTTTTTTGATCTTTTTACCCTTCATTTGCATTTTAGCCACCTTATAACCCTATTTGGCCTTGTTCTAATCAATTGATATCTGCCGAAGCTTGGCTTGGGGGAGTTGGGGAGTTGTTTTGCATTTGTTGGAGATTTTGGAGGATTGGATAATTGTGAAATGGTTGTTGTTAAAGTTTAATATTAGGTGTCACATTAAGGCTCTGCATACCAATATCTTGGCTAGTTATAATGAAGAATTAAAATGTTATATATCCTATATTGGCCTAGTTATGTATGTGTGATGATTTTGTCTTTGACATGTCTTTAAGAGTTGTGAGCCTAAGTTAAGAAAATTTTGAAAGTTGAAAAAAAAGAAAAGAAAAAGAAAAGAAAAAAATGGAAAAAAATTGAAAAAATGTTGAAAAGAGAAAAGCTTGTGATATTTGGAGTAGTTGAAGTGCAAAGTTCTATGATGTGATGTGATTCCATGAGAACTGGTTTGATGTTGGAGTTGAATGTTGGAGATGTGGATGATGCTCTTTGATTGTTATATGCGTATAACCCACATTTACCATCACATTATCCCAAATTTTATCCTACCCATCACCCTAGCCACGTTACACGCTTATAAAGACCTTTTTGATCGACATGTGCATGTTTTTAGTTCTTGTGAAGTGAGTCAATTGCCAAAGCTAGTGAGTATTAATTGCATTTCGAGTCGACTTTCATATTAGGATTGAGTGACTACCCTTAAACACTTGCATGAGGTATGAGATGTGGGTTTGGGTTCTCAAAATTTGCATTTAAACACTTATTGCATTTGCATTCTTATTTGGGATTAACGGTGAGCTTCATGGTTTATGATCAATTTTATGTGTAGAGTGACACCAAGTGAGCTACTCTAGTCATAGACTTCTTTTTCTTACATGGTTGGCTTATTGATTTTAATTTAAGTGGATGGCGGTCAAGGGATTTTGATGGGTTGGTTGAGGAACTTGCATGCTCGGAATTTCTTGAGTTGATTTTGTTTTGCGAAGTTAAAGGGGTGAAGTCATTGTTTGCTTAGTTGTTTGCTTGAGGACAAGCAAAGGTTTGGCTTGGGGGAGTTTGATAAGTTAATATTTGACATGTATCACTAGGGGAAAAGTTGTTATTAGTATCGCCCTATTAGTATCCTTTCTTAAATAAATAATACGAATAGGTCTCTTTTAGTATCGTTTATTAATAAAACGATACCAATACGTGTCTTATTACTATCGTTTCTTAAAAAAAAGAAGCTAATAGATCCCTAATCCTATCGTTTTTGTAAAAAACGATATGAATACACCATTTAATATAATAACGGTAGCTATTAGTATCGTTTTAGTTTAAAATCGATACTAATATGACCATATCAATACACCCGCATTTTTTATTTGACAAGCCTTATCTTATCTTATCTCCTATCCTCAAATCTCTCAAAAATCTCTTTCTTCTCCTCGTCCTCACAATTCTCGCCGTTCTCTTCCTCACTCGTTTTCTTCTGTATCTCTCCACCCATCTTCTGTTCTGTTATTGTGCATGTGTTTGTGGTTTTCGATGGGGGGTTCGAATTTGTGTTTGTTTGTTGTTTTGATTAGGGGGTTTTCGATTAGAGGCTTTCTAATTTCGAATTACTAAAGTTTTTTCGATTCTTTCTATTTTCTGATTTCTCCCGATTTTGTTAAGCGATGAACATGCAATTTCGAGATTTTTAGCTTGTTGAAGGTTTATCGGAAAAAACCTAGGGTTTAATTTCGAATTTTGATTTTCTTAAACTGTATTTGTTGCTTCGATTTGAAGTGAGAGTTTAAAGTGATTTGTATTAGTTGAATTCTTAGTTTTTGTTTTTGGTTCGATCTCCAAATGGATTCGCGAGATTCCAGTTTATCTTCTTCGATGAATGTGGAGAAAGAAGGTTCTGATGACGATGGCGCACTTTCAGGTACTACTTCGCTCGCCAAAGAAGCTTTTGCGTTGTTTCAATCTGATAAGTTTGTTGAAAGTTTTGATGTATTGAATCAATTGTTGTTGAAGAAAGAAGGTGATCCAAAGGTATAATTTCTGTTGTTTTTGTTTTGATTTAGGGGTCGTCTTTGTGTTTAACTTGTTAATTAGTAGGCTTTCCCTCTCACTCGCCATTTTTTTTCTAATCTTTGATAATTAAAGCTTTGTATTCGGTTTTTCAGCTTTTAGGGTTTTCGAATTGTGTTTGGTTTTGAACAAATTGAAGATGAATTAATGAACTAGAGTCTGTTCTTCGATGATAAATTGTCTATTACTCATTTGTTGATTTTAAGGTTTTTTGTGCTGTTTCTTGTGAGTTTTTTACATGCTGTTATTTTATTTTAATTATTTGTGCTCTGAATATCAAAAAACGAAGAATGCCATTTGTATTAGTGGTTTAGTGGTTTTGCATTAGAGGCTTAATTATGGTTTTTATTTTGTAGGAGATTGAAAGTTAGGATCTTTTAAGCTGTTGAGAGTTTCACTCGTCATTGTCTCAAGGTCTGTGAGAAGGAATCTAATTGGCAAACCATTGAGAAGTGTCTCGGTTGCGGTCAAGTTGAAGAACTCATTGAAGAAGCTCAAGATGAACTTAAGTTCATTTCTCAAATGGATGGTTTGTTTCGTTCTGTTTGGTTTTATTTCATTGTGTTTTAATTAAAATTTAATTTTTTTTCAATTGCATTTATGATGTTTTGTTTGAAAATGTTGTTGCTTGATTTTTGTTTGAGAAGTCAACCTTTACAGATTTTAATTGCATAATAAAGTAAGTAATGGTTGTTAGATGTTCTTGCCAACTGAATGTTTAAATAATACAAAGTATCAATTGGCTCGACTTTAAAAATATTTTGGCTCCCTTCTTTGAATTCCTACTACAAATAGTTCATGGTATAGTAAAATTTGAGACACACATTAGTGAAAAACCTTTTGTATTTGCGCTTCCCTACATGTTTAGTGGAGATTGAAAAAGGTTCACCTTCCAGAAATTGCACTGCAGTCTACATGGAAAGGATCTCTTTCAATATTATATACTCCATTAGAAAATTTTCTTTGGACTTAAAATGTCCTCGTAAATATTGTCTTTTTTTTTTCAATTATTTGTTTGTTTTCTAAGTTGACAGGAAAGTCAATGAGAAAGTAAAAGAAATTGCATCTTGGAGTGCGTCTGGTGATCTAGCATCAACAATAATAATAGACTTATTTATTTTGATTGTGTTTTTGCTGAGGTGGGTACGAACTAAAGATTAATCACTGAAAGTATTTATAGAAGTACGAACTAAAAGGTTCACCTCTCATCTCTCTTCTCTCATCTGTCGCCTTACTCTTCTTCTCGCCGCTGTCCTCCTAAGTCCTCATCTCTGAATATTGATGATTCGTCTGAAATTGCTGCTTTTTGCACACATTACTTAATCTGAATTTATTTTTTAGGTTTGACTAATGAAAAATAAATGAATGTATGTAGGTGGAGAAGTTAAAGAATTTGTGATTGAAGGAAAGGTAAGAGATGAACGCTCTGAAAAGTGCAATCTCAGTTCCTGATGAGATGAACTGTCAACTACATGAGCTTTTAGAGAAGCAAGGCTCTGAACTTAAGCAAGCGAAGCAGGTCATTCGTACTCTTCAACGATAGAATTCTTCCCTCACTGCTAGGCTCCAATGCCTTTCTGATGACCTTGCTCAGGTATCATTGCTATCCGTGTTTTACCTTACCATCAATTTAGTAATTCATTTTTCAACTTTGATCATGCCACTATAAAAACACTTGCCACTATAAAAATACTAAAACTCCTATATGCTAAACTAGCTTAATTTTACAAACGAACTAGTAATTATTTCCTCCGAAATTCTGTGCATGATAAGTTTTTATGTGATGAGTTTCTTCTGAAGTTCTAATAATCAATCAGTTCCTTCAGAAGTTCTGAGATGTTACCATATCAAAACAAAACTTAAAAAGGTATATTAATTATTCAACTCAAATTACCTCATCTCCTACATTCATCATAATTAGTAATGAGTGTATGAGAGAATGAATGGGTATGAATTTATTAATTAAAGAAAGAATATATAAATACATGAACGAATGAATAATGATGAATGATATATGCTTTCGTATATTGTAGTTAGCTTACTTACTTATTCATCACTTAGCTGTTCATCTGTGGCAATGGAGGTAAATTGGTGAATAAGTGATGTATTTGTATTGATTATAATGAGGTTGTGTGCATTGATTTACAGTTGGATTGTTTACCTCTTGATCTCTAGCTGCTGATAAATAGCATTTTTATATGAGAATGAATGTTTGAATGCATAGACTAAGTTAGCGTATTGGTTTGATCATTTGACTCATTCATAGTCATGTTTGATCTTATAATAAAGGTTTGGTTGTGCCAAGAATAATTTAAAGTTGTATAATGTGCTAGTGTCAAAATGTTGATAGATACCTGCTCTATGGTTGTATGGATTTGACTAATTTGTAATCATGTTTGTTTTGTTGCTTGATTGTTTAATGTTGGTTTGATAACATCTGATATGGTCTTGGTTGTTATTTGAAACTCTTATGTTGCAGGCTATCATAGAGGACATTAAAGGATTGTTGATTGAATATATCAGTTGAATGTATTTGTACTTCAGGCTCAATTTGTAATCATTGTATTGTTATTTCTCTTATAATTGTAATCTCCATTGCAATCATTTAACATTGCAATTTCTCTTACTAATTCATTATTTCATATAATTATTGTCATTAATATTATGATTATTAATTATTGTTATTCTTAAAACATTTTTTTTTATTATTTTGTATCATTTTCATTATTGCTAGTATCATTAAAGTCTTTGTAATAATCTATTATTGTTATTAATCAATTTAATATAGTATTTGTTATAATAATTTTAATTTTTGGTTACTAGTATTATTATTTAATTGCAATTGCAATTGCAATTTTTTTTTGTTTTCAAAATTGATATTCGTATCGTTTTTTTTTAAAAACAAGCTATACTAATAGCTATTTTTTATATTTAAAACACTATTATTTGTATCGTTTTTATAAAACACGATACTAATAGTGTCTATTAGTATCGTTTTTTACAAAAACAATACAAATAGGATTTCCTATTTGTTACGCCTCCAATTGTATCGTGTGTAAAACGATACAAATAGCTCATAAAAAATGATACTAATAAGCTATTTTTCTACTAGTGTATTTTACTCCCGATCCCAATTGATTTTTAGCTCTAATACGGTTCTTTTGACATTTCTACTAACTTTTTCTATTTCGAGTGTTTGTTGTACTTTTTATAAGAGTTTATAGGAATCGATGATTTATCGTTGTTTTCCGAGACTTTTGAAGCACTTGAAGAAGTTAGTAAAGAGTTGAAGTCATTTGGGGAAGCATTACTAAGGATTGGGAGTATTAAATGAAGAATTAACGAAGTAATTACGGAAAACGAGCAAAGAAATAAAAAACGAAGCAGAAGGAGCTATCCGCCTGGATCGAAGCTAACTGCCCGGGTGAGGGTTGCTCGCCCGGACCCCTCCGGACGGGCCGCGCCGAGGGCGATTTTCCACGCGGTTTTGCTGTGTTAGGCCTTAGTATATATTGTTTTTGTACTCCAAAATCCTAATTATGATATATTCACTCAAAAAACCTAGTTTAGCCCTAATTTTCTCTCTAAGTTGTGGAATACTCTTAAATCATTCAATTCAATAATATTCAGGTTCCATTCAATCTTAATTCTTGTTCTTTTATTCATGCTTAGATTTAGTTTCTTAATTTTTGTTACTTTATTTAGTTTAATCATGTTTAGGGTTTTAATTTCTATTATTAATTTAGTTTCCGTACTTTCAATTATGAGTGAGTAGTCCCCTTTCTAGGACTAGGGGATCCGTGGATTATTCTTTATGTTTTGTTCATAATTGTTAGTTTGGCTATTAATGTTCTTGAATTCCTGTTGTCAATTCTTATTGCTTACTGGCCAGGTTTAATTGTTAGTCTGATATTGTTGAAATCGATACCGAGAGGTACGATTACCGTAATTAGATCATAGGAGCAATAGATAAAACGAGCCTAAGTGAGCAAGAGCCATTAGAGGAGTTTTAAAGGAGACTAGATTCGAGAAAATTAGTGAACCTTAATTCAAGGAAATTAATAATCTATTAATCAATTGTGTGCAATCCATTTGTTGATCTATGGTGAACCGATGTCCTAGGTTTAGTTATAGCTTTGTTTCCTTAATCAATTCATTCCTAGTACTAGTTAACTTTTTAGTCAAATCCTAATATTCAAAGGCCCCTTACGACAAAGTGACTTTTTAGAATTAGTAGAATTGCTTGCTTCCCTGTGGATACGATCGCTACTTCCATGTCTACATAGTTAGAGTAGTAGGTTATTTTTGATAGGTATACGACTGACCTTATCAGAGGACATAGCTCATGCTTTCATCACTCGTTATAAGGGAAACACTCAAGCTACTACTTCCCAAAGGGTGCTTGAAATTCTCAAACAGGAAGAAAAGGAAGGATTCACTTCTTACCTCTCCTGCTGGAGGGAAGTCGCCGCACAAATGGTCACTGTGCCCCCTGAAAAAGAACAAGTTAAAATCTTCATTGCCAACTTGCTTCCTAAATACAAAAATCATCTCAAGTACTTAAGCCTTGACACCTTTGAAAAGGTCTATCACACTGGGATAGAAATTGAAGATGACCTCAACAAAGAAAGGGGAAAAGGGAGATGGACAAACAACCAAAAGACTAATAATTAGTAAGGGGCATCCACTTCCAACAATAATATCAATACTGTTGAAGAAACTAGGGATCCTTTCTGTCGTCAACGTGAATATACTCCCTTGGGTATGACCTATACTCAAGCTTTTGAGCGGCTCCATTCAAAAAGTAAATTTAATCCTATGGGTCCTACTCCGGATCCTGTTCCTGAAAAGAGGTCTCTAAGATGGGATGCCAATAAGTATTGCAAGTATCATCAAGGAAGAGGCCATACAACTGAAGAATGTTGGAGTCTCAAGAACCTCTTGCAAGAAATGGTTGAAGATGGAAGGCTTCCAATCCCTCGAGGAGGAAAGAAGGCTGATATTCAAACCAATCCACTTGCTACCTTCATGATCGAAGATGAGATCTTCTTCTTCGATCCAATCACCTTTATTACTTCTTCAGGATGAACTGTTCCCCGAGAGATATTTACAGACAATGGGGCCACCCCTAGAATATTTGAGGAACGAGAAAAGACTGTTGATGATCTTACTCCCTCCAGATCCATTTGCTTGTGACTGCTAGAAACGGGTTCAAATTGAAAGGATGAAGACTAGATGGGTTGAGGCCATCAATAATATAAAATGCTACTTCCGTCTTTGCAAATGGCATTTTAATGAACCTATGAACAATGAGCTACCAAGCCCTTTCATAGAACTCCCTATAGAACTTATAAAGGACATTTGGGAAAAGCATGATTTCAAAAGTTTGGGCATGAGCTTAATGGTCAATAATTACTGGAACAAGTACATCAACAAAATGGTGCACAACCATTATACTTGGGAGAGGTGTAACAAGTATCGATGGCTCATTGAGACACCTTTGGTCCCTCCAATTTCACAATATCCTCCCGCTTATAGGATGCCCGAAGGATTTAGCCGTGAAGAGTGGGAAGAATCCAAAAGACTATGCCAACAATTCTCTCAAAACTTGGCATACTATAGCATCATGGTCGAAAAAGATGAACTATCTCTTGACCCCCTTACCTTAATCACACCTGTGGAACAACCTATCTCACCAAAAGCTATATCTTCCTCACTAGAATTTAATGGAATATGGGATAGTGACGATGAAGATGTCTACGCTAAAGAGGGAGTACAACCCGCATATCACACTCTCATTGAAGAGGATGATGATATTACTGAAATCTTGAAACTATCGGCCCCTCCGAAAGACAACAAAGTCCAAGTCCTTACTCGAACAAGACGTCTCAACGCCGACAAAGACAATGCTCAAATTGTTCCATCGCCTCCTCCACCACAAGAGGAGGATGCTTTCATCAAGCAACTCAAGAGAACAAAGGCTGACGTCAATGTATGGCAACTCCTCGTTTCTTCGGAAAATCATAGACAAACTCTTCTCAAGGCACTTTCTAACCTCATTGTGGCTAGTGATTCTACTCTAGATGGGTTAGTCAATCTCATCATGCAGGAAAGACACAAGCCATCTATATCATTTTTTGAGAAAGACCTCCCAACTGAAGGTGCCAATCACAATAAGGCACTCTACAACACTGTCATAAGTAGACAGCTCAATATACCTATGACCTTGATAGACAACGGCTTCGCCATCAATGTATGGCCTTTAAGGACCGCTTGAAAAATTGGGGTGCTACAAGAAGAGTTTCGTGCTAGTAATCAAGCCATTTAGGCCTATGACAACACCAGGAGAGACACCATGGGAGTCATATGGCTCAACCTTACTATAGGGCCAATCGAGAAAAAGGTGAAGTTCCATGTCATGGACATCAATACTAGCTTTAACCTCCTCCTAGGAAGACCTTGGCTCCATGAATTAGGGGTGGTACCCTCCACTAGGGATGGCAACGGGTCGGACTCGGATCGAATTATGTAGGATCCGACTCTACCTCTGATTGTCGTCGGCTTATATAAACGGAGTCGCAGAGTTTTTCGCGGCGGAGGCGGAGCGGATTTTTTTCCTCGGATTTAAGCGGAGGCAGTCGGTGTCGGAGCGGAGTGATTGCCAACTCTAATGATAAGTTGATAACCATTTAGTAGTGGCCATATATGTGTATAATTAGTTATATTAACACATAAATTATGGTTTTATTAGTTTAGTAGATATGATTATAATGATAATGATAGCAAAATAAATGATAATAATTATTATTATACCTAATAAGCAAAGAAATAAAAGGCGGAGTCGGAGTCGGAGATCCGGTAGAGTCAGATCAATTGTCAGATAACTCGGATTATTTTTAGCATCATACTCCGACTCCGACTTAAACTCGGAGTCGGACTTTTTTGGCGGAGTCAGAAGCGAATTATTTTAAGGCGGATTCGGAGCCGGATTTTTTCCTCGGATCGGAGCGGAGTAGGGTCGGACTCGGCCTGAATTGCCATCCCTACCCTCCACCCTTCATCAGTAAATCAAATTCATGCTAGAAGGGACTGTGATCACTGTTGATGCCTCCCCTGTGAAGTTCCAAGCTACGAATCAACCTATCATCAACATCGAACATGATGACGAAGACTTGTGGGGATTCTCCATTGCCGCCATTGAAGAAGAGGATAGGGCTCCCTTTGACTTTGAGCCTAATTCAAACTTGGTGGTTATTGCTTTTCTCCGGGAACAAGGCTATTTTCTAGGATAACCATGGAATCAAGAAGGGCTCTTGCTGCCGCCCTCTTTCACCGTCAACCCTAAAATGACAGGTTCGGATTGGGGTACTCTCCAACCCATGAAGATTATGAGGAACTCTCAAAACAAAAGATGGCTAAAAATGATGAAGATATTACCCTTTTCCCTTACTCTCTTACTCTAAATAGAAAGTTCCTAAAGGAAGGGGAGAACTTCCCCTATTACGAGTTCCTCGAACCATTCCATGGTGTCGATGGAAAGAGGTACCCGGGTTTGGAGATATTCGCTGAGTGCTACTTCATGGAAGGAGAAATTGCCACAACAACAAAGGGAAAATCCGAACCGGATGACCTTAATGCATAAGGACTTGGGTTGCTCTTTGGACTCGATTGCACTCTACCTTCCGAACAGGAAGTCTTTATGGCCATAAATGCTGGATCTTTCGACCCTACTGACCTCATCACTGCAAAAAATCAAGTGGTTAAAGGATGGCGCAAGACTATGAAGATCACCACGCACAGAGGGAGGATCATGGATTTCACCATAGGAGAAGGCCTAATGTTCAATGAGTCCGATTCTGAGTCTGAGTTTGAGTCTAGCACTATTAAGATGTCCAGTCCTAAGAACTCTATAATTACTAATAAGTCTGTCAAGGAGTCTCTCCCTCCTTTAGAGTCCGCCGCTAAGGCAAACATTGATATCACGATTTCAGAATTCAATAATATGATATCATTTGCTTACTCCTCGCCTCATCATTTCTATTCACCTTCTGAACTCTATGATTGCTTTGTTTCACAAACTAAAGTTCAAAATGACATTGAAGTAATAAAGGTTGTAGAGGAACACGAAAATAAAAATCCAATAATTGAAGAAACAGAAAAGATCAACATTTCCGACGACGACAATCCCAGGGAAACACAGATCGGTCTCACGCTTAGTCCGCAAGAAAGAGGTGAACTTATTGCCACCCTCACATAATTCAGGGATGTATTCGCATGATCCTATGAAGATATGCCAGGAATTGATCCAGAAATAGTTAAACACACCATCCCTCTGAACCAGGGGGCTAAACCTGTTAAGCAGAAGCTTAAGAGATTGAAACCCAATGTACAAATGAAACTTAAGGAAGATGTATCAAAACAATTAAGAGTTAGGTTGTACAAAGCAGTTCAATATGCTTACGGGGTTGCTAACATTGTTCCCGTACCCAAGTAGGACGGTAGGGTGAGGATGTGTGTGGACTTTTGGGACCTAAACAAGGCCAGTCCAAAAGACGATTTCCCCTTGCCTCATATTGACGTACTTGTTGATAATACGACCAATAATTCATTGTTCTCTTTCATGGATGGATATGCCGGTTATAACCAATTAAAAATGGCAGAAGAAGACATGGAGAAAACCACCTTCACCACTCCATGGGGGTTGTACTGTGGCAGGGTAATGCCATTTGGGTTGAAGAACGCCGACGCTACATATCAACGTGCCGCGACTACACTAGTTCATGAAACGATACACAAAGAAGTAGAAGTATACGTGTATGATATGATTGTGAAGACCAAGGAAAGGAGTGAACATACTCCTGCCTTGAAAATGTTCTTTGAAAGATTCGAAGGTTCAACATGAGACTTAATCCTCAAAAATGTGCCTTCAGGTTGACCTCTGGAAAATTATTAGGCCATGTGGTTAGCTCAAGGGGAATTGAAATTGATCCATCCAAAATCAAGGTCATCATGTCCTTAAATCCGCCGAAGACCGAAAAAGAAATTCGCGGATTTCTAGGTAGACTCCAATACATAAGTAGGTTCATCTCTAAGCTTACTATGATATGGGAGCCTATTTTCAGGAAATTGAAGAAAGATGCTTCAAAGGAATGAGATGATGATTGCCAATATGCCTTTGATAAGATCAAAGAATACCTCACTAATCCACCTGTCTTGGTGCCACCCACTCCAGGACATCTTTTGTGGCTTTATCTCACAGTGACTCAAACCACTGCCAGAGCCATGTTGGCACAATAAATCAATGGAAAAGAAAATGCCATCTATTACTTAAGCATGAAGTTTAAAATACGAGAAAAAAATACTCCAATATTGAGAAGTTATGCTTAGCATTAGTGTGGTCTACCAAGAAATTGAGACATTATTTACTCACCCATACTATCCACATAATCAGCAAGGGCGATTCCCTAAAATACTTATTCAATAAACCGGCAGTAAACGGACGGATATCACGGTGGATGATCCTATTGGCCGAATTTGACCTTAAATTCGTGTCACAAAAATCCATAAAGGGTAGTATAGTCTCAGAATTCTTGGCAGACTCCCCGGATGAACCACGACCTGAGGATTATGAGTTTCTCAATGAAGAACTAATGATGACAGAAGAAGAAAGTTGGTCTTTTTACTTTGATGGTGCCTCTAATAAGCAGGGATGCGGGGTCGGTGTCCTTCTCATTTTGCCAAAAGAAGAACACACACCCATTTCTGTGAAATTAGACTTCGACGTGACTAACAAGGCGGCTGAGTACGAAGCTTGTATCATTGGGCTCGAAGAAACAATAGCCTTAAAAGTTCAAAAGTTGAGGGTTTATGGAGATTCTTCGCTAATCATCAACCAAATTTTCAGAAGATGGACGGTTAGGAGAGAAAGCTTGGCCCCATACCAAGCCCACCTAGAATCAATAGCTTGTCAAATTGAAGAAGTAGAATACACTTATTTGAAAAGAGAAGACAATTAGTTCGCTAATGCCTTAGCTTAATTAACATGTATAATTCGCATCCCAAGTTCCTTAACTGAAATGCCATTAGTTGTTGAAGGAAGGAAAGAACCGGCTCATGTTTGCATCCTTGAAGATGAGGTGAGCGACCTCACGAAGGAAGAACCTTGGTATTTTGACATTAAAAATTAAATTACCTAGAACGGCTGTAGTATCCTCCTAACACATCCAAGAAAGAGCAAAGGGCCCTGAGACTCTTAGCTTCTCAGTATATCATTCAAGGAGGAGATTTATATAAAAGGCACTATAGTGGACTACGTCTACAGTGTGTGGATAGGGAAGAATATCAAAGAGTTATGGACCAAATACATGCGGGTTTATGTGGAACTCACATGAGTGCTCGGATGCTAACTTCTAAAATAATCAAACAAGGATACTATTGGACTACCATGGAGGATGATTGCAATAGATATGTGAGACATTGTCATAAATTTCAAAAATATGCCAATGCTCAACATATACCTCCCTCTCTACTTCATTCACTATCATCCCCTCTCGTTCTCAACATGGGGAATCAACATCATCGGAAAAGTTACACCACCGGGTCATGGAGTTCATGAGCTCATATCAGTTGCCATTGATTATTTTACCAAATGGGTAGAAGCTGCTTCATATCGAGTGTTACAAGCAAAACACGTGGCTCAATTCATCGAAACCAATATCATATGTCGATATGGAGTACCGCATGAAATTATCAGTGATAATGGAACTCATTTTCAGGGTGAATGCGAAGAACTCCTCATGAAATATAAAATTCAGCAACGTAAATCATCTCCTTATCGACCTCAAACAAATGGGGCAGTACAAGCAGCAAATAAAAATGTTAAGACCATTCTCTCCAAGATGACTGTAACATATAAAGATTGGCCTCTCAAGTTGCCTTTTTCCTTATGGGGGTATCGAACTTCCATTAGAACATAAACTGGTGCAATACCTTTCTCCCTAGTTTATGGAATGGAGGCTGTCAAACAAATTGAGTTAGAAATCCCGTCGTTAAGGATAGTGCTGGAAAGTGAACTTTCCAAGGCTGATTGGGTAAAAGCAAGATATGATGCTTTAGTTCTCTTAGATGAAAAGAGACTGAAGGCTTAGAGCCATGTGTAAGTTTATCAAAGAAGAATTAAAAGACATTTCAACAAACACGTCAAAGAAAGGAAAGCCAAAGAAGGAGATTTGGTCCTGAAGTCACTATGCAAAACCGTCATGGATCCAAGGATATGTTCTGCCCGAACTGGGCAGGCCCCTACATAGTTAAGAAGATACTTCCTGGAGGTGCTGTTTAATTAATGGACATGAACTGTGATAATTTTTACAATCTCACTAACTTGGATCAATTGAAGAAACAATACGTCTACACTATAACTATGGAGTTACTGGAACTACGTTTGGCCTGATTCCTAATGGATACGTAGGCAGCCTTGACCTGAGGTTCAACCCCTTTATAAACAAAATTTTCTCCTATACAGTCCTTTAATTGCCTGCTAAAATAAGCATGAACTATGTTTGTTTTTATCATCGCCATTGGAATTAATGAATAGTAGAAATTAAAATTAGGCATTTGTTGCAATAAATAATAAAATGAAACAATTGTTTATTAAAAAATGCAATAAATAATAAATTATGGCACACAGGCCTTATTAACCCAAAGTAATATAGAAGTTTGTGAAATAATAAAAGAAAAAAAGAGCAATCCTCCCTAGTTAGCCCTAGGGTCTTTCTTCTTGTCTTCCTCCTTCGAACTTTCACCTTTCTCTGTTGTCTTCTTAGGTACCCATTTTTGCTTCTTTGGGACCCACTTCTTTCCCTTTCCCTTGTCTTAGATATCAGTTTCTTCCCTTGGTCTCTTCCTGGTAGGTTTGGCATCATCAGTCTTCAATGGGGGTAATTTCTCCAGCCTCTCCCAAACAGGTACTTTCTTGGGACCGCGTCTATCCTTATTAGAGGTAATCTTGGGCTTGTCTCCCTTTTCCCTAGCATATCTATGGTCCTTCCTCTCAACTTTGTGGGCTTCTACGCGAATGGACATAGACTCAGCCTTCATCCAAATAAGATAATGCTTAGACACGTTCTCATAGCATTCTGGAAGTGAGTCACTGCAATCCTAACATGCCTCTCCCAGCTCTTTTCCCAATTCTTTGCAATACCTTGCAGCATGGGTTTCTCATCAGGTTTCACTGAGTCATGGTCTGGAATCACCTACTTCTTGCCGAATTGTCTCATCACTGTAGAGGGACAATAGAACATCAAAAAGACAAACTGGAAACCCGGATATAAGGAGTGTCCTCAGAATAAATCGAGGTCTTGATCTTCCACCAAGATATAGTCCACTGAATATGATTTTTCTATCAGCAAGAGTAAGCATCCATTCATGCATGGTAGCGTTCATGAGCCCACAAAAATTTCTCAAAGTGTATGCGGGTATATTAGAAGGTGTGTCCATCAACCCCAAGCGGTCCATGAGCCAGACCTACCGAAAAAAATATATATACACACATATAAATATTTCAAGCATTCAATGACCTATTTAGTATTTGGAAATATTCGGTGCAACAATTACCATGGGTATTATTGGAAATTTCAAATATTCTATGACTTATTTAATATTTGAATTCAAGTTCTCCATTTAACATGCCAAAGTAGTTGCATATTTCAATGTTAGAATTACTAATATTCACCACATCCATGAGTTAATCTTGGCATTTAAATGACCTATTTAGTGCTAAACTTGCATGACAAATAATATTTATGGATTAAATATTCAAATAATCACACTTGAGTATTTTACCTGGAGGAGTAGGGGCATGAGGATCCCTCTTCAGGCGATCTAGAGCAATGAACACTTCGCCAGTGCACAAAGGTATCGATGTCCTCCCGTTCTCGAATTGCTCAACTATAGTCACTAGAGCGGCATGGCCAACAGAGGATTATTGTTCACGAAGAATAATCTAGAAAAAATACCAATTAATAACTCTCTCCATCTATATCTTTTTCGTGACGCCTCGGAGTTCCTGAAATACTCAATCAGCTCAACAAGGTCAAGCTCTCTCCCATGGACTATTTTTCCCATGACACATGCACCAAGTCCCAAGTGACGCTCAAAGTCAGGACATAAATATTCACTTGTGTTGGGAAGGCATGGTAATCCATCACAAGACAACCCTACTATGGCACTCAATTCTTCAGGCAACGGGGTTATCTCTCTCTTGCGAAATATGAAGCTATGGGTATTTTGGTCCTAAAAAACAATGGAAGCATGAATTAAATTAACATGAAGTTGAGCATACCTCATGGTGATTAAAGCATCCAGACCATAGTCTTTGGGCATACCTTTCTCCTTTGGATTCAAAGCTGAAAGCCACTCGTCACACATGAGATTGAAATTTCGACCCATAGTTGTTCGCACAACGCACAAATCACTCAAAAAATCCTATAACAATTACGAAGCTCTGCTGAAATTTTTGTTGAATTGGGAGTTACAGATGTCAATTTTTTCTAGCCATGAGGGGTTATATACCGATGCATTAACCAAAAATAGCCCTAACGTCCTCGTGTGCTCAGATACATGCCGTTCATTATCCCTCCTCTCTATTCCCCCATGCGCCTCAACGCATCCCTCATCTCTCATTCCCATGCGCCCCAACGCACCCCTCATCTCTCAATTCCATGCGCCACAGTGCACCCCTCCCCTCTCATTTTCCACGTGCGCCCCGCCTCACCTCTAGCCTCCCCCTTTTTTGTTTTTCCCTTTCTTGTACACACCTATCCTTGTTCATTTTCTTTTTCTTTTCTTTTTTTTTGGGGGGGGGGGGGAAGTTGGTTCCCTCCTGCGAGTCAAAATAAAGTCAGCATAGGAAGTAATAAAGTCAAATATCTAAAGTCTGAATACATAAATAGAGTCAAAGCAAGTACGAAGTCAAAGTTAAAATACACGAGTTAAGTCAGCATATAGATCTACATACACCAATAAATGAGAAAGCTAGCTCCTAGATTGCAGGGTCCCGATCAACAGAAGGAACGTTAGAAGGAGAGAAGCCAAGAGACAGGTAGAGTTCGTGGGTAGGAGTAGCATATGCGCTACTCGAGCCACCCACAGCCGACGAAGAAGGAATAGACTCCGAAGCCAATTTTGAAAAAAGGGACACTCTTGCGTAGGTGGGTGTTCGCCAGTGAACTACTGCACTCAAGGCAAGGGCAATAGACCTCCTATTCCACCTCAGTGATGGTATGAGAAGAGGATGCCCCAGCAGCTCCTACAGGTACACCGGGACTAGGTCGCTGCACCTAGGAAGGGTAGAAAAACAATCAAAAAAGCACATTTTGATTACAAACAAAAAATATATATCAAAGATCAAGAGATTAGAAACAAGGCGTTCTTACTACATCTTGGCCCTTCCATAATAGTGCTACCTTTAGCTTCTTACACTTGTATTTCAAAGCATCTATCACCTTCACCAAGTGTGCGACTCCTCCCAGAGGTATTTGTTACAAACAAAAAACAATATAAGATAATTCAAAAAATAGAGAGGAAAAAGACCATTACATTTTTCAAAAGCCTTACCGATCGAACGGAAGGAGGAAAGGACTGAACGACGAACTGCCTGTCTGCAGGGGCTGCTGCAATAGTCTCCCTATGAAGCTCACCTCAGACCTCGTAATCATAGGCAAAGTTCACATGAGGAAGGTGGTCGTCGTCGTCTGAAGACTAAAACACCAAAAGATGCTTATAATACAAACAAAAACAAAGAAACAGTAAGAAGCATAATGCACATGGGAATAAACTCACCATAGCAATTAGCCGAACTGGCGGTGCTAGCCGTGGGAGAAAGTCTCTCTAATATTCAAGGTTTGGTTGCACCAAGCTCTCCCAAAGCCTGAAAGAGCTATAAGCTTCCCACGTTGGGCCCACCCGGTCGATCACAAAAGATGGATCCACCGTTGAATCTGGAGGATCGTGAGGAACTAGGAAGCCATCCAAGCTGTGCTGCCGCACCACTCGCTCTCCAAGGTACCAAACCAAAAACTGGTGGTCCCAGAAATATCACCGGTGAAGAGACATATGGGCAGCATAGGTAAAGGAGGATGCGAGAACCATGAGAAAAAAACGAACCTACAATATGGGAGATGCATGCTAAAAAAATAAAAATACAACAAAAAATAAAAAAACTAATGATAATGGATGATGAGTGTGTATACCTCCTCCACTCGAAGCTTCGAGATTATCAGATAATCTGACGAGCTTCGTTGTTTCCCTTGGTCCATCTCGATGGCTGGCAGCCCTCGCAGGAGACAAAAACAGGGTAAGAGCGCTTCTCGAAACGAGTAGGAGCTAAGCAAGGCAGGTACTCGAAACCCCAAAACTGAGTTTACCATGGAGTTAGTGAAGGCAAACAAAAGCAAAGAAGAATATTAAAGTAATAGAAATCAGAAGGTAAATAACCCCTACCTCAATGATCTTCTAGAATGAGCATAAGCCGATGTCAGCACCATCCACCTAACGAAACACTGTGCCCATGGCCAGTAAGACGGCAGCATAACCTAAACCTCCCCAATCGTAGCCCTTGACCTTTGAAAGGTCAGAAAGTGAAGGAAGATGGCGAAGATTACAACGAGAGCTGTCGCGCTTATAGGGGGCTAAAACGCAGTCTATGAGTAGCAGGAGAAGGATCTGAACCTTCTGCTCTCTACTAGTGCCGGACAAAGTGAGACCACCATGCAAAGCTATGGCATTGACATTCACCTTGTTATCTAGCTTCGTGCAGATTGGTCCTAGAATCTCTTGAGAAGTCTCACGATGAGGAGTGAGCTAGTCATTGGTTGAGACAAGAAGAGGAGAGAAATAGACGCCAGTAAGAATGGCGAAATCATAGGGGGTAATGGTCGTCACCCCACATGGAAAGTGAAATGTGTTGGTGGTATCCCACCACCACTCCAAGAGGTTAAGAACAAGCACTCGGGAATAATTGTACCTCTCATGATCTTGAAGATCTCGAATAAAGTCATCGAAGCTACACCCCGAGAGTAGGTAGAGAAGGACACCATCCCTGTGGTTTCAAATTTCTGCATAACCTTTAAGGAAAATGAAACTTGCACCAAAAGGCCTCAAAGCGTGGTCATCTTATTAACAATAAGCCAAAAGGTAAGCTTTCTTAAGAAGAAGAAAGGGAAAAGGAAGACAAAGGATAAAGAAAAACAACAACTCTTACTTGGCCTGAGAGTGGGTAGTTGGAGATGTGGTTGGTTCGATCAAACACAAGCATATGGGGTTGCCATCCCTCGGGCCTCCATACATGTTTCTTGTAGGACACTTGCCGCACCTCCTCAACCTCTACAATAGCATCGTTTGAACTTGACCTGCAAAAGAAAAGAATTCTGTACAAATTTCGGCAGCATAATGGCTACACATGGCCAATTTCCCGCAAATAGACCATGAACTATGGCTATTTAAAATCACCTACAATGAATGTATCCAACAAAATCAGTTTTCCTAAGGTTCTACTTTCAATTCCCAAGTTGGAGAAATAAGGGGGCTATCAAAAACAATGCCCACAAAACAATCACAATGGTGATTCATTGGTATTAAAATGCGACACTACATGGTTTTGATCATGATAGATATTTTAGAGACTTATGTTCTAATTTTTAACTAAGATTAGAAAAATGAATTTCTCCTTGAACTTGACATTCTAAAATCTTATAATGGGACATTATGCGCCATGGCAAAAATTTCATGACATTTTGAGTCCAAACAAGTGGGAAATATGCAAACAACTCGTTTTGGTCGCTACTAAGTTAGCTCGTATGAACTATATGAGTCAATTTCGATGTTTACTAAATTTTGTGAACTATATAAGTTGGTAATTCATCTTTGAAAAGATAGTTCAATATTCAATATTGTTACTAATCTAATTCAAAATGTCATTTTCATGGTATCGTCATCAAATTGAATCATTAAACTTAGTTCATATGAGTACCATTACTCATATAAACTAGTTCATGCCAAAGTTGGAAAAATTTAAATTCATAGCATCTTTGAGCAAAAATTTGTCATCTTCATTCAACATTCGTTCATCCATTCAAACTCATTCAACTCATTACTACTTCATACTACTACTAACAAGTTGAGATTCAGCTCAAATCTTACTTGTTTTGATTCAGACCACTTCATACATGTTCTATTTCACTTATGGAAGCCAAACCACACATCGATTGCAACAATCAAAACACAAAATGAATTAAACCCAAATTTCATTGATACTACTTACTTCATATTAAACATGGAGTAAAATTGAAATTTACGAGCAAAATTACAAAAATAATGTCAAGTGGAACTAACTTACATTGTTTTGGAGAAGATTTACGAGAAATCCAAGGAAAACCTTCAAGTTCCAAGCTTTAAGCCCTAACAATGGAGGTGTGAGTTTTGGGGATTTTGGGGTTTGTTTTGTGCGAGTAAAATGAAGAAGAAGAGACGAATGAGCAAAAGTGAAAACCCTAGTGGTGCGCCCCGTCTCATGCATGCGCCCCCGCGCATGGGAAGGTACTTCTTTTGGGTTCCCCTATGGGACCCACAATTTACTTGGGGGTCTTCTTATTTCAACCCACGAGTAAGATTTGCCCCATATCTTCCGATCTTCTTCTCCGACATTCACCGACATTCTCCAATAAATTACTAAAATGCCCCTGAAAGATGAATCAGGTCAACGCCATCTTCAAAGTGCCCCTGGAAAAATCAACCCAAGTCAACGTCATCAAAAGCCCATGCAAAGTCAACCCATGTTCAAATCATCTAAACTCCCCAATGAAGGCTACATTGTTAGACGATTATGGCGCCATCAAATAAATGACACCGTCAGACGGTTTTGACATCATTATCAATTAGCTTCCTATACGACCTAAGCGTCTGAAGGGAGTGAACACATCATTATGCATCTCCTATACGATCAAACAACATCTGAAGAAGATTATCACCCTCGAGAAACGTAGCACTTTTCGAGGAGACATTTATTATATGGTCGGGTAAAACTAACCTTTGTTTTGTACTTTGACTTTCATCTTAAGAGATTAGTCGTCTCTACAACTCTGTCAAAGTGGGGACTAACTATAGACACTTGATTTTAGTCCCTCTAAACGGCCAATGATTAATGTGTGCCACATCGTGACATGTCCAATTTCCGGAGATTGATTGCTTAAAGAAAAAATAATAAATCAATAAAATTGCTGAATACGATCAATGAATTGATAAATTATGGAGGTTGAAATATGCTTAAATTAATTTCTTAATTTTCCTTATTTTATTATCTTATTTTCTTTTATATTGTTATTATTTAATTATTATATTATTTAATTTAGTTATTTTTTTTATTTAGTTGTTTGTTTTTTATTTTATTTTTGAAAATTGGAAAATAGTTTAAGCGTATGTATGTAACCGGATACGACAAACCTCTTTGATCGGAATATGGTAACTTGAATTTATGGAAGTGTATAAGTTCTACATGGAAGTAAACTTCAAGGTATCTTGTAATATCTTGAATCATGGAAGTAAATGGTTGTAATATTTTAAAATAAAGAAGTAAATTGATCGTATGAAGTGAAATAGTTGCCTAACTAAAAACACTGACCATGTGCGTCTAGGCGCACGCCCCTAAATCTCCCTAGCCATGCGCCCCAGTGCATAGTTTTCCACCAGAATTCCCAAGTCATGCGCCCCAGTGCACCGAATCTGTAATACCCCACATTTTCACGTATTTAAACAAAGTATTTTCGTATTTTATGCGTATAATTTTCGTATTTTATTCGTATAATTTTAATATTTTTATTGAAAATTATGTTTAATGGAAATATTAAATAAAGAGAACTTAATAAAAATAAAATAAATAAAAAAGTTTTTGTTAAAAGTAATTATTTGTGTTAAATAATATTTTTTTCTTATGATTTCAAATATTTTAAGAGCTTCTAAAAATAGATTTCAAAGGTTTCCTAATTTACTTAGGAGTATTTATGGGCCTCACCAAAATCCTACTTTGGGGCCTATAAATACCCTACAAAACCTAAAATTCCAACGTTTCCTGATCATACTAGTCAATTAGTATTCCAAAAATTTAGAGAGAAAAGGGAAAAAAAGTTGAAAATTTTGAAAAACAAAACTTCGTGCCTCAGGAACCGCGCCCACTACCGGCCACTGCACCACCGCAGCAACCACCGCCGGCCACTTGCAGCCACCGCCGGACCTCCTCCCCCATTCTTAGTATTCTCGAAACTTATAAAAAAAATTCTCCTTGTTTATTTTTTGCATTCAATCTTGCAAATTTATGATTACAATTATGTTTAATCATGTTTTTATAAGTTTAATTATGTTTATATATAAGTATGAATTGTTTTTAAGGCATTTCCCATGTGCCCCAACGCATCCCTCATCTCTCATTCCCATGCGCCCCAGCGCACCCCTCATCTCTCAATTCCGTGCGCCACAGTGCACCCCTCCCCTCTCATTTTCCACGTGCGCCCCGCCTCACCTGTAGCCTCTCCCTTTTTCGTTTTTCCCTTTCTTGTGCACACCTATCCTCGTTCATTTTCGTTTTCTTTTCTTTTTTTTTGTGGGGGGGGGGGGGGGGGCCA
>PYUH01000001.1:208387-277580 GCA_016808085.1 Suaeda aralocaspica
GGGGGGGGGGGGGGGAGTCAATCCCCTCCTGCGAGTCAAAATAAAGTCAGCATAGGAAGTAATAAAGTCAAATATCTAAAGTTTGAATACATAAATAGAGTCAAAGCAAGTACGAAGTCAAAGTCAAAATACACGAGTTAAGTCAGCATATAGATCTACATACACCAATAAATGAGAAAGCTAGCTCCTAGATTGTAGGGTCCCGATCAGCTGAAGGAACGTTAGACGGAGGGAAGCCAAGAGACATGTAGAGCTCGTGGGTAGGAGTAGCATATGCGCTACTCGAGCCACCCACACCCGACGAAGAAGGAATATACTCCGAAGCCAATTCTGAAAAAGGGACACTCTTGCGTAGGTGGGGGTCCGCCAGTGAACTCCTGTCACTCAAGGAAAGGGCAATAGACCTCCTATTCCACCTCAGTGATGGTATGAGAAGAGGATGCCCCAGCAGCTCCAACAGGTACACCAGGACTAGGTCGCTGCACTTTTGGAAGGGTAGAAAAACAATAAAAAAAGCACATTTTGATTACAAACAAAAAATATATATCAAATATCAAGAGATTAAAAACAAGGCGTTCTTACTGCATCGTGGCCCGTCCATGATAGTGCTACCTTTAGCTTCTTACACATGTATTTCAAAGCATCTATCACCTTCAGCAAGTGTGCGGCTCCTCCCTGATGCATTTGTTACAAACAAACAACAATATAAGATAATTCAAAAAAATAGAGAGGAAAAAGACCATTACATTGTTCAAAAGCCTTACCGATCGAACGGAAGGAGGAAAGGAATGAACGGCGAACTGCCTGTCTGCAGGGGCTGCTGCAATAGTCTCCCTATGAAGCTCACCTCCGACCACGTAATCATAGGCAAAGTTCGCATGAGGAAGGTGGTCGTCGTCGTCTGAAGACTGAAACACCAAAATATGCTTATAATACTAACAAAAACAAAGAAACAACAAGAAGCATCATGCACATGAGAATAAACTCACCATAGCAATTAGCCGAATTGGCGGTGTTAGCCGTGGGAGAAAGTCTCTCTGATAGTCCAGGTTTGGGTGCACCAAGCACTCCCAAGGCCTGAAAGAGCTACAAGCTTCCCACGCTGGGCCCACCCGTTCGATCACAAGTGATGGATCCACCATTGAATCTGGAGGATCGTGAGGAACTAAGAAGCCATCCAAGCTATGATGCCGCACCACTCGCTCTCCAAGGTACCAAACCGAAAACTGGTGGTCCTAGAAATATCACCGGTGAAGAGACATGTGGGCAGCATAGGTAAAGGAGGAAGAGAGAACCATGAGAAAACAACGAACCTACAATAAGGAAGATGCATGTGAAAAAAATAAAATACAATAAAAAATAAAAAAATAATGATAATGGATGATGAGTGTGTATACCTCCTCCACTCGAAGCTTCGAGATTATCAAATTATCTGACGAGCTTCATTATTTCCCTTGGTCCATCTCGATGGCCGGCAGCCCTCGCAGGAGAGAAAAATAGGGTAAGAGCGCTTCTCAAACCGAGTAGGAGCTAAGCAAGGCAGGTACTCGAAACCCCAAAACTGAGTTTACCACGAAGTTAGTGAAGGCTAACAAAAGAAAAGAAGAATATTAAAGTAATAGAAATCAGAAGGTAAATAACACCTACTTAATGATCTTCTAGAATGAGCATAAGCCGATGTTAGCACCATCCACCTATCGAAACCCTGTGCCCATGGCCCGTAAGACGGCAGCATACCCTAAACCTCCCCAATCGTAGTCCTTGACCTTTGAAAGGTCAGAAAGTGAAGGAAGGTGGCGAAGATTACAACGAGAGTTGTCGCCCGTATTGGGGGTTAAAACACAGTCTATGAGTAGCAGGAGAAGGATCCGGAACTTCTGCTCCCTACTAGTGCCGGACAAAGTGAGACCACCACACAAAGCTATGGCGTTGACATTCACCTTGTTACCTAGCTTCTTGCTATTGGTCCTAGAAGCTCTTGAGCAGTCTCATGATGAGGAGTGAGCTTATCATTGGTCGAGACAAGAAGAGGAGAGAAAGAAACGCCAGTAAGAATGGCGAAATCATAGGGGGTAATGGTCATCTCCCCACAAGGAAAGTGAAAGGTGGGTGTGGTATCCCACCACCACTCCAAGAGGTTAAGAACAAGCACTCGGGAATTCTTGTACCTCTCGTGATCTTGAAGACCTCGAATAAAGTCATCGAAGCCACACCACGAGAGCAAGTAGAGAAGGACACCATCCCTGTGGTTTTGAATTTCTGCATAACCTTTAAGGAAAATGGCATTCGCATCAAAAGGCCTCAAATAATGGTCATCCTATTAACAGTAAGCCAAAAGGTAACCTTTCTTAAGAAGAAGAAAGGGAAAAGGAAGACAAAAGGATAAAGAAAAACAACAACTCTTACTTGGCCTTAGAGTGGGTAGTTAGAGATGTGGTTGGTACGATCAAACACAAGCATATGGGGTTGCCATCCCTCGGGCCTCCATACATGTTTCTTGTAGGACACTTGTCACACCTCCTCAACCTCTACAATAGCATCGTTTGAACTAGACCTGCAAAAGAAAAGAATTCTGTATAAATTTTGGCAGCATAACGGCTGTACATGGCCAATTTCCAGCTAATAGACCATGAACTATGGCTATTTGAAATCACCTGCAGTGAATGTATCCAACAAAATCAGTTTTCCTAAGGTTCTACTTTCAATTCTCAAGTTGTAGTAATGAGGGGGCTATCAAAAACAATGCCCACAAAACAACCACAATGATGATTCTTTGGTGTTAAAATGCGACACTACATGGTTTTGATCATGATAGACATTTTAAAGACTCATATTCTAACTTGAATGGGACATTAAGCACCATGGCAAAAATTTCATGACATTTTGAGTCCAAATAAGTGGGAAATATGCAAACAACTCGATTTGGTCGCTACTAAGTTAGTTCGTATGAACTATATGAGTCGATTTCGATGTTTGCTAAATTATGTGAACTATATAAGTTGGTAATTCATCTTTTAACAGATAGTTCAATATTCAATATTGTTACTAATCTAATTCAAAATGTCCTTTTCATGGTATCGTTATCAAATTGAATCATTAAACTTAGTTCATATGTGTAATCTGAACTAGATCATGCCAAAGTTGGAAAAATTCAAATTCATAGCATCTTTGAGCAAATATGAGTCATCTTCATGCAACATTCGTTCATCCATTCAAACTCATTCAACTCATTACTACTTTAAACTCATTTAACTACTACTACTTCATAATTATTATGAACATGTTTTAGCATAAGAAAAATTGTCCTAATGCCTAGATTGACTTCATAAACATGTTAGTAGATAGTAGAAGTGTTTTGGCATGAAATCATGATGTTTTCATAAGTTTTTCATGAATTTAAAGTTTATAAACAAATCTGAAATTATAATAAAAACAAGTTAAATTGAGTTTTAAGTGTCCCAATTGAATGATCACACATCAATTCTATGATGAAATATATAAATTTTAGTATGTTTTATGATGTTTGAAAGTGATTTTAGGTATGTTTAACATGCTGTCCAGATTTTATAAATTAATTAATTAGACTTTTAAAGTTTGTAATTAGCATAAATCGATCATAGAATTTAAGTAATGCATTGTATGGTTGATTTGTGTCATTTTCGAAAGTTTTCAAAGAGTTTTGATAAATTTAGATTGTTGTCCACTTTTCTAAAATGGCATAAAATTTTTATTATGGTTTTATAAAGCATAATTATGGCCCAAAAATTAAGTAAAATTGCAATAGAAAAGAAAAATTAAAGTATGGAATTGAATGGAGACCATATAAGGAAGTTTTGGACAAAGTTTCCAAATTTAGAAGTTAGTTATAGTTGTTGTAGAATTTAGTCAATAAGGTTTTAATTTAGTTTGGTTTTTCCTTGTGTAGGAGACTTTGAGTTTGTCCACTTCTAGAAGTTGTGGCGGAGCACAGTTATTATACAAGGTACGTAAGTACCAAAGACAAACATAAGAGTTAGAATGCATGCTTGAGTAACTCTTGACTACATGAAATTTTATATGCTTGTTTGAATCATGAATTTATATGCATGGCAAGTTTGTTAGTAGCATGTTTTTAAAGTTTAACGACATTCCATGTTAAATAGAAAGTTTAATTTTTATAAGCTTGAATTGGAATGTTACGATCAGTTTAATTTGGCCAATAGTTAATGTTCAAGGAAGAAAGTTATTTTTAAGTTGATTAGTTACTTAATCAACAAGAAAGGTAGTCGTGAATTTTTTATTCACATGTTTAAAAGAAGCAATGAGCAATAATTATTTTATATATAATACCACTCACAGTTTAATGTGTGGTCAAGAAGAAAGTAAGGTATTAACCACTCACAGTTAATGTGTTGTAAAGGAAGTTCAGTTTAATTAAAGGAAACTCATAAAGATTAATTTTGAGTCACCTTAAGTTGAAGATAATTAAATTGACTTAATTGATTTCGATGCATGTGAGTCACAACATTGTAAACCTGTTAAATCACGTAAAGTGTAAGAGCACTTGCATCAAAACTCTTGGAACGTATATACCTTGAGTATGAACAATGGGGGGAATCGTATGGAACAATGATCTATGACTCCTACTTGGGGTACAAGACGTTGTACTCTTTTATATTTTTAATGCGCTGGATATCCGTTACTTTATGTGACATAGTAATACCTTTTGGGAGTTGCTCCCCAACTAGTGCCCAATAGGGCGATGATTTATAGGAGGGAACCCGTTCGATGCAGGGTCCATGATTATTAATATAGAAATAGAATTTAAATGAGTCCATGTACAGGAAAAAGGTTGTCAAAGGTAAGTTGAGTGCATGCTTCATTTCGTTTTGTTTTTGCATAAGTCTTTAGTAGTTACGTACTCAGCTTTGCTGACTGTTTGTTTGTGTGCATGGCTTTGTTTTGGAATTGGCCGTACGATGACCCACTTATGGTGAGTAGTTGTCTAGTAAAAGGAAATCTGCAGGTACAACTGGGCATAAGTCATTTCATGATGGGATGGAGTGAGAGCGCTTCCTGTGGTTGTAGTTTTGCTTTATTTTAATTGCTTATGTGGACTAACATTTATTTTGGGTGTTTGGATTTCTAAAGACTTCTAATTAGTAGTTTTGTTTTTGGTGTTTAAAGGGCCATTAATATGGTTCCGAAGTGTAATAAGTTTCAAGTTGATTTTATTTTAAAGTTGTTTGAAGTTTAGTTTTAAATTGTTTTGATTTTAAGAGTTCCGTTGTAGTACTTTGATAAATGCCTTAGCCGTTATCACGGTGGCGGTAATACTTTAGTTTTTACATATTTAGTAGTTTTAATAAATATAATATCTACTAATTTGATATGTTTTCCGTGAAAATAAGAAGTAGGAAGTTAGGGAAAATCCAGGGTGTTACAAAGTGGTTACCAGAGCTTAGATTTTGAAATAAATGAATTTTATTTTTGGGTACCCTAAGTTTATTTTTGGAAAAGAGGAATTGCTTAAATTGGAAACCTTTTGAAAATGGAAAGTGTTAAAAAATAAATTATGTGTGCAGGTATGCAAGGAATTCAAGTATGTATTATGTGTTATCGTTTTAATACCATGTGGCGAGCTTGGGTAGGAAGTTTGGGCTTGTAGGATAGACTTTGTTTCTATTCTTTCATGCATTGAAGTTTATGATCAAGGTGATGCTTATGTGTATAGTTGGGTGTAAACAAAATTGTATGTTAGCCACAAGACCTCCTTTTTGCAGAACTGTTAGTTTGTTTTTGTTTTGTTTTGGGAAGGATGGACCATTAGTTTTAAGTTTTGTGCAAGATGATACATAGTATGCCTAGTAAGTATACTCAAATGGGGACATTGGAGAAGAAAGATTATTAAAGTCCATCTCAATACGTTAGGAAGATACGGTTCTACTATTAGTACATGAGTACGGTGTTGAAGTTACCACAATGGGATCAGCCTGATCAAGTAGCAACTTTGATTGTTAGGTGTTTACCCGATCGTTCACCCTACTTAGAAATTAAGGTGAAGTTCAGTGATTTTCATTTTCTTGGAGGCCTTCTAAACTATTCTAAGTATAAGGATACTGTTGGCCAATGGGGTTGTGACTGGAGGTTCTTGGAGGGGGACATTGCTAAGAAGGAAAAGAAGTATCAACAAATGAATGCGAATAAGGAGACCCCGCCCGCACCAATACCAACAGGTAGTCAATGGAGTGAAGACCAAATGGTCACTAGTACAAAAATTCACTTTTGCCGCGGTTTTTTTAGGGGTATTTGATGCGGTTTTTAACCGCAGCACTTGGAGCAGCAGCAATAAACCGACATATTATTTGCTGCGGTTGAACCGCAGCAAATAAGCACCCAAAAAAATAAAAATAATATTTTTTTTTTTTTTGCATTTTAAAGCAGAATTAGAAGCTGAAATGTTATACATACATAGAATCAATTATTTTCAATATCGTTACACTTCTATCACAAAAAAATACACTTCTATCAAGTTAGATTAGACACTGTGAATGGTTAGGTTGACCTTTAAATTATAATGGTAATGGACAAATACGAAAGAATGAGGATCAATGATCTAGCTAGGTACCAATCAGAACTGGAATTGCATCTCGGGAGTGTATCTTAGTGTTTCAAGATGAGCAGCCATGGCCTTGTTCATTGCTGGCGGTCCACACCTCAAGATCTGTCGACAATGCATCATTACTCGTTAAATCATGAAATGTTGGACTCATGCTAGTATGTTACAACTCTGATAGAAGTGCTGGATTTGGGTGTATGTCCAAGCATCAGATTTTGGATGCAAGATAGCAGAGATGTTGTAAAAAATAAGCAAAATTAGCTGAAATAATCTTGTACCTCATTCAGGACATAGTAAACGGAGAATCGATCAGGAAATTTTTGGGCTAAACTATCCAGCTCTTCCTGCAATAGCGATGCAATACAGACATCAACATTATTGGAAACAGTTAAATAAACTAAAGAGTCTAGCAATCACAAACTATATTGCAGCCTTGCAAGTTGTATCTATTTTCCGAAGACTGAGTAACTGCAAACTGATGGCCACAAGAACAACCAAATAAACTAGTGAAAAGAAACTGAAACTTAGAAATACCTTCAAAAACATCATCTTATATATATTCCAACAAAATTAAACACCAAATTAATATTAATAAAAATCATATCAAATACTCCACCTCAACATCATCTGTCAAATACTCCTAACTTCATTATCAACATCTAATTAAAACAACATACAAGAGAAGAAATTAAAAAAAAACTCCAGCTCTCACAAACCCAAACAATCCAAACAAACCCAAATCCAACAAAACCCAGAAACCATAAGCTAAAAACACAACCACGTTTAAACAAAACACGAATTAAATAAAAATAAATGAAGAATTGAAAAAATCCAATAGGACATACATTATACAATACTCAATCTTAGTTTTTCGAATATATGCACTACTAACAAATTCATATAGAAGGTCGAAAAAATCAGATTTTACATTAACCAATCATAGTTCATCTGATACAAAGAATACCTCTAGATAACAGATTCATTAAGCCTTCACAGAAAATAAAAACAAATTTACTTCATTTTTAAGATTTAATGATGATAAGGCAATTAGTGTAGGTGTTGATATAGACACAAAAAACAAAGTATGCCCCATAACCTAATCTATGGTCCAAGTATCAATTTGCATTGACAAAGAAGTAACTGAATGCTAGCATGATGGAAAGCCAACTAAAGGCTTACAGCAATCACACCAACATCTTCCAGTCTATTTACTTCACAATGCTATTTGACAAATTTTGCTACTGATAAGTCTCTTATCCAGTGGACTATAAACATATTTGAAATTTTAATCAACTGATTTTTGTAAATCTATTTTCACTTATACAAAGAAAAAATTCATGTTTCCAGTACAAGCGAAATTTTTATCAGCATGCGAATGACAGTTAAAAACACAAAATAGACTTGTAGGACAAACCTTATCTTAGCTTTAAACTCAAACAATCGATGAATAAGTTCATCTCTGTACAAACAACAACAAACTCAACAATCACAACTCATTCAGAATCGCATAAAATCATTTCAAAGCACTAATAGTAAGACTCCTAATCAAAATATAAACAAACAGTGAATAGTTCCTAAGATTATCTTCTTCAATCTTCGCAGTGATTTCAACACCGAAGATTATTACATGCATTCAACATCAAAATGAGACAGCTAACAAAGATTTCAAAAACAAACAAAAGGAAAAATGTCGAAATATCACCTTGAAATTCTCAATTTCAGATCCTATTTCAGAAACTTCATCCTGAATCGAAGCAATTCTTGCCTGAAAAGAATCAAACAAAACATTTCAACAAAGAAACATAAATGACATGATATAATTCACAAATTTAAACCTAAAAATGACGAATTAGCTTCTAATTTCAATCGATAGAAACATTTAAACAAATAAACGAAAATCACATCAAAAAACAACCAAATTCTAAACCTAGAAACTGACGTATTCGCTTTCAATAGATAGTAAACACATTCAAACAAATAAACGAAAATCACATCAAAAAAATCGCAAATTCAAACCTAAAATCAACGAATTAGCTTTAACATTCAAACTGAAACAAATAAATGAAAATCACATCAAAAAAATCGCAAATTCAAACCTAAAGTCTAACAAATTAGCTTAAAAAAGACAGAAATTAAACCTCTAGGGTTTGATTCGAAGATTCGCTCATCGACAATTCAACTTCGAAGCCTTTAATTATTCGCCAAACCTCTAATTAAACCTCTAGTATTATCCTTGAATCGTTTAGCATTTTCGAGTTCATTATTCGCCAAACCTAGATTTGGTTGAAGCTCTTCGATTCGTTTCTTCAATGTGAAGACTTTGTTTTTCTGCGAAACAAAATTGAAGACGAAATTCATGGAATGAGTGAGAGGCGAGATTGAGTGATAGAAAAGAGGGGAATGAAGGGAGAGGCGAGATTGAGTGAGAGAAAGAAGGGGAATGAGGGTGAGAGGCGACATTGAGTGAGAGAAGGGGAATGGAGGGTTAGGGTTTGAGGAAAGGGTTAGGACAAAAATAAGAAGGAAAAGGGGGGAGGGTATAGAGGAAGTGGGTTAAAATAGGGTTCTTATTGCTGGGCTTGGGCTGAAGCTTTTTAATTTTTGTTGGATTATTTGCTGCGGTTCAACCGCAGCAAATAGAATAAAAAACCGCAGCAAATAGTATCGATCATTAGATACAAAAGTTGGTACTTTTTTGCTGCGGTTTTGCGATAACCGCAACAAATCTTGCGCATCAAATTTCATTTTTTCCACTAGTGGGTAGAGGAGAATGCTATAGGTTTGAAGACCGATGATACCAAGGATAGTTCGTGTTATGAAATTGAGGATCCAAACCCAGTAATCCCAGTATATGTTGACTTGGTAACCGAATCTGAAGAAGAGGAGGAAGAATCAGATCCTGAGGAAGACATGGAAGGAGAAGGAAAAAAAACAGATGAAGAGATGGGGGATGACATTAAGGATGACCCAGAATTCGTACCAAAGATAAATGTTATGTCAAGAGAAAAAAAGGAAAATGTTAATATGTAGAGACTTTTGTTTAGAAAAAGTTAACTGATTATGTCTAATGTTTTAATGCCTAGTTGAACAATTTAAGATGTTGTTTACTTGAGTTTGAATAAGTGGCAGTAAGCCATAAGAAGTAATGAGAAAAATGGAGTAGTAAAATTATTTTATTAATTAACACCTCAAGTAGAATAGAACCAAGGGAATGTTTTTTATTTCTTATTTGCTTTATTCTTATTTTAATGGTTGTATAAACAATCAAGACAAAGTGAATCATTCACCCTAAAAGAATGAAACTTATTTTATGAGATGAAATGAGAAAGTGTTTTATAATTTATGTATATGTTGTCCTAACTAATTGTTAGACTTAATTTAATACGAAGGTCTTTTCCCCTACAGGAGAAATAGAATGGCTAAACGTAACAACAATCAGCTGAATGAAGTAGTGAGGCAATTAACTACTGTAGCCGAACAACTAGCTTCCAGAGGAAATGGAAATGGTAGTGACCCTGCTGGGGAACTCTTCAAGAAACTTTCTCAAAGCAAGCCACCCACTTACCAAGGAGAGCACAATCCAATAGTTCTAGAGGGATGGTTGAGAGAGTTTAATAAATTATTTGGGGTAGTGGAGTGTCCAGAGGAGATTAAGGTGAACCATGATGTGTACTACCTTAGGGGAGAAACTAACTTATGGTGGTCAAAGAATGAGGCTGTAATAAGGGATTTACCAGGATTCAATTAGGAGATGTTTCAGGAGCAGATTCGTAATAAGTTCTACCATGTGTTTCTTCAGAAACAGAAGGTTAAAGAGTTCCTAGAACTTAGGATGGGGAGTATGTCTGTTACTGAGTACTACTCTAAATTCATAGAGTTATCAAGGTTTGCTCCTGAGGTTGTGGCAACAGAGAGGCAGAAAGCTAATCGTTTTGAGAGAGGGTTACCCTTAGATTTATAGTCACAACTAGCTGGACAAATCTTTGAATCTTTAGATGATTAATATGGTAGAGCTGCTCACTTGTATGACATAGACCAAAAGAAGGAGGTACAGAAGGAAAGTGAGACGAGGGAGAAAAGGAAGGATGGTGGAGGAAACTTCAAGGGAATCATGGTGGATATAAGAGACCTCGTTTCAACAACAACTTCCAGGGTAATAGGGGAAACTTTGGGAAGCCTAATTCTTGAAATGGGAAACGGACTCAGGTGGCTAGTCAAGGAGGGCGAGTGTACTTTTGCAAGAAGTGTCCCAACAACGACCCAGGAAAGGACTGTGCAGGGAACCCAGTAACTTGTCGGTTGTGTAACAAACTCTGACACCGTGAGTATGAGTGCTTCTCTAAGACCAAAGGAAAGGAGGGACATAATTCTCAGGCTAGGGGGAACTCAGTTGGGGGACAACAAAAGGGTTTCCAAGGAAATATGGGAGGAAAGCTGACTTCTCAAGCCGGAATTAGGAATGGGGATGAAAATGGAGGAGGACAGCCTAAGACCTTAAACACTGGAAAGCTGAATGTAATGGCTCGAAGTGAAGCGAATGCTAATAAGGATGTGATCACTGGTACTTTTTCTATTCATACCTTACCTGTTAAACTTTTGTTTGATTCTAGTGCAACATACTCTTTTGTTTCCATTAAACTCTTAGAAAAGTTAAAACCTGTGTTGGGAAAAGTGGATGCAGTAGACATGTCAATAGTGTTACCTTCGGCACAAGAAGTGCAGTGTTCAAGGAGATACCAAGATGTTCCTATTGAAATTGAGGGAGTGGAGTTTAAGGCTAACCTAATCGAGTTTGACTTAGGTGGATTAGAAGTGATCTTAGGAATGGATTGGTTGAGTAAACATAAGGCTGAGACTCAGTGCGAACCACAGAAGATCTCGTTGGTGAATAAGGGTCAGAAGGTGAGTTATTGGAGGACGGGAAGACCGAAACACAACAAAATAGTGTCAGTAATGAGATTCGCTAGGTATGTGAAGAGAGGTTATCCGATTTACCTTTGTAGTGCGCGAGATGTGGATCAGATTGAGACCGCTAAACCTGAGGATATTGAAGTAGTGAGGGACTTTCTTGATGTGTTTCCGGAGGAGATTTCGGGAATTCCACCTAAGCGGGAAGTTAACTTTACTATAGACTTAGTCCTAGGAACATCACCTATTTCCAAAGCACCCTATAGGATGGCGCCTGCGGAAATGAGCGAATTAAAGGAGCGGTTGCAGGATTTGTTGGAAAAGGGGTACATTAGTGTAACACCCTGGATTTTCCATAACTTTCTACTTCCTAATTTTTCCGGAAAACATGTTGAACTAGTAGATATTACATTTATTAAACTAGTATATATGGAAAAACCAAAGTATTACCGCCACCGTGATAACGGCTAAGGCATTTATCAAATTACTACAGCGGAAGTCTTTAAAACCAAAATAATTTAAAACTAAACTTCAAACAACTTTAAAATAAAATCAACTTTAAATTTATTACACTTCGGAACCATATTAATGGCCCTTTAAAAGCAAACCAAAATTAATAATCAGAAGTCTTTCAAAATCGAAACAATCAATTAAACGTTAGTCTCTGAAAGCAGTTTAAAATAAGGTAAAACTACAACCACAACAAGTGCTCTCCCTCTATCCCATTATGAAATGACTTATGCCCATTTGTACCTGCACCTTTTCGTTTACTAGACAACTACTCATCGCAAGTGGGTCATCCTAGGGCCTAGTCCAAGACAAAGCTATGCACACAAAGAAAATAGTCAGCAATGCCGAGGACATAACTACTAAAGACTATGCAATAACAATAAGAAATAAAACATGCACTCAACTTACCTTTAACAACCGTCTAAGTTGTACATGGACTCAATAAAATTATTAATATATTTAACTTTTGGATTCATCATCGAACGGGTTTCCTTTCCTTTAAAATCACCCTACTGGGCACCGACTTGGGAGCAACTCCAAGAAGGTATTACCTATGTCACACGAGGTGACGGATATCCAGCGCATTTATAATATAAAAGAGTACAACGTCTTGTACTCCAATTAGAAGTCATAGATCACTGTTCCATACGACTCTCCCATTGTTTATACTCAAGGTATATACGTTCCAAGAGTTTTGGTGCGAATCCTCTTACACTTTACGTGATTAACAGGTTTAACATTGTTATGACTCTCATGCAACATCACATAAAGACATGCATCCAAACAAGCAACCGTATTCATTATCTTTACTTTAAGGTGATTCCAAATTAACTTAGGTGAGTCTTTGAATTAAACTGAATCTCCTGTACCACACATTAACTGTTAGTGGCTAATAACTTGCTTTCTTCTTGACCACACATTAAACTGTGAGTGGTATTACATATAAAATAATTGCTCATTACTTCTATTAATCATGTGAACAAAATTCACGACTACCTTTCTTGTTGATTAAGTATTTAATCAACTTTAAAATTAACTTCTTCCTTTATTCATAAAACTGTTGGCCAAACTATACTGATCAGAACATTCCATTTCAAGCTTATGAAAATTAAACTTTTTCGGATCTTAATTTTTTTTTTCTCTCTAATTTTTTTTTTTGGAATCCTAATTGACTAGTATGATTAGTAATAGTTTGGAATTTTAGGTTTTGTAGGGTATTTGTAGGCCTCAAAGTAGGATTTTTGTGGGGCCGATAAACACTCCTAAGTAAATTAGGAAACCTTAAAAAAACTATTTTTAGAAGTTTTTAAAATATTTTTAATCATAAAAATTACTATTTAAGAACACAAATAATACTTTTAACCAAAACTTTATTATTTACTATATTTTTGTTACTTTCTTTTTATTTAATACCTTTATTGAACATAATCTTCATTAAATATACTAAAATTATACGCATAAATACGAAGGTTATATGTAGGAAATACAAAAATACTTTGTTTAAATACGTGAAAATGTGGGGTATTACAATTAGGCCTAGTGCTTCACCTTCGGGAGCACAAGTATTGTTTGTGAAGAAGAAAGATGAGAGTTTGAGGTTATGTATTGATTATAGGAAGCTGAATAAAGTGACGATCAAGAATAAGTATCCATTACCAAGGATTGATGACTTGTTTGATCAATTGAATGGAGCTACGGTGTTTTCGAAAATCGACTTAAGGTCAGGATACCATCAGTTGAGGATTGCTAATGAGGACATACCGAAAATTGCTTTTCGCACTAGGTATGGACACTATGAGTTTACTATTATGCCTTTTGGGTTAACCAATGCTCCAGTAATTTTTATGGATTTAATAAATAGAATCTTCCAACGATTTTTGGATAACTTTGTAGTTATTTTCATTGATGACATATTGGTGTATTCTAAGAGCAAGGAAGAACATGTGGAGCATTTGAGGACAACTTTAATGACACTAAGGGAAAATGAGTTATATGCTAAGTTCTCAAAATGTGAATTCTGGTTGGAAAAAGTAGCATTCTTGGGGCATATTGTGTCTAAAGAGGGAGTTGAAGTAAATCCAGCCAAAATTGAAGCAGTTAAGGATTGGCCTACACCAAAGAATGTAACGGATGTACGAAGTTTCTTAGGGTTAGCAGGTTAGTATAGGAGGTTTGTGAAGGACTTTTCGAGGATTGCTAAACCCATGACTTCGTTAATGAAGAAAGACTGTAAGTTTGAGTGGAGTAGTAAGTCTGAGGAGGCATTTCAGACTTTGAAAGAGCAATTGACTACAGCTTTAGTGCGAACCTTGCCAGACGGAAGTGACTCGTATGATGTGTTTAGTGATGCTTCTAAAAATGGGTATGTTTGTTAATACAAAATAGGAAGATGATAGCTTATGCTTTGAGACAATTGAAACCATATGAGGTTAACTATCCTACTCATTATCTAGAGTTAGCAACAATAGTGTTTGCCTTGAAATTTTGGAGACATTATTTATATGGAGTGAAATGTAGAATATACACAGACCACAAGATTTAAAAGTAATTTTTCACTCAAAAGGATTTAAATATGAGACAAAGGAGATGGCTCGAGTTGATCAAGGATTACAACCTAGATATCAAATACTATGAAGGGAAAGCCAATGTGGTAGGTGATGCTCTAAGTTGTAAACCAAAACATGGGATGAATACTTTGATAGTTGCTAACAAACTATGTAAGGAGATTGAGAGATTGAGTTTGGAAATAGTGAAGGAGGGAGAGTTGGAAGGGATTATCTGTAATCTTAGTATCCAACCAACAATACTTGAGGAAATTAAGGAGAATCAGGAAGGGGATATAAAACTGGACAGAATTAAGGAAAAGCTAAAAGCAGCAAAGTCTATGGATTTTAAGATTCATGAGGATGGAGGCTTAAGGTACAAGGGAAGGTGGTGCCTGCCGCAAAAAATGTGAAGATTTGAAGCGAAGAATAATGGAGGATGGTCATAGTACCCCGTATTCAGTGCATCCTGGAGGCGATAAACTTTACAAGGATCTAAAGAAGATGTATTGGTGGCCTAGGATGAAGAGAGAAGTGGCTGAATTTGTGAGTAAATGTCTCACTTGTCAAAAGGTTAAATTTGAGCATAAGAGACCTCAAGGAGAAGTCCAACCACTTGAGATACTAGGATGGAAACGGGATAGCATTTCAATGGACGTTGGGACTTTCATGCCAAAGTCTAAGAATCAGAATGATACCATATGGGTGGTGGTAGATAGACTCACTAGGTCAGCAGTATTTTTACCCATGAGAGAGATTGGAAAATGGAACAACTTGCAAAGGCATACATAAAATATGTTCTAAGGCTACATGGAGTTCCAAAGGATATCGTATCAGATAGGGATTCTAGGTTTCTTTCGAAATTCTGGAAAAGTGTTCAGGAGAACTTTGGCACCACCTTGAAGATGAGTACAGCCTTACATCTAGCAACTGATGGACAAACAGAGAGAACCATACAAACCTTAGAAAATATGCTAAGGGCTTGCGTAATGGACTTTCAAGGAAATTGGGAGGATCACTTAGATCTCATTGATTTTTCGTACAACAATAGTTACCATGCAAGTATTGGCATGGCACCCTTTGAAGCTTTGTATGGAAGGAAGTGTAGGAACCCTTTGTGTTGGAACGACATAAATGAAACAGTGATTCTAGGACCTCACTTAATAGAGGAGACCACTGAGAAAATTTGGGTAATACAAGCAAAGATTCAAGGAGCACAAGATAGACAAAAATCATGTGCGGATCAAAAGCGCCAAGATGTTGTGTTTGAAGTTGGCGATAAGGTGTTACTGAAGGTATCACCAATAAAAGGAGTGATGAGATTCAGAAAGAAAGGAAAGTTGAGCCCAAAGTAGATAGGACCCTATGAGATCTTGCAAAGGGTTGGAAAGGTAGCTTGTAAGCTAGCACTACCAATGGAGTTGAGCAAAGTTCATAATTTCTTCCATGTGTTTCAACTAAGCAAGTACGTGCCAAACGAGTCGCATGTGTTACAACCTGAACCAATAGAGTTAGACCAAAGCTTGACCTATGAAGAGAAGCCAATTAAAATCCTAGATAGTAAGGTCAGGGATACTCGTAGAAAGAGTGTCAAAATTGTGAAAGCGTTGTGGTCAAACCAAGAAATCGAAAAGGCTACTTGGGAAGCTGAAGATTTGATGAGAGAAAAGTACCTAGAGCTTTTTTCAGGTTAGTAGTAGAGTTATGGGGACGTAACTCAATTTTTAAGGGGGGTAGAAAGCGACCTGTTTTTCGCACATTTTACCCTCAAATTTGCAAGTTTTTACTAGTTTCGATGACTGTTAACTAAGAAGTTTTATGTTTGTCTCATAAAAGTTGGCAAGTGAGTGTCTAAAGTCTACAACATCATAGTGTTTCAATAACAAAGTATGAATAAAAGTAGTCTCGATTCAAATTCCATACACTAACCTACACAAAGTTTCGGGATGAAACTTCTTTTAAAGGGGGTAGACAGTAATAACCCACATTTTCACGTATTTAAACAAAGTATTTTTGTAATTTATGCGTATAATTTTCGTATTTTATTCGTATAATTTTAATATTTTTATTGAAAAATATGTTCAATGGAAGTATTAAATAAAAAGAAGTTAATAAAAAAAATGATAAAGTTTTTATTAAAATACTTATTTGTGTTCCTAAATAATATATTTTTTTATGATTTCAAATATTTTAGGAGCTTCTAAAAATAGATTTCAAAGGTTTCCTAATTTACGTAGGAGTATTTATAGGCCTCACCAAAATCCTACTTTGGGGCCTATATATACCCTACAAAACCTAAAATTTCAACTTTTCCTGATTATACTAGTCAATTAGGATTCCAAACATTTAAAGAGAAAAGGAAAAAAAAATAGTCGGAAATTTCGAAAAAAAAAATTTCGTGCCTCGGAATCCGCGCCCAGCTGGACCCACCGTCGGCCACTGCACCACCGCGACAACCACCGCCGGCCACCTGCAGCCACCGCCGGAGCTCCTCCCCCATTCTTGGTATTTTCGAAACTTATAAAAAAAATAAAAAAATTCTCCTTTATTTTTTTTATTCAATCGTGCAAATTTATGATTATAATTATGTTTAATCATATATTTTATATGTGTAATTATGTTTTTATACAAGTATGAATTGTTTTTAAGGCATGAATTAAATTTTGGTTGTTCATGAAATTATAAATTAGGGTCTGAAAATTTATGAAGTTATGATTTTATTAATTTTTGTGTTCTAAACTTTAATATTATGATCATAGATTATTTTTGGGTGAATTTATGATGATGTTATTAAGTTTAGATTGATTTTTAAGGGTTTTAAACTTATTTTATAAAGCTGTCCAAATTTTATAATCATGAATTTGAGTTGAATAAATATTATGAACATGTTTTAGAATAAGAAAAATTGTTCTAATGCCTAGATTGACTTCATAAACATGTTAGTAGATAGTAGAAGTGTTTTGGCATGAAATCATGATGTTTTCATAAGTTTTTCATGCCTTTAAAGTTTATAAACAAATCTGAAATTTTAATAAAAAGAAGTTAAATTGAATTTTAAGTGTCCAAATTGTACTAGTATGATCACACATCAATTCTTTGATGAAATATATAAAATTTAGTATGTTTTATGGTGTTTGAAAGTGATTTTAGGTATGTTTAACATGCTGTCCAGATTTTATAAATTAATTAATTTGACTATTAAAGTATGTAATTAGCATAAATCGATCACATAAGTTAAGTAACGCATTGTATGGTTGATTTGTGTCATTTTCGGAAGTTTTCAAGGAGTTTTGATACATTTAGATTGCTGTCCACTTTCCTAAAGTGGCATAAAAATTTCATTAAGGTTTTATAAAGCATAATTAAGTCGCAAAAATTAAGTTAAATTGCAATAGAAAAGAAAAAGTGAAGTATGGAATTAAATAGAGACCATATAAGGAAGTCTAATTTGGAAAAAGTTTCCAAATTTAGAAGTTAGTTACAGTTGTTGTAGAGTTTAGTCAATAAGGTTTTAATTTAGTTCTGTTTTTCCTTGTGTAGGAGACTTTGAGTTAGTCCACTTCTAGAAGTTGTGGCGGAGCACAGTTATTATACAAGGTGCGTAAGTACTAAAGACAAACATAGAAGTTAAAATGCATGCTTGAGTAACTCATGACTACATGAAATTCTGTATGCTTGTTTGAATCATGAATTTATATGTATGGCAAGTTTGTTGGTAGCATGTTTTTAAAGTTTGACGACATTCCATGTTAAATAGAATGTTTAATTTTTATAAGCTTGAATTGGAATGTTATGATCAGTTTAATTTGGCCAATAGTTTAATGATCAAGGAAGAAAGTTATTTTTAAGTTGATTAGTTACTTAATCAACAAGAAAGGTATTCGTGAATTTTTTATTCACATGTTTAAAAGAAACAATGAGCATTTATTTTATATATAATACCACTCACAGTTTAATGTGTGGTCAAGAAAAAAGCAAGGTATTAACCTCTCACTGTTAATGTGTGGTAAAGGATGTTCAGTTTAATTAAAGGACACACATAAAGATTAATTTTGAGTCACCTTAATTTGATGATAATTTAATTGACTTACTTGATTTGGATGCATGTTTTATATATGTATGTGTTGTTGCATGAGAGTCACAACATTGTAAACCTGTTAAATCACGTAAAGTGTAAGAGCACTTGCATCAAAACTCTTGGAACGTATATACCTTGATTATGAACAATGGGGGGAGTCGTACGGAACAGTGATCTATGACTCCTACTTGGGGTCCAAGACGTTGTACTCTTTTATATTTTTAATGCGCTGGATATCCGTCAGTTTATGTGACATAGTAATACCTTTTGAGAGTTGCTCCCAAACTGGTGCCCAATAGGCGATGATTTATAGGAGGAAACCCGTTCGATGCAGGATCCATGATTATTAATATAGAAACATAATTTAAATGAGTCCATGTACAGGAAAAAAGTTGTCAAAGGTAAGTTAAGTGCATGCTTCATTTCTTTTTGTTTTTGCATAAGTCTTTAGTAGTTACGTACTCATCTTTGCTGACTGTTTGTTTGTGTGCATGGCTTTGTCTTGGACTTGGCCCTACGATGACCCACTTGTGGTGAGTAGTTGTCTAGTAAAAGGAAAATTGCAGGTACATGTGGGTATAAGTCATTTCATGATGGGATAGAGTGAGAGTGCTTGCTGTGGTTGTGGTTTTGCTTTATTTTAATTGCTTATGAAGAATAACATTTATTTTGGTTGTTTGGATTTCGAAAGACTTCTAAGTAGTAGTTTTGGTTTTGGCTTTTAAATGGCCATTAATATGGTTCCGAAGTGTAATAAGTTTCAAGTTGATTTTATTTTAAAGTTGTTTGAAGTTTAGTTTTAAATTGTTTTGGTTTTAAGACTTCCGCTGTAGTACTTTGTTAAATGCCTTAGCTGTTATCACGGTGGCGGTAATACTTTGGTTTTTCCACATTTTGTAGTTTTACTAAATATAATATCTACTAATTTAATATGTTTTCCGGAAAAATAAGAAGTAGGAAGTTAGGGAAAATCCAGGGTGTTACAGAATCACCCCTGCATGCGCCCCAACTCACCACAAGACTCTCCTCATTCGTCTACGCGCACCACAAGGCTCTCCTCATGCGTCTTAGCGCACCACAAGACCATGTCATGCGTCTAGGCTCACCAAAATACACCTCCCTCATGCATCTAGGCACATCACAATTCCCTCCTCATGCGTTTAGGCGCATGCTTCATGTCTCCCTACCTTTATATACCCCTAAATCCCATTCTGCGGAAGAGGAGATTGGACATTCTGACAAAAACCCTTCTCTCTTTCGTACTTTGCTCTCAAAAGTACGAGGCTTTCTCATCTCTTTCTCCCACAAAAGATTTCTAAATCACCCCCTTAGACGCATACATTTACTCCTAAACACATTATTATTGTTTATTAAGTTCTTAAAAGCAATCAATCAAAATAAGTTATTTCGACTATAGCACGAAAGGTACTTTGAATGAGGCCAACAACATCAACATCGACATCTTGAGTTCTTCATAAAAATAGTGTTAGTTTATGTGATTATGTGATTTTATTGCTTTATTAGAAAATTGACATGTCTTAATTAAATCCATGAAAATTGACTAATTAATAGTTGGCTATAATTAAAACCAATTTTAAGTAGAAACATTATTAAAGGTTGTTTTATGTGATTTACATGCTAATTGTTTATTGTTTTTTTTTTCACATAGAATTCATGTTTAGTTAACAAGACCTAAAAGCATGTTTTAACTAAAGTAAAGATTTAAAATAAATTAATTCCTAAAGTGATCACCCTTGCATGTCAAAATTATAAAATAATTATGTGTGCATTAATTAAAACTCGCGTAGTAATTTCTTATGTGTTTTAGGGCTTTAAACCTGAAATATGTATGTATGATTCGATATTATGATTATGAAATTACATATGAGAACAAGTAGAGGCCGCTATACGTGGGGGGACATTGTGACCTACTTTATATTAAGAGAATATCTTGATATTATTCTCATCATATATCACTCCTATAATATGGGCAAGATCAATTATATCNTCCTTTATTCTTTCACTTTAATGTGTCCTTACCAGCATCCCAAATCCAGAGATATAAGACCTTCTTATCTGGCAAGCCAATTAGCCTTCAGGCTAGAACAAACGGGGTTCCGTGAGCTTCCGAAAAGAGCACGGTGACGACTTCTCTACATGGGGTTTGAGCTTCTAGACTCACCCCCTAAACCAAGCATACTCATACTATGAAAATTGACATTCAATGTCTGTAAAAAGGGCATGTTGGCACGTTCAAAGGCCCCGGGTCCACAACAACTGTCCCTACTAAATATTGTGGATGCTTCTGCTGGTGCTATTTAATTGATTCAATTGAAGTGTTGGTGTTGGTGTTGCTGCTGCTCTTTACAATGAAGTGAAGATTTGTGTTGTTTCTAGTGTATAAATATATGATTGGATGATTGAACTATATTTTTCTTTTACTTTTTTGTTTGTTTGAATAAATCAATGAATTGCTAAGGTTTAGTATAGTTTGTGAAGTTTTAATTTATGTATTATAATATTCACATATAATTCAATTTCTGGGTTTTTGCGGTTAATTAATTTACGGTTTTGTGTTTGTATTTCTACGTTTTGGACTGTTTTGTGGTTATGCGTGTTTAGTGTCCTAGGGTTGGGTTTCATATCATGGTTCTGGGTTTGACTGAATTAACTATTGGGGTTGATTTATATTGTTCCAGATTTTTTGTATACCATATTTTCTATCCTCAATTTTAATCATCATTATCTCAATAATCGCATTTTTTTAGTAGAATTTTTTTTGGGATATATGCTGCTTTGGCTATTGGATGATGAAAGGAAGACGTCTGTTGATATTGGATTGTTATGGTGAGTTTATTTTGCTGTCTGCATGTAAAATGTGTCTATACCTCCGAATACATAGTAGATTACCTTGTATTTTGAACTTCTACTTGTATAACTCACTCTTTTATTAGGGTTTATCTCGTCAAAGAGTAGACTATTGAGCTGTTATTTTTGCTTCTACTCAGTTAATGTTGAACTTGACCCAAGTTATGTGTTTTTACTTTAATTGGTTATCAGTTGATGGAATTTGACTTTTGCTTTAGTTGACTTTGTTGTTTTTATATAATTAGATTTTGTTGTGGTGTTTTACTTATTTGCTTCACGATATAATTCTCATCAAAATCAAATTACTTATTTGCTTTACACTTTTCATCAAACTCGTATTACGTTGATTTTGTGCTGTTTAAGTTGATTGTGTGAGTTCGATTGTGGATATGGTATGTATTGTGTTAGCAGGTTCGTGTCTGACAATGGAGTTAGGCATGACTTGATGACAATGGGGTTTACACTTTAGAGGCTTGTAACATGGTTGTAACATAAGTGTATTATAGAATAATTAAACGCATGAACGAGTGACAAAATATATGAATGAATGCATGCATGCATGCTTGAATGAATGAATTAGAAATTAAAATGTAATTGCTTCTGCCCAATTGTAATTTTTTCCTTGGAACGGATGAATAATGCATGATACAATGAAAGTATGAATGGAATGATGACTTAATGAATAAATGAATGAATGCACGGATGTCCTTAGGTTACTTAAAATTATGACTTGAGGATATATCCACTCTTTGATTGTTTTGGATGGCATTGCTTTATACATGATGCTTAGTTCCTCTTTTATTTTTCTTTGTTATTGCGGCTTATTATCGATGCTCTGTTATGCTACAGCTGCTATATTATATGTAAATTTCATGATACTAAGGTTACTTGATATTATGGTATAATGAGTGTGTTTGAATGAGCTGAGTGTAAGAAAGAAAGAAAGCAAGAAAGAAAGAAAAAGGAATGCATGAATTGAATGAAAGAATTGTGCAAAATTTAAACTAGTGAATAAATAAATGATTGGATGATTAATTGAAAACATGAATTGATAGATGAATGAGAAAATGAAATTGTTTATACCCTTTTGCAATGAATATGTGAATGGTTGAATATGTGAATTAGCGAATAAATGATTCATTGAAATTAGTGAACAACGACATGTATATATCGAGATGCTAGATTCTTACACCTCAACTTAATTCGAATTCAAATGATTGAATGTGATTAAATGATTGTGAGTGAGTGAAACAAAGATGGATCGATATAAAGAAATAAAGAAAGAGAGTATGCATGAGGAAAGAATGAATAAGTGGAATGATAAATTAATGAATGACTGCATGATATAATGAATGAATGACTGATTGATTGAAATGAGTAAAGATATGAAGATTGATAGTTTTTAGTTTGGTAGGTTGTATTTTATGTCTTGTTGTTTCTGATGTGTTTCTGTGTAGTTGTTTTGATAATGGAGGAGGATGAGGAGGTGACAGATCGGAGGAGAGGAAAGCAGCTTCCCCAAAGGATCGAAGAGGATGTGGTATAGTAACTTTATTTTTGTAATTTTAAGGTGTTGTGAGAACAATTTAATTATAAAAATAATATTGTATGTATGCCTAATCATTTGGCTTTCATTTTAGCATAAAAAACAATATTTTTTTTGTTTTTTAGTACTATTTGCTTCGGTGTTTCAGATGACCAGAGCAAAAAGTCCAATTTTTAGTGTGAAAATGGAGTTTTTAAATAACCGGAGCAAAAGTCCCTTTTTTTGTGGGAAATAGACATTTTGCTCCGGTCATTTAAACAACCCATTATTGAACACGTGCTAATAAAAATTCACAACATTATTTACTTATTCAAAATTCATTAAAACCTCATCAAAACTTCATAATTCAGGCATGAAAACTCTTTTACAATCTCTTACCATCATTATACATCTTACCTATGCTTTAAAAAAAATTCATGATGTAAAACATGTTCATAATATTTTTACCCTTAGTTTTTACACCTTTAAAAATTTCACAGCAATATTAAACAACTATAAAACTCTTAAAAACAAATCTAAACCTTCATAAAATCATCACAAATTAATACTACAACAATTTATGATCATAATATTAAAGTTTGGATCATTAAAAACCATAAAACTACAAATTTCGTACTTTCATAAACCCTAATTTAAAATTTCTTAACCAACTTTATAAATTTAAACTTTAAACATGATCATAACTTTATAAAAGATGATTATAATCAGAAAAACATGCTTAAACATAATTATAAACATAAATTTATGGATAATTTAATTAAAAAGAAAACAAGAGAAAAGTTTTTTTTTAATAAGTTAGAATTATACCAAAAATAGGGGACGAAGAAAAGGTGGTGGCAGTCGACAGCAGCGGTGGCGCGCGGGGACTCCGGCGTGCAGCAGCAGGCGACAGACTAAAGGGGACGCGCGATGACGAAGAGTGACGGAAGAATGTTTTTTTTGTTCTTTTTTTTTTTGGAAATCCTAAACCCCCCCTTTTTTTTGTAATCCTAATTCACTAAAATTGCAAAATAAATATGAAATTTCTGATTTTAAGGGGTATTTATAGGCCCAAAGTAGGTATTACATAATTACCCCTAATGCTTGAAATTACTTTTGTGCACTTGTTCTAAAACAATTTAGGAAACCTTAAAAATTCTATTTTTAGAAACTTATTAAAATATTGAATAAAACTTTAATTGACATACAATATAATTTATAAACTATAGAAAACATATAATAATAATTTCAAGTAACAATTAATTTAAATTTTCCTTCTTTAATATATTTACTAAACTTAAATTTTTAATAAAAATACTAAAAATATACACATAAAATACAATATTGAATTCTTAAAATACGTGAAAATATGGGGTATTACAATCTACCCCCTTAAAAGAAGTTTTGTCCCGAAACTTTGTGGAAATAATGACTACGTTTTCTTCAAAACTTCACATTATTATCCTAAGTTGTTGTAGGCTTTAGACATTTAACTCGACCTTTCCTTGACAACTTTCAGTAAACAGACATAAAACATCCATAGAACTTTACTAAAAGTCAAAAAAATTTGCAAAATTTAGGGTAAAACGTGCGAAAATTATATCGCACTCTACCCCCCTTAAGAATCGAGTTACGTCCCCGTAACTCTACTAAACTGAAATAGCACTGCATATTTTTCTCTCATCATATCCTCAGCTTCCAATGTTGCTTCTTCACTTTCTTGGCGGCACAATACTTTCACTATTTTGACACTTTTCCTATGAGTATCCCGAACTTTACTATCAAGTATTTTGATTGGTTTCTCTTCATAGGTTAAGCTTTGGTCTAACTCTATCGTTTCAGGTTTTAACACATGTGGCTTATCCAGCACATACTTTCTTAGTTGAGACATATGAAAAACATTGTGAACTTTTCCCAACTTTGTTGGTAATGCTATCTTGTAGGCGACCTTTCAAATCCTTTGCAAGATCTCACAGGGTCTAATGTATTTTGGACTAAATTTTCCCTTCTTTCCGTACCTCATTATACCTTTCATCGGTGCTACCTTAAGTAACACCTTATCACCAACTTCGAACATAACTTCTTGAAGCTCTAAGTCCGCATAAGATTTCTGTCCAACTTGTGTTGCTTGAATTTTTGCTTGCATCACTCTAACCGTATTGGTAGTTTCCTCGATCAACTGAGGTCCTAGAATTACTATCTCACTTATGTCACTTCAACATAAGGGACTTCTGCACTTCCTTCCATACAGGGCCTCAAAAGGTGCCATTCCAATACTTGCGTGGTAGCTATTGTTGTACGAGAATTCGACCAAATCCAAACAATCCTCCCAATTCCCTTGAAACTCCATTATAAAGGCTCTCAGCATGTCCTCCAAAGTCTGTATGGTTCTCTCTGTTTGTCCATTGGTTGCTGGATGGAAAGTTGTACTCATTTTCAACTTTGTACCGAAGTTCTCCTTGACACTTTTTGAGAATTTCGACAGAAACCTAGAATCCCTATCTGACACGATATTCTTTCGAACTCCATGGAGCCTCACAATTTAGTCTTATGTAAGCCTTTGCAATTTGCTCCATCCTCCAAGTCTCCTTCTTCGGTATAAACGCCGCTGACTTAATAAGCTTATCCACCCAACCCATATTTATCGTTTTGATTCCTTGACTTCGGCAAGCAAGTTACAAAATCCATTGATATGCAATCCCACTTCCATCCTGGTATTTCGAGTGGTTGAACTTCTCCTTGCGGCCATTTACGCTCAAATTTCACCTTTGGACAAGTAAGACACTTACTCACAAATTCAGCCACTTCCCTTTTCATTCTAGGCAACTAATACACCATCTTCAAATCCTTATACACTTTATCACCTCTAGGATGAACTGAGTATGGTGTATTATGACCTTCCTCCATAATCTTCTGTTTCAAATCATTACATTTCTGTGGTACACACCACCTTCCTTTATACCTCAAACTTCCATCTTTATGGATTTTGAAGTCCATAGCCTTTCCAGCCTTCAATATCTCCTTTATTCTATCAAGTTTCACATCTCCATCCTGGTTCTCCTTGATCTCCTCAAACACTGTTTGTTGGATACTAAGATTACAAAGTATTCCTTCCAACTCTCCCTCCTTCACTATCTCAAAATTTATTCTCTCCATGTCTCTACACAGCTCGTCAGCGACCATTAGAGAATTCACTCCATGCTTCATCTTACGACTTAGAGCATACGCTACCACATTGGCCTTCCCTTCATGGTAGTGGATATCTAAGTCATAATCTTTGATCAATTCAAGCGATATCCTTTGTCAACAGCAGAAGGCTGATGAGTTTCTGGTGCTCAAGATGGGATATATGACGGTTGCTGAGTACTAGTCAAAGTTTATAGAGTTGTCTAGGTTTTCTACGGAGGGGGTAGCATTGGAAAAGCTGAAGGCTAGTAGTTTTTGAGAAAGGGTTACCCATAGATGTTCAGTTGCAACTAGCTGGGAAAGTTTTTGAGATGCTGGATTAGCTAAATGGGAGACCTGCACACCTGCATGCCTTAGAGTAAAAGAAGAAGGAGATGCTGAAAGAAGGTGACTCGAGGGAGGAAAGGAAGAATGGTGACGGAAACTCATCCATCTTGTAAATCATGGTGGATTTAAGAAGCCTTTTCAAAAACTTTTAGGGGAATAAGGGCAACTACATAATACTTACCAATGGTAAAAGGAATAGGGGGCAGTCTGCTAATCAGGATGGTCGAGTGTACTTCTGAAAGAAATGCCCTAATAATCATCCAGGCAAGGATTATGCTATAAAGTTAGTGACTTGTCGTCTATGTAATAAGCTAGGGCATTGTGAGTATGAATACCACTCCAAGGGTAAGGGAAAGGAAGGACAAGGGTCTCAGTTCAAGGGTAATTCATCAGGAGGCCAGCAGAAGGGTTTCCAGGGAAACATGGGAGGAAATACAATGCAACAAGCCTAGAATAGGAAAGAGAATGGAAATGGAGGAAGGCAGGCTAGGACCTCGAATGCTGGAAAGCGGAATGTCATGGCACGAAGGGAAGCGGATGCCAGCAAGGATTTGGTTACTGGTACTTTCTCTATTCACTCTCTTCCTGTTAAAGTTTTGTTCGATTCTGGTACGACGTATTCTTTTGTATCCACTAAAGTTTTGCAAAAGTTATGGCCTATTTTGGGAAAAGTAGATACAATAGATATGTCTATAGTGATACCGTCAGGACAAGTAGTGTAGTGTTCAAAAAGGCATTTGGGTGTTCCGATTGTAAAAGAGGGAGTTGAGTTTAAAGCTAATTTGATTGAGTTTGAGTTAGCGGATTTGGAGGTTATTCTAGGAATGGATTGGCTTAGTGAACATAACGCTGAGGTAATGTGTGAGCCGCAGAAAATTTTGTTAGTTAAGAAGGGTAGGAAGGTGAGCTATTGGAGGACGGGAAGATTGAAGCACAACAAAATAGTGTTGATGATGAGGTTTGCTAGGTACGTAAATAGAGGTTTCCTAATCTACTTTTGTAGTGTGACGGATCTAGATTATGTTCAATCTTCAAAGCCAAAAGACATCGAGGAAGTGAGGGATTTTCTGGATGTGTTTCCAGAGGGAATTCCAGGAATGCCACCGAAGCGAGAAACCAACTTCACCATAGACTTAGTGCTAGGAATAACACCCATTTCCAAAGCACCATATAGGATGGCACCTACGGAGATAAGCGAACTTAAGGAGTAGTTACAAGATTTGTTGGAGAAGGGTTACATTAGGCCTAGGGCTTCGCCTTAGGGAGCGCCACTGTTGTTGTGAAGAAGAAAGATGGAAGTATGAGGTTGTGTATAGATTATAGGGAGTTGAATAAGGTGACGATCAAGAACAAGTATCCTTTGCCAAGAACCGATTACTTGTTCGATCAACTGAAAGGAGCAACTGTGTTCTCAAAGATCGATTTGAGGTCACAATACCATCAATTGAGGATTGCTGACAAGGACACAACAAAGATAACTTTTCGCACGAGGTATGGGCACTACGAGTTTACCGTGATGCCGTTTGGATGGACGAATGTGCCAACAATGTTCATGTTCATATTGTTATCAAACGATTTTTGGACAAGTTCGAAGTTATGTTCATTGATGACATTTTGGTGTACTAAAAGAAAAATTAGGAGCATGTAGAACATTTAAGAACGATTTCAACAACGTTGGGTGATAATAAGTTGTATGCCGAATTCTTGAACTTGTATGTTATGTAATATTGTAAGAGAATATTTTCCTTAGAAATATGGAAGTAATTCCACTGAAAATATTCTCACTGATTTTATTTGAGATCAAATAAAATCAGTACAATATCATATAACACACTTGTCATACTTAAGAATATCTAACTTGCATAGCAAACCAAGTATCCGCATAGTTTTTCAAAACAATTTTGCACGGAAAGAAACTTTCCAAAAATACGGATGTATAAAGTAAACTCGAGAGGACTGGTTCAACATTTTTCCTAGATTGCTCCAGTAAGCCAAGTTTACTTATAATTATGGATTACAAGTAACTTAGGTTCCTTGTCATCCATAATTAGTTCATCTCTCTAATCTCAACCTTTATAATGCATCTATAAACCTTCATATCTACTTACATTGCATCTAAGACTTAACAGTATGACTCTAAGAACTTGGTCTTCATGCAAACTTCAAGATTTGGCTTCATGAGCTTTATCTAATCATCCATTGAACTTGTTTCTTTAGTGCATGCACATGCAAAGAGAAACTTGCATACAATATAATAGTTCAATGTAGTTTGTCATCATTCAAAACATAAGCTAGGAACTCAACAAATTCCCCCTTTTTGATGATGACGAACCATGAAGTTCCCCCTGCAAATAATATCATTTAATATTTGGGACTTTTCAAAAATTTTGAATACTTTAGAATTCAATGGTCAGGTCTCGTACTGTTCCTGCAGATTAAGCATCATTTACAAGTACACTAGTTCACAACTAACTGACAACATTTTAACAAAGAGTTTCTAAGTACCAAGGGCAAATACTAATTAGACTCATGCTCTTAGACTTAAACATGCATTTGCAATAAGAACATCAGACTTTTTTCTACGCCATTGGGATGATAAGAAGTAAAATGCTTCGAATACACTTACTTCCAGACCATGCAGGTCTGTCACCACTAGCAAGACTTTTAACCTTGCTTCTAGATGCTACAACACACACAGATTAATACCATTCATTTGACCTGCTTCCCTTGAGATAGGTAGAAGAGATTAGAACTTCACACCGGCTTCCCCCTTTTGGCATCATCAAAATAGTCAATGTATAAAAGTATGTAAACAAACAACTAAACACAATCAGTAGTTAAGCTACTATTTATATTAAGTTCAGCTAATGTAGGTAGCTCTAACTTAATAGCGTCCTTGAGATATTGATTCTACCATTGTTCCTGTTAAAGTACCATGTCTACTTGTCCGGAATATTTATTACATACCAGCATTGAACTGAATTACATAATAACAATGTCTTTGTAATTTGGAAAATGGGAAACCAGAATAAGAGTTCAATAAATAGGAGGGGTTAGCAGCAATAAGAGAAGATAAGAAGAAATAAAGGAAAGCTCCAGAGTCATTTTCAATCCCATCATCTTCCTCTTGCTCTGAAGCACTTGCATCATGTTCCTCATCATCCTCTTCTTCATTCTTCTCAGAGACCAGTTTAGCATCCTCATCACCAACATCACCAAGATGACTCTTCCTGTTCTTCAGAATCCTCAGCTCCAGTTATAAAAGCTTTATCAAGACGAACCTCAATTCTCATGTAGGATTTCTGAAGTGCAGCACATAATGCAGTGACATTGTTGACCATATTATGCATGAGTTGATTCTTGTCACTTAGCTGCTTTAACAAGACATAAGTTGCCTAAACTGATTCTATACTGGTCCCAGCAAGACCATCATCACTCCTCGCCTCATCCTTTATCTTTAAAACACCACCTACATATGTCATGCCTTTCTGACCTATTATCTGATTGGTGAGATGAGACATGGGTCCATAATCTCCCACCATAGGAACCTTCCAATGCCCAAATACCAAGGTCAGCCATCCTCCATAGGGCATAGCATGGTTTGCTTTCTTCATAGAGCAGATCATATGACCTAACATCACAGCAGGGAGGTTGACAGGAATGTGTTCAATGAGGCAGTAAATCAGAACACTACCATCAACCGTACACTCATTCGACCTTGTGCTCTAGGACACACAATCTTTGAGGCTATGGTATGGAACATCCTCATAATTGGCTCCTCCAGGTGGCCAATGGTGTACCCCTGCTTGGGATCCAGTGGACCAGTAAACAATCTTCCTGCATCTATTCTGCTGTGACTCTCTTGACAGAAGGCCAATTTTCCCTTGAGTATACATCAAGTCCCTCAGTTGGAACTTTAAGAATTTCAGCCAGTTTCTTTTCAGACAGACTAATGGGAGTATCTTAAACAAAGGAGAAATAGGATCCATCATCCTTAGTATGTAGGTGTTAAAAGAATTCTTGAACAAGTGGCATGAAAACATCTAGATCTTTAGCAAACAACACAAACCAGTTCTTAAAATCTAAAGCCTCTTTAACCTCAACCAAAAACTTTTGTGCAACCCAACTTTTTCCAACAGAAAATCCTATCATAATTTGTGTATCTTTAAGATTTTACAGAGATTAAGGGGTAGTAGACTTACTTTTCTTGGATTTAGCACTTGAAGAGATCACAATAGCAGATTGCTTTCTCTTTTTCCCTGTTAAGAGCTGCTCTGGTTGTGCTTCGCGCATGATAGCCTTGCCTTTGGAAGCCTCGACACCCTTCCTGTTAACCGTTTTCACTCGAGCACCGGTGCTTGCTATAGTCTTATTGCCTTCTTTCTCAACAACTATCTCAACTTCCTTTTCATCCTCAGCATCTTCCTTTTTCTTTGATTTCTCCACTGGTTTGGGAGTGGTATTAGGCATGGGTGTTGTGGATTTTCTGGTTGTTGGTTTAGTGACCTTCTTCTCAACTTTCTTAACCGTTTTTGATGATGGTTTCTTGGTACTCACTTTCTTTTCCTTCAATTCTTCTCACATGGCTATAACTACTTCCTCCTTGGGTTCACCTTCTTTCTCTACTAATTCAGCTACTTCTTCCTCAACTTCTTTTTCAACCAACTGTGATTCGGATGCAGATTCCTTCTCTGGTTCAGTCTGTTCAGCAATTTCAGGCTCTTTAGCATTAGAAGTCTCCACCGGTACTGGTGTGGATTCTTTGAGTTTTGGCGAGGGTGGCTTTATGGCAGTAGTTGATTTTGTGGATGTTGGTGTTGATTATTTGGTGGTTTTGGCGGTTAATTTTGGAGTAACCGCTTTTGTGGTGGATTATGGGGTGGGTGATTTTATTGTCAGAGCTTTTGAAATTTCTTGCTTGGCATACTTTGGAATCAATGACGCTTCTTCCTCTTCATCAATTTCCTCTTCCAACACATCTTCTACCACAGACTCAATTACTTTATCAACCATCTTCTTTGCTTTCATCGTTTCAATTTCAAAAGATTCACTGACTTCTTTTTCATCTAATCTTGTGCTTCTTCTCTTTGGCATGATGAGACTGAATTTTTCCTCTGCTTTGAGCACAAAAAAACTTTGAACAATTTTAGTGAGAGAAAGAAGAAGAACTTAGAAAATTTAGGTTTTGTGTGGAAAGATATGATCGAGAGAGAATATATCTGAAAAGTATGAGATGAAGGAAATGAAATGAAAAAGGAAAGTAGGATCAAGAGCAATATATTTATAAAAGATTTGAATCAAACGGTTATCTTCAAATATTTGAAAGATATTTATCCGTTCAACCAAAAAGGCAGTTGCCATAAATATAACCGTCATTACATTTATTTTCAAAAATTTGAAATTTTGAAAATAAACTAACTGACTAAAATAACCGCCTTAGGAATCTGGTTCCCTAATGGTTTGCAACTGGTTTGTGCCAACTTACTCTTTACAAGATTCTGTTAAGGTACTTGAGTACTAAATTGATCAGCTCAGCATCGCATCAGAACTTTGTGAGACCTGAAAAGCAGAAAAGAGCAAAACAAAAAATATATACAAATTGCCATCATTTCACTAGGCAAAGAGTCAAGTCAAGACCTAAGAGCTCATTGTTTAATTTTAATCATACCCAACAAGGTACGAAGCTTGATGAACATCTCTCTGCTCAAAGGTTTGGGATCTGTTTCAGAAGTGTTCCCATTTTATGTGATAACACAAGTGCAATCAATATTTCGAAAAATCCGATTCAACATTCTAAAACTAAACATATTGAGATTAGGCATCATTTTCTAAGGGACAATATTGAAAAAGGTAATGTAGAATTGGAATGTACTCATACTCTGTTGTGGATAAGGCCACAAAATTTTATTTCTTAGGTCCGCATGAAAAAAGGCAAGAACCTAAGAAGTGAGCCATTCCACAAGTGCTCTTCCTGTCCATAATAAAACAAGGAAATTCAACATCGGTGTATCCTATAAGATTCATACTGCTACCTTTTCGATACCACAAACACAGATCATCAGTACCGTTGAGATATCTTAAAATTCTCTTAACAGCCTTAGCTTTAGGTGAGATTCTTTAGGGTTGCTTTGAAATCTTGCACACTACCCTACTGAAAACACTATCTGGCCTACTGGCTACTAAGTAAAGCAATGAGCCAATCATACCTCTGTACAGCTTACCCTCAACGTCCTTTCCTTCTCATCGAGACTCAATTTTGTAGAGGTTGGAATAGGTGTTTCATAGGATTTGTTGTCTTGTAAACCATATCTCTTCAGCAGCTATTGCGGTACTTCTGTTAATGAATCATAATTCCATCCTTGGTTTGCTTGATTTAAAGCCCTAGAAAGAACCCATGTTCTCCCATTATACTCATCTCAAATTAACTTTTCATCAAATCAACATATTCATTACACAAATCAGGACTAGTAGCTCCAAATAAAATATCATCAACATACATTTGAACCACTAGCAGATCAGTTCCCTTTTCCTTTAAGAATAGTGTCTTGTCAACTGAACCTCTCTTATATACATCTTCTAAAAGAAAACTTGAATTTCTCTCATATCATGATCCAGGAGCTTGTTTGAGACCATAAAGAGCTTTATCAAGTTTAAAAGCATGGTTTGGCAAGTTACTATCCTCAAATCCAAGGGGTTGTTCCACATACACATCGTATTTCAAATAACCATTAATAAAGGTTGTCTTAACATCCATTTGAAAGAGTTTGAAGTTCATATGAGCAGCAAAAGAAAATAAAATCCTGATTGCTTTAAGCCTAGCTACTAGAGCAATGGTTTCATCACAATCAATATCTTCCTATTGATTAAACCCTTGGACCACTAACCTAGCCTTGTTTTTTACTATAATACCTGAATGGCCTAGTTTTTTCCTGAACACCCATTTAGTTCCAATAACAGACATGTTTTCCTTCCTGGGTTCAAGATGCCAAACTTGGTTTCTCTCAAATTGATTAAGTTCATCTTGCATGGCTAGAACCCAATCTGGATCCATTATAGCATCCTTATAATCAGTTGGTTCAACATTTGAAAGAAAGGAATAGAAAGCACAAAAGTTTTGTAAAGTAGAATTCCATGTTTGCACCCATTTGTTAATGTCACTAATGATTGGATCAGAGCGATGAGCGGACTTATACTTGAAAAATTTGCTCATATCAAGTCTTACATTGGTGCCTCCTAATGTTGAACTGGTTCTTGTACTTGTTCCCCTTGTTTCGTTGTTGCTTTGAACAGGTGAACCAGGTTCCATAGCGGTCTCAACTTCATCATCTTCATGTGGATGAGCCTCTGAGTCGATATTTTCTTCTCTTACCACTTGAGCTACTTGATTTCGTGCTGGACCAGACTCTTCCTCTCTAGGAGAGTTTTGTGGTGAGTCTCGTTCAACGCCTTCTTCTTCTTTAGTTCCTGTAAAGTTCAGCATGCCAATATCGAATTCATCATCAACCTGCACATGCTTGATAAACATACTAGTTTCATCAAATAGAACATGAATACTTTCTTCAACACACAAGGTTCTTTTATCAAAAACTTTGTAGTCCTTGCTGTGTGAAGAGTATCCAAAGAAAACAGCCTCACGACTTCTAGGACCAAATTTTTCCATACTTAATTTACCATTGTTGTGTACAAAGCATTTGCAGCCAAAAACACGTAAGTGTGCAATGTTTGGTTTTCTTCCCCTGCGGAGCTGAAAAGGTATTTTCTTTAGTAAAGGACTCAACATTACCCTATTTAAAATATAGCATGCAGTAGTCACAGCTTCAGTCTAGAAGTTTCGAGGTAGACCACTCTCTAGAAGCATTGTTCTTGCCATTTCTTCTAGAATGCGATTTTTCCTTTCAACCACTCCATTTTGTTGTACAGTTCTGGGAGTGGAGAAATTGTGGGATACAACATGATCATTACAGTAGGTTATGAAACTGAGATTGTCAAATTCAGAACCATGATCAGACCGGTTAGAGAACAGTTGTTGATTAATCTTGTTTTGGACCTGTTTTATCAAGATTTCAAATTCTTCGAAAGTTTCATTTAAAAATTTTAGAAAGACAGTCCAAGTATAATGAGAGTAATCATCAACTAACACAAACACATAACTTTGACCATTTCGACCTTGTACACGCATGGGCCCACATAAGTCCATGTGCACAATTTCGAATGGTTTAGTGGTGCTTACAACCATCTTTGGCAGAAAAGAAAACTTGACATGCTTACATTTAGCACACTCATGGAAAATATGATCTGCAGCGAACTTATTGTTAGGTAAAACTGTAACTAAGTCCTAAGATCGCAGTATGTTTAACAAAGAAAAACATACATGTCCAAGTCTCTTGTGCCACAGCCAATGTTCATCCTCTATAACATTGAGACAAGTGGCGATGGTCTGAGGAATCTGACTCAAAAATGTTATGTAAACATTGTTGTGTCGGAACCCCTTACTGACCAGTTCTTTTGTTTCAATGTTAGCTGAGGTATGCTCAATAGGTTATGTTTCAAACCTTAAACAAAATATACATTATCAATTGCTTGAGAAATTGTCTTACCAACTTTACCTATACACTTGATCAAACCTTTACTATTATCCCAAAAGGTGACACTTCCTCCTTCATAGACTACGAGTGAAAGAAATTGATTTTTATCTCCTGGCATGTGTCTTGAGCAACCACTGTCCAAATACCAATATGGCTTTCCTTTCACTCTAACCTGCACAAACAAATCAAGGTTTAGTTTTAGGAACCAAGTTTTTCTTGGGTTCCTTGTTATTTGGGAATTGGTTTGATACTGTCCTGTCTAACCGAGATTTGTTTCAAATTTGTCTTTCTTATTTTATCATGTTTTCCATTTTTAGACCAACTATGCTTGTGACACTTTTGATTATGAGTCTTTTGAATGTGAGACTAATTTCTCTTATCATGTTTTTTCTTTGTCCAACAAGTTTCAATAACATGTCCATTTTTACCACAATAGCTGCATACATGCATGTCTTTTGCAAAAACATACTTACCTTTCTTGAAATCAGAAATCCAAGTCTCATCTCTTCCCAACTTTTGGGACTGTTGGGAACTACTTCCAGAATACCCTAATCCAAACCTCATAGGAGTTCTAGATTGTGAGGTCAGGATGTTTAGAGTACTTTGACCATCGAGCTACCTGTTCATCTGTCATAGGCAATCACTCAAATCCTGTTCATTGATTTCAAGTTTCTTAAGCTGAGCTTCATTATACTCTGCAGCAACGGCAATATCCAACTTTGCCATATGAAGCTCATCCTTAAGATTTGAAACCAATTCAAAATCTGGTTCAAAAGTGGTCTGAGTATTCTTGCCTTTCTTTAGTTGGAATATTTCAGCTTGTAGATCACAAAATTAAGCTTCATATTCTAAATGTAAAGATTCAATATCAACACCCTGATTGTCTGAAGCAACTTTAGGGTTGATAGCTTTCTTTAACTTTGATATTTCATCTTGTAAATCAGAGATCTTACCCTCATATTCCAAACATAAGTTATTGACATCAACACTAGAACCACTTGTGTTAGCAAGATAAGTTTTCAAATCTACATAATCTTTGAACAATTCTTCCACATCATCAATCATATAGTTATAGGCTAAAATCAAGTCAGAATGTTCTAGAGTGAAGGATTTCTTTTTAAGTAATTTGAAATTTATACCTTCAACTTCTGCCTCCTTAAAGCTTACTAAAACCTCTTTCATTATTTTGATAGAAATCTGTTTTTGAATAAACTGATTGAGGTTTTAACATCTCACTTTCTATATTCTTCTGATCCAAACTTATTTCGAGCTTTGAAATTTTTTCTTTCTGTTCTGTACAAATAAGTTCAAGCTCGGCAGAACATCACTCACTAAGGTCTAGATTTAGAGTTACTTCTCTTAACTTCTTTTTTTTATCCTTATAAGAAGCGTTGCCTTTAACATTTTATTCAATAGCAGAATCTATACACTACAAAAAAAGGGTCATTTCCGACGGAAAAATTCCGTCGCAAAAGGCGTGAATTCCGTCGCAAACGACTGTTGCGACGGAATTCCGTCGGAAATTACTCGTCGGAATTTTGCTTGTCGCAAAAACGGGAATTAGCGACGGAATTCCCGTCGGAAACATTTTGCGACGGAATTTCGTCGAAAAAGTTGTTTAATTTTCGACGGAATTTCCGACGGCCGGAATTCCGTCGGAAATTTCCGATGGAAAATTCTGTTGGAAATCTAAAACAGCAAAATAAAAAAAAGGTGGTGAGGCAGCAATAGCCACCCCACCACCTCAACAAACCCACGCCACCACCACGCTCAGACCACCACCCCACCCACCACCACCCCACCCCACCACCACTCCGAGACCACCACCCACCCCACCACCATGCCAGACCCACAAACCCAGACTCCCACCCACCCAGAAACCCAAACCCACAAACCCAGACCCACAACCTCCAAACCCCACTCACCCAAAACCACAACCACTAACCCCCACCCACCCATGACAACCGCCCCGCAAACACTCAAAAACCCGCAACATTTAACCACAACCCATAAACCACAAACCCACAAACCACCCCATAAACACCCAAAAATCCGCAAGATTTAACCACAAAACATTACCCCAAAACCACCATATGAACTCCAAAAACAAACCCAAATAACCACAATCCACCAAAAATGAAAGAATCAAACCATAATACCATTAAAAACCAAAAGAGTCGAACCAAAATCCACAAAAACGAAAAGATCGAACCAAAATCCACCCAAAACGAACAAAACAAACCAAAAAACCGTAAATAAAACTAAAAAGAAGAGCTTACCTTAACAATATCAACCTTCAAAGTTTTTGTTAGGTCGAATTTGACCATAAAAATCCTAGATCTAGGGTTTGTATGGTCAAATTCTATCTAAAAAAACTAAATCTTGATAGAAAAGAGAAAGAAAAGAGAGAAAGTAAAAGAAATCAGAGAAAGAGAGGCAATGGAAAGCAAAGAAAGGAAAGAGAGAAAGCAGGGAAAGAAAAGAGAGAGGCGAGAAAGAAAAAAGAAAAAAGAAAAATGAGAAAGAGGGGGTGGTGTGGGTTTATATATAGGTAGGGTTTGTGGAATTTTTAATTATAAAAGGCATTTGCGACGGAAAAATATTTCATCTCAAATTTGCGACGGTATTTTACGTCGCAAATTTGATTTATCTTTTTTTTTTTTAATTCCGTCGGGACGGTGTAAAATCCGTCGCAAATTTCCGACGGAAATTCGTTCCGTCGGAAAAAGTCCGTCGCTAATCAACGATTTTCTTGTAGTGTATAAAACTTAGTAACTCATCTCTATCATAATAGCTCATTTGTTCTTGCATATCAAAGATAGTTACTAGTTCTTCATCAGAAGAGCTGCTTCCTGCCATGAGACACATGTGTCCCTTCTTTCCTGAACTGGCCTGCCTCTGGTCCATTTCTCCCAACAGTGTAGTCACACAAACTAGAGCTTCGTCCTCCTCACTTTCACCACCCGAGTCAGAATCACCCCAGGCAGCAAGCATGGCTCTCTTTATCATCTTTTTCTTCATTGATCCACCCTTGTCAATTTTCCATGCCGGACAATCCTTGATCATATGTCCAGTTTCACCACATTTGAAGCAACCAGTATTGGTACTGGTCTTCTTTGTGTTGCCTTTGTTCTTCCAGGATTTTCCTTTATATTGATATTTGAGACTCCATTCAAACCTTCTTGCCATGAGACCTATCTCATCCATATCTTCTGAACTTTCTTCTCCCATCAAGGCCAGCCCTCGGCTTTTGGTTGTACTTTCCTCCTTTGTGCGTGCTTACTAACGTCTCATGAATCATTAATGACCCAATAAGTTGTACTACAGACAAAATGGGTAGATCCTTGGCTTCTTGAATTGTAGTTACCTTAGGCAGCCATTTACCTGTCAAGCTTCGCAAAATTTTCCTAACCAAATCTTCACTGGTGAAACTTTTGCCAAGAGATTTTAGTTCATTTATAATTGACATAAAACGAGTATACATATCTTTTATATTTTCATCTCGATTCATATCAAAAGTTTCATATTTAGACATAAGCATATCAACCTTAGATTTCCTCACTTCACTAGTTCCTTCATAGGCTAACTCTAGAGTTTCACATATTTCATTAGCAGTTGAGCATGCTAAAATACGGCTTACTTCATAATCAGCAATGCGTTGTTAAATAACTGACATAGCCTTGGCATTCTTCTCCAGTGTCTTTAGATATGTGCTGTTGTAGTCACTCTCCTTCTTCTTTGTGCTATCACTGTTGTTAGCCATCTTGTTTGGTCCATTTTTAATTATCATCCAGCACTCATAGTCATTACCATTGACAAAGTTCTACATGTAGTTCTTCCACCAGGGATGTTTTGTTCCATTGAATTTGGACAGCCTTGATCCACCATTCCCATTCATCATCTCTTGAGTATTCATCTTTCCTTCCTTCTCTAAGTGTTACCCTTTCAAGAAGTTAGGCTCTAATACCAATTAAAAGTGCAAGTGACACTCAAGAGGCAGGGGGGTGAATTGAGTGTTGTAAGATTGTTGCAAATTTTCTTTTGATTCTAAGAAAAGTTAAGAACCAGTTCTCAAGCAGCGGAAACAAAGTGCAATAAATTAAACAACACCAAGATTTAACAAGGTTCGACTTCTAGTAAGTCTACTTACTCCACTCAGGCACTCCTTTTATTAATCAACTCTAAGTAACAAAAAGAATTACACTCAGTCAATTATGAACCTATGCACAATATGATACCCTACCTATGGAAGTTCGACTCAACCTTCAACTATGAAGGTTCAAATGTAGATGATCCCATTTCAACTTCCCGAGCAAACTGAACTCACATAATATTCAAATTACAACACTTTGTCTCTCAACAATAATTAGCCTAAACGCTTACAAAAGAGAGTATATTAGGACCTTAATGTGTTAATAGGGTTTATACTAGGTTAAGACTTAGAGAGAGAACTTTTGCAATCAGTGTTCTTCAACTAACCTTTGTTTTGCAGGTATCAAGTACTTTGACTTTCGTTTTACGAGACTAGTCGTCTCTACAAACTCAGTCAAAGTGGGGGCTAACTATAGACACCTATTTTTGGTCCCTCCTAACGGCCGATGATTATCGTGTACCACGTCGCAACAATGTCCAATTCTTAACGGTCGAGTGCTTGAAATTAAATAAAACAATTGTCTATAAGAGTTAACCAAGGATGAGTTATAACAGCCGAAGTGCGCTTAAAATGATTTCATTATTTTTTATTTTCATTTCATTTCAACTATTCATTTCAAATTGGTTATCGAAAATAAATTAATTAATTTAAGCGTACGAATGTGGCCAGATGCGACGAACCTTCTAGAAACGTTTATTCGGTTTATCGCAACTCTTGGCTATGGAAGTGTATAAATAGTGTTATGGAAGTAAATTTCGTATATTCTCGTAATATTTTGGAATAATTCGATTTATGGAAGAAAATTTATGAAATAAGGAAGCACCGGAGATATCCCTTGAAAAATGGAAAGACAGGGCAGCCACGGCCTAGACGCCCAAAGGGCTGCGCTATAGCGCTCAGTGTGCAACCTGGCGCTCGCTTCGAGCGTCTTGGTGCTCCATGTGCGTCGTAGTGGTCGCTTTTGGGCGCCCTAGAGCTTCCCTATCCCTAGCGCTCAGTAACCCTACTTCTGGCACTATATATATCCCCTCCTTCGACCTTCAACAACACAATCATCAACTCATATCTTCAACACTCTCTCTCTCTCTAACTCGTCATTTTCTCTCTCGACAACTCCCCTCGGTTTTCCTGCCTTACTTTTCAAAGTGCAAGTGACACTAAAGAGGGCGGTAAATTGAGTGTTGTAAGGTTGTTGTAAATTTTTAGATTGATTATAAGAACAGTTAAGAACCAGCTCTCACGCAGTGGAAACACTAATGCAATGAAATAAACAACACCAAGAGTTGACGAGGTTCGACTTCTAATAAGTCCACCTCCTCCACTCACTCACTCTTTTATTAATCAACTCAGAATAAAAAAAGAATTACACTCAATCAATTATGCACCTATGCACAAAATGATTCCCCAACTTCCACCAATGGAAGTTCGACTCAACTTTCAACTATAAAGATTCTAATGAAGATGATCCCAGATCAACTTCCCTAGCAAACTGAACACACATAATGCTCAAATTACAACACTTTGTCTCTCAATAACAATTAGCCTAAACGCTTACAAAAGAGAGAATATTAAGACCTTAATGTGGTAATGAAGTCTATGCTAGGTTAAGACTTAGAGAGAACTTTTGCAATTCGTGTTCTTCAATTTTTGTTCGTGCAAAAGTATCCTGGTTGTATGCTGACAAATCTACTAAAATAAGAGTTTGGCTAATATGTTATGTATTATTTTAACAGAATATTTTCCTTAGATTTATGGAAATAATTCCAGGAAAATATTCTCACTGATTTTATTTGAAATCAAATAAATTCTGTAGAATATTATATAATATACTTGCCATAATTAAGAAAATCTACGTTGCATCAATCCAAGCATCCGTATAATTTTTGAAAACAATCTTGTACAGAAAGAAACTTTCCTAAAATACGGATGTATGAAGTAAACTCGAGAGAACTGGTTTGACACTGTTCCCAAATCATTCCAGTCAGCTAAGTTTACTTATAGTTATGTTTGACAAGTAAGTTAACACTAGTAGAAAAATGACCATTAGTAACACCCCTTTAGTATCGTTTTTTTTTTAAACGATACTAATAACTGCTATTAGTATCATTTGTTTGCCAAAACGACACTAATGTGTTTCTATTAGTATCGTTTGCTCAAAAAACGATACTAATAGAAACACATTAGTGTCGTTTTTTAAAAAAAACGATACAAATGAAAACACATTAGTGTCGTTTTTTAAAAACGATACAAATAGAAATACATTAGTGTCGGGTTTTTTCAAAACGACACTAATGTTTTTCTATTATTATCGTTTTTTAAAAAAACAATACTAATGAACCTTTCATTTTAATTTAGTTTTGACAGCTTCTCCATGAAGACCTATTACTTTCGTTTCATTAAAAAAACGATAAAATTGGTAATAATAAAATCTTATCTATATGTTCCTCTCAACTCTCAACCTCTCATTTTCTCAACCTCTCAGCTCGCAACTCTCATCTCTCAACCTCTCAACTAGCATCTCCTTGTCAATATGCCGGCGAATCACCAACAACGCCATTCAATTTCTTCTCCATTCAATCCGCCGGCGACCTGTTTTGCTGCGGTATTTTAATTTGAATTTCAATTTTAATTTCAGATTCAATCTCGAAGCTAGTGTTTATAGTTTTAATTTAAAATTTTTTGCTCTTATTTTTAGATTCAATCTCGAAGCTAGGATTTATATACTTATAAAATTCGGGTTTTCTTCTTCATTACTTACATTTTTTATTCGGGTTTTAATTCGGGTTTTTTTTATCTGCAGTTTCTCCACAACCTCACAAAAGGTGTCATTTATTCAGTTTATTATTCCTGTTGAATCTGCTCATCACGCCATTTCTTATCTCGGTCAACTTGGCCTTCTTCAATTTCGTGAGGTATTGTTCTTTTCTTTTTTTTAGGTTAGATCATCGAGGTATTGTTCTTTTCTTTTTTTTTAGGTTAGATCATCGAGGTATTGATTTTCATTGAATTATTATTGGAAGTTATATTAGTCATTGATTTTTAGTGTTTTTTTTATTTTTTAAATTTTGGATTGAATTGTTTGGATTAGATCTGATTCCTTTTTTTTTAGTAGGAATTGGAAATGTGAATGAGGAATTTACGAGGAAATTGTTGTTGTTAAGTCGAGGATTGCTTGATATGATATGAAATGTAGGATTACATATGGACCAGTTAGAAGATGACACGTGGCAATCCCATGTTGGCATTTAAGGACTCGTGGTCCAATTGTAGGATGACACGTGGCCGTGTAGGGTCCACTCATGGCAGACTCATGACTGCCACGTGGCAATCCCATGTCATCATCTTGTAACATAAATAGGGACACGTGGTCCACTCAGAGGCTGACACGTGGCAGCTGAATTCTCATGCCACAACAAAGCAAATAAAGGTTTGTGCCATGATTTAAATTGTTATTTATTAATTAGTTTAGTCTTTGGAATGCAAGTAATCATAGACGGAGGTTTTTTGGGAAATTGGTGAAGTTTCAGAGAGGATGTGGTTATGAACACCACTAACCATGAAAATACATATAAAGTAAGATTGAAACTTTGAACTTTGAAAATGTCAGCTTAAAGTAAGATTTGGTGAAGTTTTATGAAAATACATATAAAGTAAGATTTGAACTTTGAAAATGTCAACTTAAAACTATTAGTGAAATCAGAATTTTAGTTGAAGGATCAACCGAGAGCTTAGGTCAACTAGAACAGGAATTCACATGGAAGTGGTAATGAACACCACTAACTTTATATATCCCTTTCCTCAAAAATCTATTACTACTAACCTGTGTTGGTTTGTTACACTCCCTAAAGATCACTTTACAACCAATTGAACATTCTTCAAGAATTTCTTAATTCTTACATGCAATAAGTTAATTTGACTCACTTGATGGATAATTTTGACTTCTATAGGTTAGTAGCTGAGTAATCCTTTTTCTCCAATCTAATGTTCATTATACCGTAGTCATAAGCCAATGTGAAGTCATAATTATCTTTCTACTTAATTTTTATTTTCAACACAAAAATTTCCCTGTATGCTTTTGAAGCCACCCCTCATAGAACATACATGCCCGTTGAGGTCACCACCAGTGGTCAACTTCACTCCTCCAACGACTTACTTTAAGATCTTAACTACATTATTGCCAAGGCCTTATCCATGAGGATAAACACTCCATTTTTGTTTCCGAATCTTATATCCATCTGTTTCCTTTTCCTTTTGTCCAATTTATTCGGTCTCTTGTTTGACACATTATGCTAATTTTTTTCCCTTTTCATAGCATGTACTAATTTGTTGAATTCTCGTATAAAGTCGTTCCAAGTTCTGTAACTTACTATGTTGACCATTTCCATGGACTAGCTTCTTTACCTGCATCCTTTCATGATGTCGAAACTCTTGTACATTTGGCATCATATCCTGTTGTCATTCACGTTCTATTTATCGTATTTGTTTCCTGCTGTACATTGTAATATGCATCATAATTTAGTAGTTATATTGCCTGCTCAAAATGATATTTGCATTCTAATTAATCACTGATTTAATACATTATTGATTGTCCTGCTTGAAATTTTAGCAAAGCATGTCATGTCTTTTTTTAATATGTTTGTTTAGACAGTAGCAGCATATTCATATGTAGAGATTGGAAAGCTACTGTACCCTTTCTTCATTACCTGTTGTATTAATTGTGAATTCTCTATAGCCGATTCTCTTAACAATAATATCTTATATACCTTACCTACATCATTTTGTTTTCAATATAATCTTTTGAAGGACTATATTGGAAGATCTGCCCCGTATACTAAAAGAGAGTTGGATGAAGTTCGCAGGCAATGGGCGAGGTTCTTCAGATTAAATTTCTTATTGTCCGATCCTAATTAAATAAAAAATGTATTTGATTACAATATTGTTCATACTTTTAATTTAGTTATTTCGTAAACATCTATCCAGCTTGTCGTTGTACATAAAATATATTTATATAAGAATAGAAAGTGTATTGTATATATCTGAATCGTTTACAATTTTTAATTTGTTAATGAAATATTTACATTAATATTGTAAACTATAGAGAAGCGAACAGGGGCAATGGCGGGAGGATGCATACACACACACACACACACACACACATATATATATATATTATTTATTGTGAATATAGAGCCCAAATTACCATTTTAAATTTGTTTTATAAATAGCACTATTAGTATCGTTTGTTAAAAAAAGGATACTAATAGACTACCTATTTGTATTGTTTTTACAAAAAAAAACGATGCAAATAGAAGCTATTACCATCGGTTCTAACAAACGACACAAATACAATTGGCTATTTGTTACGCCTCCAATTGTATTGTGTGTAAAACGATACAAATAGGTGCAAAAAAACGATACTAATAAGCTATTTTTTTACTAGTGTAAGTTCCTTGTCATCCATAATTAGTTCATCTCTATAATCTCAACCTTTATAGTGCATCAACAAACCTTCATACACTTACATTGCATCTAAGGCTTAAGAGTATAACTCTATGAGCTTGGTCTTCATGAAAATTTCAAGACTTGGCTTCAGGAGCTTCATCTTATCATTCACTGAACTTGTTTCTTTAGCACCTGCACATGCAAACAGAAACTGGCATACAATATAGTAGTTCAATGTAGTTTGTCATCATTCAGAACATAAGCTAGGAACTCATCAAATTCCCCCTTTTTGATGATGACAAACCATGAAGTTCCCCCTGCAAATAATATCATTTAATATTTGGGACTTTTCAAAAAATTTGAATTCTTTATAATTCAATGGACTGGTCTCATACTGTTCCTATAGATTAAGCATCATTTACGAGTAAACCAGTTCACAACTAACTGACAACATTTTAAGAAAGAGTTTCTAAGTACCCAGGGAAAATTCTAATTAGACTCAGAGCTCTTAGTCTTAAACATGTATTCGCAATAAGAACATCAGTAAGTTCATCAGACTTGTTTAAAAATAAACAAGCCGTTGGGATGATAAGAAGTAAAATGCTTTGAATACACTTAATTCCAGACCATGCAGGTCTATCACCACTAGCAAGAATTTTAATATTCCTTCTAGTTGCTGCAACACATACAGATTAGTAACATTCATTTGACTTGCTTCCCCCTGATATAGGTACAAGAGATCAGAACTTCACACCTGCTTCCCCCGTTTGGCATCATCAAAACAGTTAATGCATGAAAGCTTGTAAACAAACAACTAAACACAATTAGTAGTTAAACTACTAATTATATTAAGTTCAGCTAATATAAGTAGCTCTAACAGCATTCTAGAGATGCCAATTCTACCATTGTTCCTGTCAAAGTAACAAACCTACTTGTCGTGAATAGTTATCACAGACCAGCATTAAACCAAATTACAGAATATCAATGTCGTTGAAAATGGGAAAGGGTAAACCAGAATAAGATTTTAATAAAAGGAGGGTTGGCAGCAATAAGAGAAGATAAGAATAAATAAAGGAAATTAATCAGCTCCAGAGTCATCTTTAGTCTCATTATCTTCCTCGTCCTCTGAAGCACTTGCATTATCTTTCTTATCATCCTATTCTTCATTCTGGTCTCATCATCAGTATCACCAGCAGCTTCTGATGTCTCTTCCTTGTCTTCAGAATCCTCACCACCAACTATACCAGCTGTATCAAGACGAACCTCAATTCTTCAGTAGGATTCCTGAAGTGCAGCACATAATGTAGTGACATTGTTGACCATATTTTGCATGAGTTGATTCTAGCCACTTAGCTGCTTTACCAAGGCATAAGTTGCCTGAACTGATTTTGTACTGGTCCCAGCAAGACCAGAATCACTCTTCCCCTCATCCTTCATCTTTAACACACCACCTGCATATGTCATGCCCTTTTTACCTATTATATGATTGGTGAGATGAGACATGGTGCCATAATCTCCCACCATAGGAATCTCCCAATGCCCAAATACTAAGGTTAGCCAGCCTCCATAGGGCAGAGCATGTTTTGCTTTCTCCACACAGCAGATCATATGACCTAACATCATAGCACGGTGGTTTAGAGGAATGTGTTCAATAAGGTTGTAAATGAGAAAACTATCCATCAACCGTACACTCATAAGGCCTTATGCTCTGTGACACACAATCTTTGAGGCTATGGTATGGAATATTCTCATGATTGGCTCCTTTAATTGGCCAATGGTGTATCCCTGCTTGGTATCAGATGGACTAGTAAAGAGTCGGGTCTGGATCTGTTCCGCAGTGACTCCCTTGACAGAAGGCCAATTCTCTCTTGAGTATACATCAAGTCCCTTATTTCGAACTTTGAGAATCTTAGCAAGTTTCTTTTCAGAAAAATTTATGGAAGTTTCTTTAGCAAAGGAGAAATAAGATCCATCGTTTTTAGTATGCAGTTTGGAGTAAATTTCTTTAACTAGTGGCATGAAAACATCTAGATCTTTAGCAAACAACACAGACCACTTCTGAAAATCTAAATCCTCCTTAACCTCAACCAAGAATTTTTGTTCAAGCCAACTTTTTGCAAAAGAAATCGTACTACAATTTGTCTATCTTTTAAATTATAGAGAGTTTGAGGGGTAATAGCCTTACTTTTCTTGGATTTAGCACTTGAAGAGATCACAATAGAAAATTGCTTTCTCTTTTGCCCTGTTGTGGGCTGGTCTGGTTGTGCATCACGCATGATAGCCTTCCCTTTGGACGCCTCAGCACCCTTTCGGGCAACCGTTTTCACACGAGCACCTTTGCTTGCTATTTTATTTGTGCTCTCTTTCTCAGTAGCTATCTCAATTGCCTCTTCATCTTTAGCACCTTCCTTGTTCTTTGATTTCTCCACTAGTTTGGGAGTTTTTTTAGGCGTAGGTGTTTTGGATTTTGTGGCTGGCGGTCTAGTGGCCTTCTCCTCAATTTTCTTAACTGTTGTTGATGACGGTTTCTTGGTACTCACTTTCTTTTCCTTCAATTCTTTTCGCATGACTGTCACAAAATCCTCCATTGGTTCAAGTTCCTTTTCTTCTTATTCAACTTCTTCTTCCCCAAATTCTTTTTCATCTGACTTTGATCCGAACTCAGATTCCTTCTCCTGTTCAGATTCTTCATCAATTTCAGGTTCTTTAGATTTAAAGGTCTCAATTGGTATAGGTATGGATTCTTTGGATTTTGTTGTTGGTGGATTTTTGGTTGTAGTTGATTTTGTGGATGTTGGTGTAGAAGATTTGGTGGTTTTGGCGGTTAATTTTGGACTAACTGCTTTTGTGGTTGTTTTTGTGGTAGATTTGGGTGTGGCAGATTTTATAGTGAGGGCTTTTGAAGTTTTAGGCTTTGCATTCTTTCCAATCAATGGCACTTCTTCCTCTTCATCAATTTCCTCATCCATCATATCCTCTATCACAGACTCAATTACATTATCAAACATCTTCTTTGATTTCTTCATTTCAATTTCAAGAGATTCACTGACTTCCTTCTCAACCGGTCGTGTGCTTTTCCTCTTCGTCATGATGAGACTGAATTTTTCCTCTGCTTTGAGCGAAAAAACTTTGAATAATATGAGTGAGTTAAAGAAGAAGAATTTAGACGATTTAGGTTTTTGTGTGAGAAAGATATGATCGAGAGAATATATAAAAAAAATGAGATTAAGGAAATGAAATGAAGAAGAATAATAAGATCAGGAGCATATATTTATTAAAGATTTGAAAAAAAAAACTGTTATCTTCAAAATATTTGAAAGATATTTGTCCGTTCAACCAAAATGACAGTTGCCATAAATATAACTGTCATTACATTTATTTCCAAAAATTTGAAATTTTGAAAATAAACTGACTAACAAAAATAGCCGTCTCAGGAATATGGTTCCCTAATGGTCTGCAACTAGTTTGTACCAACTTACTCTTTACAAGATTATGCCAAGGTACTTGAGTACTAAATTGATCAGCTCAACATCGCATAAGAACTTTGTGAGACCTAAAAAGTAAAAAAAAAAAAAAAACAAAAACAAAAACAATATATACATATTGACATCATTTGACTAGCCAAAGGGTCAAATAGAGACTTAAGAGCTTATTGTTTAATTTTAATCATACTGAACAAGGTAGAAAGCTGAATGAACATTTCTGCTCAAAGGTTTTGTAAAAACGTCAGCTAGTTGATCTTCTGACCTGCAACACTCCAATTCTACATTACCTTTTTAAACATTGTCCCTTAGAAAATGATGCCTAATCTCAATATGCTTGGTTTTAGAATGTTGGACCGGATTTTTCGAAATATTGATTGCACTTGTGTTCCCTTTCCTTTAAGAATAGTGTCTTGTAAACTGCACCTCTCTTATATCCATTTTTTAGAAGAAAACTGGAAAGTCACTCATACCAAGCTCTAGGAGCTTGTTTGAGACCATAAAGATCTTTGTGAAGTTTAAAAACATGGTTTGGCAAGTCACTATCCTCAAATCCAGGGAGGTTGTTCCACATATACATATTCTTTCAAATAACCATTAAGAAAGGCCGTCTTAACATCCATTTGAAAGAGTTTGAAGTTCATATGAGCTGCAAAAGCAATTAAGATCCTGATTGCATCAAGCCTGGCTATTGGAGAAAAGGTTTCATCATTATCAATTCCTTCCTGTCGATTGAACCCTTGGACCACTAGCCTAGCCTTGTTTCTGACTATAATATATGCATCATCTAGTTTGTTCCTGAACACCCATTAAGTTCCGATAGAAGACATGTTTTCCTTCCTGGGTTCAAGATGCCAAACTTGATTTCTCTCAAACTGATTGAGTTCATATTGCATGGCAAGATCTCAATCTGGATCCATTAAAGCAGTCTTATAATCAGTTGGTTCAACATTAGAAAGAAAAGAATAGAAAGCACAAAAGTTTTGTAAAGTAGAATTCCTTGTTTGCACCCCTTTGTTAATGTCACCAATGATAAGATCAGAGGGATGAGCGGACTTATACTTGAAAGTTTTGTTCATACCAAGGTTAACATTAGTGCCTTCTAATGTTGAACTGGTTCATATACTAGTTCCCCATGTTTCGTTGTTGCTTTGAACAGGTGAACCTGGTTCTATAGTGGTCTCAGTTGCATTGTATTCATGTGGGTGAACCTCTGAGTCACTATTTTCTTCTCTTACCTCATCAGCTACTTAATTTTGTGCTTGACCAAACTCTTCCTCTCTAGGAGAGTTATGTGGCGAGTCTGGTTCAGCACCGTCTACTTCTTTAGCTACTGAAGTTTAGCATGCCAATTTCGAATTCATCATCATCATTAACCTTCACATGCTTGCTAAACATATTACTTTGATCAAACAGAACATGGACACTTTCTTCAACACACAAGGTTCTCATATTGAAAACTTTGTATTCCTTGCTATGCGAAGAGTATCCAATGAAAACAACCTCATCACTTCTAGGATCAAATTTGTCCAAACTTGATTTACCATTGTTGTGTACAAAGCATTTGCACCCAAAAACTCGTAAGTGTGTAATATTTGGTTTCCTTCCTCTAAGGAGTTCATAAGGTGTTTTCTTTAGTAAAGGTCTCAACATAACCCTCTTCAAAATATAACAAGCAGTACTCACAGCTTCAGTCCGGGAGCTTCGAGGTGGACCACACTCAAGAAGCATTGTTCTTGCCATTTCTTCTAGAGTACGGTTTTTCCTTTCAACCACTCCATTCTATTGTGGAGTTCTAGGAGTTGAGAGATTATGAGATACATGATCATTACAGTAGTTTATGAAGCTGACATTGTCAAATTCAGAACCATGATCAGACAGGATAAAGACCAGTTGATGATTAATCTTGTTTTGGACCTGTTTTATCAAGATTTAAAATTCTTCAAATATTTCATTTTTAAATTTTAGAAATATTGTCCAAGTATAATGAGAATAATCATCAACTAACACAAACACATAACTATGACCACTTCGACCTTGTACACGCAAGGGCCCACACAGATCCATGTGCACAATGTCGAATGGTCTAGTGGTGCTTATAACCTTCTTTGGCTAAAAAGAGGACTTGACATGCTTACATTTAGCACACTCATGGAAAATATGATCTGCAACGAACTTAATGTTAGGTAAACCTGTAACTAAGTCCTGAGATCGCAGTTTGTTTAACAAAGAAAAACTTACATGTCCAAGTCTCTTGTGCCACAACCAATGGTCATCCTTTATAACATTGAGACAAGTGGCACTGGTCTTAGGAATCTGACTCAAAAATTTTATGTAAACATTATTATGTCATAACCCCTTACAGACCAGTTCCTTTGTTTATGTGTTAACTATGTGACAAAGATTTGTTTCAAATTCAACGCGGTTTCCTTTGTCACACAGCTGAGATATGCTCCAGAGGTTATGTTTCAAACCTTAAACAAAATATACATTATCAATTGCTTGATAAATTGTCTTACCAACTTTACCTATACCCTTGATCAAACCTTTACTATTATCTCCAAAGGTGACACTTCCTCCTTCATAGGCTACGAGTAAAAGAAATTGACTTTTATCTCCTGACATGTGTCTTGAGCAACCACTGTCCAAATATCAAAATGGCTTTCCTTTCACTCTAACCTGCACGAACAAATCAAGGTTTAGGTTTAGGAACCCAGATTTTCTTGGGTTCCTTGTTATTGGGAGCTGGTTTGATACTGTCCTACCTAATCCATATTTGTTTCAAATTTGTCTTTCTTGTTTTATCATTTCCATTATTAGACAAATTATATGTGTCTCTTTTGATTATGAACCTTTTGAATGTGAGACTGATTTTTCTTATCATATTTTCGCTTGGTCCAACAAGTTTCAATAACATGTCCCTTCTTACCAAAATAGGTGCATACATGCATGTCTTTTGCAAAAACGTACTTACCTCTCTTAAATTCAGAAACCCAAGTCTCATCTGCCCTAACTTTTGGGGCTGTTGATCACTTATGCACCTATGCACAATATGATTCCCGAACTTCCACCTATGGAAGTTTGACTCGACCTTCAACTGTGAAGGTTCAAATGAAGAGGATCCATGATCAACTTCCCCAGCAAATTGAACTCATAGAATGCTCAAATTACAACACTTTGTCTCTCAATAATAATTAGCCTAAACGCTTACGAAAGAGAGTATATTAACACCTTAATGTGGTAGTGGGGTTTATGCTAGGTTAAGACCTCGAGAGAGAGAACTTTTGCAATCTATATTCTTCAGTTTATTTCATGCAAAAGTGTCCTGATTGTATGCCAGCAGATTTTCTTAAATAAGCCTTTGGCTAGTATGCTATAGAATATTGCAAGAGAATATTTTCCTTAGAAATATGGAAGTAATTCCATGGAAAATATTCTCACTGATTTTATTTGAGATCAAATAAAATCAGTATAATATAATATAACATACTTGTCGTACTTAAGAATATCTTACTTGCATAACAAACCAAGCATCCATATAATTTTTAAAATCAATTTTGTGCGGAAAGATAACTTGCCTAAAATACGGATGTATGAAGTAAACTCGAGAGGACTAGTTTAGCACTGTTCCCAGATTGTTCCAGTCAGCCAAGCTTTCTTGTAATTGTGTATGAAAAGTAACCAAGGTTCCTTGTCATCAACAATTGGTTCATCTCTCTAATCTCAACCTTTATAATGTATCTATAAACCTTCATACCACTTACATGGCATCTAAGACTTAAGAGTATGACTCTATGAACTTGGTCTTCATGCAAACTTCAAGACTTGGCTTCATGAGCTTCATCTTATCATCCATTGAACTTGTTTCTTTAGTACCTGCACATGCAAACAGAAACTTGCATCCAATATGATAACTCAATGTCGTTTGTCCTCATTCAAAACACAAGCTAGGAACTCAGCAAATTCCCCATTTTTGATGATGACAAATTATGAAGTCCCCCCTGCAAAAAATATCATTTAATTTCGAACTTTTTCAAAATTTTGAATTCTTTAGAATTCAATGGACCAATCTCGTATTGTTCTTGTAGATTAAGCATCATTTACAAGTACACCAGTTCACAAGTAACTAACAACATTTTAAGAAAGAGTTTCTAAGTACCAACGGCAAATGCTAATTAGACTCAGAGCTTTTGGACTTAAACATGCATTCGCAATAAGAACATTAGTAAGTTCATCAGACTTGTTTCCAAGTTGTTGGGATGATAAGAAGTAAAATGCTTTGAATGCACTTACTTCCAGACCATGCAGGTTTGTCACCACTAGCAAGACTTTTAACCTTGCTCTAGTGTCTGCAACACACACATATTATTAACATTCATTTGACCTGATTCCCCCTGAGATAGGTAGCAGAGATCAGAATTTCACTTGCTTCTCCTGTTTGGCATCATCAAAATAGTCAAGGAACAAGAACATTTAAACAAGCAAAAAAACACAATCAGTAGTCAAGCTACTAATTATATCAAGTTCAAGCTAATTTAGGTAGTTCAAACAGCATTCTAGAGATGCTGATTCTACCATTGTTCCTGCAAAAGTACCACAGTTACTTGTCCTAAATAGTTATTACAGACCTGTACTGGACCAAATTACATAATAGCAATGTCTTTGTAATTTGGGAAAGGGGAAACCAGAATAAGAGTTCAATAAATATGAGGGGTTAGCAGCAATAAGAGAACACGAGAAGAACTGAAGGAAATTTAATCTGCTCTAGAGCCATTTTCAGTCCCATCACCTTCCTCTTCCTCTAAAGCACTTTCATCATGTTGCTCATCTTCCTCTTCTTCATTCTTCTCAGTGACCAGTTCATCATCCTCATCACCAACATCAACAGCAGCTTCTGATGACTCTTCCTTTTCTTCAAAATCCTCTGCTGCTTTTATACCAGCTTTATCAAGACGAACTTCAATTCTCCTATAGGATTCCTGAAGTGCAACACATAGTGTAGTGACACTGTTTACCATATTCTGCATTAGCTTATTCTGGTCACTTAGCTGCTTCACCAAGGCATAGGTTGCTTGAAAGGATTCTATACTGGCCCCGGCAAGACCAGCATCATTTCTTCCCTCATCTTTCATCTTCAAAACCCCACCTGGATATGCCATACCCTTCTGACCTATTATCTGATTGGTGAGATGAGACATGGTGCCATAGTATCCCACCATACAAACCTTCTAATGTCCAAATACCAAGGTCATCCGTCCTCCATAGAGCAGAGCATGGTTTGCTTTCTCCACACAGCATATCATATGACCTAATATCATAGCAGGGAGGTTGACTGGAATGTGTTCAGTGAGGCAGTAAATCAGAATAGTACCAATCCACCGTACACTCATTTGTGCTTGTGCTCTAGGACACACAATCATTGAGGCTATGGTATGAAATATCCTCATCATTAGCTCCTTTAGGTGGCCAATAGTGTACCCCTGCTTGGGATCAGGTGGACCAGTAAACAATCTGTTCTGAATCTGTTATGTGACTCCCTTTACAGTAGGCCAATTCTCCCTTGAGTACACTTCAAGTCCCTTAGTTAGAACTTTGAGAATTTCAGCAAGTTTCTTTTCAGACAGATTAATGGGAGTATCCTTAACAAAAGAAAAGTAGGACTCATCTTCCTTGGTATGCAGGTGTTCTTAAAATTCATCAACCAATGGCATAAAAACATCTAAATCTTTAGCAAACAACACGTACCACTTTTGAAATTCTAAAACATCTTTGATCTCAACCAAAAAATTATGTGCAACCGAACTCTTAGCAACAGAGAAACCAACAAAAATTTGTCAGTCTTTAAGATTATACAGAGGTTGAGGAGTAGCAGACTTACTTTTCTTGGGTTTGGTGCCCGTAGAAACAACAATAGCAGATTTCTTTCTCTTTTGCCCTGCTGTGGACTAGTCTGGTTGTGTTTCGTGCATAACTGCCTTGCCTTTGGAAGCCTCAGAACCCTTCCTAGCAACAGTTTTGACTCGAGCACCCTTTCTTGCCACAGTCTTAGTGCCCTCCTTCTCAGTAGTCATATCAACTTCCTTTTCACCATCAGCACCCTTCTTTTTCTTTGATTTCTCCACTAGTTTGGGAGTGGTTTTAGGTGTGGGAGTTTTGGATTTTGTGGTTTTTGGTTTAGAAACCTTCTTCTCAACTTCCTTCTCAACTTCTTTAACCGCTTTTGATGACGGTTTCTTGCTACTCACTTTCTTTTCTTTCAACTACTTTTGCATGGCTATAACTATATCCTCCTTTGGTTCAACTTCTTCCTCCTATAATTCAACCTCTTCTTCCTCAAATTCTTTTTCAACCAGTTCTTATTCGGATTCAATTTTTTATCCGGTTCAGACTCTTCAGCATTTTCAGGCTCTTTAGGTTTAGAAGTCTCCACTGGTACTGGTGGCTTTTTGGCAGTAGTTGATTTTGTGGATGTAGGAGTGGAAGATTTAGTGGTTTTGGAGGTTAATTTTGGAGTAACCGCTTTTGTGTTGGTTGATTTTGAGGTGGATTTTGGGGTGGCTGATTTTATAGTGAGAGCTTTTGATGTTTCTGGCTCTGCCTTCTTCTGGATCAATGGTGCTTCTTCCTCTACATCAATTTTGCTCTTCCAATACATCTTCTACCACAAACTCGATTATTTTTTCAACCATCTTCTTTAATTTCTTCATTTCAATTTCAGAAGATTCACTAACTTCTTTCTCAACTAATCTTGTGCTTCTTCAATTTGACATGATGAGGCTAAATTTTTCCTCTACTTTGAGCACTTAAAACAAACTTGAATAATTTTAGTGAGAGAAAGAGGAAGAGCTTTGGCAATTTAGGTTTTGTGAAGAATATATGATCGAGAGAGAATATATAGAAAAATATGAGATCAAGGAAATGAAATGAAAACTGAAAGTAAGATCAAGAGCAGTATATTCATAAGAAATTTAAAGATCAAACGGTTATCTTCAAGGATTTGAAAGATATTTGGCCGTTCAACCAAAAAGGCAATTGCCATAAATATAACCGCCACCACATTTATTTCCAAAAATTTTAAATTTTGAAAATAAACTGACTGATTAAAATAACCGCCTCAGGAATCTGGTTCCCTAATGGTTTGCAACTGGTCTGTGCCAAGTTACTCTTTACAAGATTATGCTAAGGTACTTGAATATTAAATTGATCAGCTCAACATCGCATAAGAACTTTGTGATTCCTAAAAAACAAAAAGTAACAACAGAAAAAAATGTATATACAAATTGACATCATCTGACTAACCAAATGGACAAGTCAAGACCTAGGAGCTCATTGTCTAATTTTAATCATACCCAACAAGATACGAAGCTTGATGAACATTTCGCTGCACAAAGGTTTTGTAAAAATATCAGCTAGTTGATCTTCTAACCTGCAAAACTCCAATTGCACATTACATTTTTCAACATTGTCCCTTAGAAAATGATACCTAACCTCAATATGCTTGGTTTTAGAATGCTAGACAGGATTTTTTTGAAATATTGGTTGCACTTATGTTATCAAATAAAATGGGAACACTTTTGAAATAGACCCCAAAATTCGATCCCAAAATTCGATAGTTGTGACTTTATCAACAAGAGCTGAGCACAACATAAATCAGCAGCAATGTACTCAGACTCGATTGTACATAAGGCCACAAAATTTTGTTTCTTAGATCCCCATGAAATGAGACAAGAACCTAAGAAATAAGCCATTCCAGAAGTGCTCTTCCTGTCAACAATAAAACCAACAAAGTCAGCATTTATGTATCCTATAAGGTTCATATTGCTACCTTTTGGATACCACAAACACAAATCATCAGTATCATTTAGATATCTCAAAAGTCTCTTAACAGCCTTTAGGTGAGATTCTTTAGGATTGCTTTGAAATCATGCACACAACCCTACTGAAAACACTATATCTGGCTTACTGCTATAAAGTAAAGTAATGAACCAATCATACCTTTGTACAAATTATCCTCAACATCCTTTCCCTTCTCATCCGTGCTCATTTTTGTAGAAGTTGGAATAGGTGTTTCATAGGATTTGATGTCTTGCAAACCATATCTTTTTAGTAGCTCCTTGAGGTACATTTGTTGATGAATCATGATTCCATCTTTGGTTTGCTTGATTTGAAGCCCTAGGAAGAACCCAATTTCTCCCATCATACTCATCTCAAATTCAATTTCATCAAATATGCGAACTCATTACACAAATCAGGGTTAGTAGCTTCGAACAAAATATCATCAATATATATTTGAACCACTAGCAGATAAGTTCCCTTTCCCTTTAAGAATAGTGTCTTGTCAAACAAACCTTTCTTATATCCATTTTCTAAAATAAAACTGGAAAGTCTCTCATACCATGCTCTAGGAGCTTGTTTGAGACCATAAAGAGCTTTGTCAAGTTTAAAAACATGGTTTGGGAAGTCATTATCCTCAAATCCAGGGGGTTGTTCAATATATACATCTTCTCCCAAATACCGTTAGGAAAGGTTATGTAAACGTCCATTTAAGAGTTTGAAGTTCATATGAGCAGCAAAATCAATTAAATCTTGAGTGTTTCAAGCCTGGCAACTGGAGAAAAAGTTTCATCATAATCAATTCCTTTTTGTTGATTATACACTTGAAGCACTAGCCTAGCCTTATTTCTGACGATAATACCTGAACCGCTAAATTTGTTCCTGCCCACCCACTTAGTTACAATAACAGACATCATCTTCATTTGGATTACCCTCTGAATCACTATCTCCTTCTCTTACTTCTTGAGCTACTTGATTCCGTGCTGGACCAGACTCTTCCTTTCTAGGTGAGGTTTGTGGTGAGTCTGGTTCAGCACCTTCTTTTTCTATATTTCCTGTAAAGTTTAGCATGCCAATATAGAGCTCATCAGCATCATCAACCTGCATATGCTTGTTGAACATGTTAGTTTCATCAAATAGGACATGGATACTTTCTTCAACCTACAAGGCTCTTTTGTTGAAAACTTTGTATGCCTTGCTGTGTGAAAAATATCCAATGAAAACAGCCTCATCGCTCCTAGGATCAAATTTGTCCAAACTCGATTTACCATTGTTGTGTACAAAGCACCTGCACCCAAAAAAGCGTAAATGTGCAATGTTTGGTTTCCTTCCCCTAAGGACCTCATAAGGTGTTTTCTTTAGTAAGGGTCTCAACTTTACCCTATTTAAAATGTAGTATGCAATACTCACAGCTTCAGCCCAGAAGTTTCGAGCTAAACCACTCTTTAGAAACATTGTTCTTGCCATTTCTTCTAGAGTGCGATTTTTCCTTTCAACCACTCCATTTTGTTGTGGAGTTCGGGGAGCTGAGAAATTGTGGAGATACAACATGATCATTACAGTAGGTTATAAAGCTGATATTATCAAATTCAGAACCGTGATCAGACCGGATAGAGACCAGTTGATGATTAATCTTGTTTTGGACCTGTTTTATCAAGATTTCAAATTCTTCAAAAGTTTCATTTTTAAATTTTCGAAACATTGTCCAAGTATAACGAGAGTAATCATCAACTAACACAAACACATAACTATGACCACTTCGACCTTGTACACGCAAGGGCCCACACAGATCCATGTGCACAATGTCGAATGGTCTAGTGGTGCTTATAACCTTCTTTGGCTAAAAAGAGGACTTGACATGCTTACATTTAGCACACTCATGGAAAATATGATCTGCAACGAACTTAATGTTAGGTAAACCTATAACTATGTCCTGAGATCGTAGTTTATTTAACAAAGAAAAACTTACATGTACAAGTTTCTTGCGCCAAAGCCAATGGTCATCCTCTACAACATTGAAACATGTGGCACTGGTCTTAGGAATCTGACTCAATAATGTTATGTAAACATTATGGTGTCGGAACCCCTTACAGACCAGTTCCTTTGTTTCAGTGTTGACTATGTGACAAAGATTTGTTTAAAATTCAACATGGTTTCCTTTGTCACATAGCTGAGATATGCTTAAGAGGTTATGTTTCAAACCTTCAACAAAGTATACATTATCAATTGCTTAAGAAAGTGTCTTACCAACCTGACCTATACCTTTGATCAACCCTTTGCTATTGTTTCCAAAGGTAACACATCCTCCTTCATAGGCTACGAATGAAAGAATTTGACTCTTATCTCCTGATATGTGTCTTGAGCAACCACTGTCCAAATACCAATATGGCTTTCCTTTCACTCTGACCTGCACAAAATAATCAATTTTTAGTTGTAGGAACCCAGATTTTCTTGGGTTCCTTGTCATTAGGAACTGGTTTGTTACTGTCCTTTCTTACCCAGATTTGTTCTATATTTGTCTTCCTTGTTTTATCATGTTTTCCATTTTTAGACCAATTATATGTGTGACTCTTTTGATTATGAACTTTTTGAACGTGAGACTGATTTCTCTTATTATGTTTTTGCTTTGTCCAACAAGTCTTAATTATATGTCCAATCTTACCACAATAGATGCATACATGCATGTCCTTTGCAAAAGCATACTTACTTTTCTTGAATTCCGAAATCCAAGTCTTATCTCTTCCCAACTATTGAGGTTGTTGGGAACTACTTCTAGAATACCCTAATCCAAATCTCATAGGATTACCCGGTTGGGAGGTTAGGATGTTTAGAGTACTTTGGGCAACGAGCAACCTGTTTATCTGTCTTAGGCAGTCACTGAAATCATGTTCCTTGATTCCAATTTTCTTAAGCTGAGCTTCAATATACTCTGCAACAATGGCAAGATCCAACTTTTCCCTCTGAAGCTCATCCTTAAGATTTGAAACCAATTCAGAATCTGGTTTAGAAGTGGTCTGGGTGTTCTTGCCTTTCTTTAGTTTGAATATTTCAGCTTGAAGATCACAAATTTTAGTTTCATAGTCCAAGCATAAGTTATCAACATTAACACTAGGACCACTTGTGCTAGCAAGAGAAGCTTTCGGTACATACTCTTCGAACAATTCTTCCACATCATCAATCATATAGTTATAAGCTAAAATTAAGTCAGAATGTTCTAGAGTGAAGGTTTTCTTTTTATGTAATTCGAAATGTATACCTTCAAATTCTTCCACCTTAAGCTTACTAAAACCTCTTTCATTATTTTGATAAAAGTTTGTTTTTGAAAAAAATGATTGAGGTTTTAGCATCTCAAGTTCTATATTCTTCTGGTCCAAACTTCTTTGAAGCTCTGAAATTTTTTCTTTAAATTCTATACAAATAAGTTCAAGCTAAGCAGAACGGCACTCACTAAGGTCTAGATTTCGAGTTACTACTCTTAATTTCTTTTTTGTGAGCCTTATAAGCAGCATTACCTTTTACATTTTGTTCAATTGCAGAAACTATAAAACCTAGTAACTCATCCCTATCACAATATCTCATTTGTTCTTGCATATCAGAAATAATTACCTATTGTTCATCAGAAGAGCTGCCTCCCGCCATGAGACACATGTGTCCCTTCTTTCCTGAACTGGTCTGCCTCTGGTCCACTTCTCCCAACAGTGAAGTCACACAAACTAGAGCTTCGTCCTCCTCACTTTGACCACCTGAGAAAAAATCACCCCAAGCAGAAAGCATGGCTCTCTTTGTCATCTTTTTCTCCATTGGTCCTCCCTTGTCAGTTTTCCATGCCGGACAGTCCTTGATCATATGACCAGTTTCACCACATTTGAAGCAACCAGTGCTGGTACTGGTCTTCTTTGTGTCGCCTTTGTTCTTCCAGGATTTTCCCTTATATTGAGATCTTAGACTTCTTTCAAACATTCTTGCAATGAGACCTATCTCATTAAGATCTTCTTCATTTTCTTCTCCCTTTAAGGCCAACCCTCGGCTTTTGGTTGTACTTTCCTCCTTTGTGCTTACTAACATCTCTTGAATCATTAATGACTCAATAAGTTGTTCTACAGACGAAGTGGATAGATCCTTGACTTCTTGAATTGCAGTTACCTTGGGCAGCCATTATCCTGCCAAGCTTCTCTGAATTTTTCCTAACCAAATCTTCACTGGTGAAACTTTTTCCAAGGGATTTAAGTTTGTTGATAATTGACATAAAATGAGTATACATATCTTTTGTATTTTCATCTCTATTCATATCAAAAGTTTCATATTTCGACATAAGCATATCAACCTTAGATCTCCTGACTTCACTAGTGCCTTCACGGGCTAACTCTAGAGTTTCACAAATTTCCTTAGCAGTAGAGCATGCTAAAATACGGCTTACCTCATTATTAACAATGCCTTGTTGAAGAAGTGACATCGCCTTAGCATTCTTCTCTAGTGTCTTCAGATCTGTGCTGTTGTATTCACTCTCCTTCTTTTCTGTGGCATCAGTGTTGTTAGCCACCTTCCTTGGCCATTCTTAATTATCATCCAGCACTCATAGTCAATACTAATAATAAAGTTCTACATCCAGATCTTCCACCAAGGATAATTTGCTCCACTGAATTTAGGTAGCCTTGATCCACCATTCACGTTCATCATCTCTTTAGTATTCATCTTTTCTTTCTTCTCTAAGTGTTACCCTTTTAAAAAGTTAGGCTCTGATACCAATTGAAAGTGCAAGTGACACACAAGAGGTGGTGAATTGAGTGTTGTTAGATCGTTGTAAATTTTTCGATTATTGTGAGAACAGTTAAGAACCAGTTCTCCAGCAGCGGAAACAAAAATGCAATAAAATAAACAACACCAAGATTTAATGAGGTTCGACTTCTAATAAGTCTACGTCCTCCACACACTCACTCTTTTTATTAATCAACTCAGAATAAAAAAAAAAAAAAAGAAAAAAAAAAGAGTTACACTTAATCACTTATGCACCTATGCACAATATGATTCCCGAACTTCCACCTATGGAAGTTCGACTCGACCTTCAATTATGAAGGTTCAAATGAAGAGGATCCATGATCAACTTCCCCAGCAAACTGAACTTACAAAATGCTCAAATTACAGCACTTTGTCTCTCAATAATAATTAGCCTAAACGCTTACAAAAGAGAGTATATTAACACCTTAATGTGGTAGTGAGGTTTATGCTAGGTTAAGACCTTGGGAGAGAGAACTTTTGCAATCTATATTCTTCAGTTTTTTTCATGTAAAAGTGTCTTGATTGTATGCCAGCAGATTTTCTTAAATAAGCCTTTGGCTAGTATGTTATAGAATATTGCAAGAGAATATTTTCCTTTGAAATATGGAAGTAATTCCACACAAAATATTCTCACTGATTTTATTTGAGATCAAATCAAATCTATATAATATAATATAACATACTTGCCATACTTAAGAATATCTTACTTGCATAACAAACCAAGCATCCGTATAATTTTTTAAATCTATTTTGCACAGAAAGAAAACTTTCCCAAAATACGGATGTATGAAGTAAACTCGAGAAGACTGGTTCAGCACTGTTCCCAAATTGTTCCCATCAGCCAAGCTTTCTTGTAATTGTGTATGACTCTATGAACTTGGTCTTCATGAAAACTTCAAGACTTGGCTTCACGAGCTTCATCTTATCATCCATTGAACTTGTTTCTTTAGTACCTGCACATGCAAACAGACACTTGCATAGAGTATGATAGTTTAATGTAGTTTGTCATCATTCAAAACACAAGCAAGGAACTCCACACTTCTTCCCAAGGGGAAGCTCAGGCAGGTGTAGCGAAGGAACCCGTTTACGATCCTCGTCTCAAGGATATTCTCAAGTCCGATGAGGTCGCTAACGCTTCTCGACCTGCACGGGATTGTCCTTTCTTTCAGTTGGTTACTTCGGAGTCGATACCTCCGTCGTCATTAGCAGGAGGATCAGGCGGTACCCCGAGCCATTCTGAGCTGTACTTGTCACTCGACTTCACTCCTACGGATTCTCCATCGACGAGCCAGGACCCTGCAACTTAGGATCCTAGCTTTCCCGTTTAATGTATGCATGCCTAATATACGTATAATTCTTTTTTTTTTAACTTTTCCATGTATACTTAACTCAATTTTGTATATATTTAACTTGATTATCTAAATTTTGACTTTTAATAACTACTTTGACTTCAACCTTGACTTTTGACTTTAACTTTGACTTTTTTCTTTGACTTTTATTAACTCGATTCATGGGAGGGTATCGACTTTCCCCCTTAAAAAATAACAAAAGAAAAAGACTCGGACTAAAAAAAGGGTGAAATAGGCACGTAAATTGAGGAACATATGCACAAAAATTAAGGCAGGGCATAAAATAACAAACAATTAAAAAAAGGGGACCCTGTGCCTAGGCCCTTGCCAGCGCTGTGGCGCTCCTTTTTTTCAGTTATGGCAACGTTTGGGCTTTATATATCCCCCCTCCTTCATCCTTAAAGCTTCATTTGAGTACAAAGACGATCCTGACAGCTTTTACTTCAAAAATTCTCAAAATTTTGTGTGCTTTTGCATTTATCATTGCGAGGAACTTCGAAGTTGTTTGTGATGAGTGGCTTTCAGCGTTAAATCCAGAGGAGAAAGGTATGCTCAAGGACTACAAGCTAACTTCTTTGATCACTTTGACGTATGCTCAACTCGACGTTAATCTTATTTGTGCTGCAGTTGGCTTTTCGGATACGAATACTCATACTTTCATCTTTCGTGTGAGAGAGATCACCCCATTGCCTGAAGAATAGAGTGGTGTCCTCTCTTTGAACGTTATTTGGATATTGATGCTTATGTCATGTAAAAAGTAGGTCATGATAGGGAAATCGATTTTGTAGCATTGATTGATCACTTCAAAACTGTCGAAATAGCATGAAAGAGATATATATGGGGAGCTTTGCTAATTAGCGTATTTACTAGGTTTCTCTTCGTGAACAATGATTCCTCAGTTGGTTATGCATCTTTGATTACTATTGCTGAACAATTTGAATAAGGAAGCAAAAGCTCCCATGCCCCTATGTACTGGCGAGTTATTTTTGACCCTTGATCGCCTGAAAAAGGATTCTCATGCTCCCTTAACTAGTTGTCCTTTGCTTCTCAAAGTAAATAATTAAACTTCATTGTTTATATACCCATATATTATCTGCATTTGAACTTCTAGTAGTAAATAGATCATTAAATTCTAATAATAATATTAAATTAATTTCAAAAATGAAAATGGTCATGAAAACTATTGAAATTTACTCTTTGTATACAAATAAGAGATTCAATAATGCATGTGGCATGTGAAAATTGTTTTATTGTATATTTTCATTTCAAATATTTAATAGGCCATAAAATATCTGAAATGTGATGATTGATATTTTTAATTTCAAATATTAAATAAACCATAAAATATTTGAAATTGTGATCATTGAATGCTTTTATTTTCAAATATTAAATGGGCCATAAAACATTCAAAATATGCATTTAACATTCAACATATCCTTATGTGCTAATCATTTCAGGTGTGGCTCATGGACCATCTGAATTTGATGGAGCCTCCTGCTAACATTCCCACGTATACACTAAGGAACTTGTATAGGTGGCGCAGATGGTATCATCATTCCACATATCCGATAGACAGTCTCGTGGTAGAAAATCAAGACCATGAACTATTCTGAAGATACCCCATAGATTCGCGTGGCTGGTTACTTTGTTGACTTTTTATTGCCCTTCTAGGGTGATGAGGCAGTTTGGTAAGCAACAATTGATTCCTGAGCATGACACGGTAAGACTAAAGGATAAGCTCGTGCTGCTAGTCATTGCAAAGAGCTGGGAGAGGAATTGGGAGAGGCGCACGAGGATTGTTGTGACCCCCTTTCAGAATGCTATGAAAAGGTATCTAAGCATTATTTGATTTGGATGCATGTAGAATCTATGTTCATTCGTGTAGAGGCTCGTAAAGCTAAAAAATATGATCATGGATATGCTAAGGATAAGGTAGAGGAGTAGCCCAACATCACATCTATTAAGGACAGACTCGGACCTAAGAAGGTGCCTGTTTGGCAGAGACTTAAGAGACTATCCCCATTCAAGATTCATGATGCTGCTCCTAGAAGGAAAAGGTCGAGAGAGGAGAAGGAGGCCAAAGGGAAATAAAAGGGAAAGGCAGAAGAGGTCTCAAGAAAGAAGAAATTGGTACCCAAGAAGCAAACTGAAAGCATGAGACAGCCCTATGAAAGCAATAAAACTACACTATGAAAGCAATAGAACTGACTAAAGCACATAAAAATGAAAAGAAAAGAAGAGTTAGATTGAACTAACCAAACCAAGTTTCAAATCCAAACAAGATTCCACTAAAAGCACAAATTCACATAATATGTCCTACTTCAAAACAAACTAGAAAAGGAAAAACAAACCAAACTCCAAGAGAAGAGGTTAAAAGAAAACAACTAAAACTAAACTAAACATTTTTTTGTTGTTTATTTCTGGTTTTTTTGTATTTTTTTTGTTGGATTTGTTTCATTTTACAAAGCATAAAAAAAACTAACTGCAATTATACAAAGGAAATGAACTCTCCCCCCAAACCGAACATTATCCCGTCCCGGAACACATAAGCATGAAAAATGAATGGAAGAAGAAGAAACCAAGCTCTATTATATTCTGACCAGGACCCTAGTACCAAGGAGAGTACTATTCATAAAAGGGCTGAAAGGGATAAGAGGTAGGCTCGGTATTTGCATTATAAGTAGGCGGACAGTTTGGATGGTTAGGGATCCCTTGGATCGTCCCTACTTCTACATTGCTCATGTGCTCCCTCCGCTAGACTCTTTGCAGAAGATCTATATCAGTATGGAGTACTCTCAGTGTATGGTCCACGCTATCGAACCGCTGTTGGCTATAAAGTTGCATGTCATCTAGGCGGTTTTTGAGGGGTGTCATATCAAAAACCGAGGAAGACTGCCCTGCATAGTTATGTCAGGGAGGCTCTCTCAAAGGTGGAGCTTGCTGGCGCTGAGGTGATCCTTGAGCTTCGGCGTGCTGCATCATATTGACCATTTAGACTACCATCTTTTCAGAGTCAGCCCGCTCCTGTGGTGGAATGTAATCGGGCGGAATCCTCCAAGGGTTCTAGCCATTAGGGTGCTCTTGATAAGAGAGACTGACATAGGCATTGGGAAGGTAGCACCAAGAAATCTCCCTAATACACCAGACAAGCCTCTCCAGGTGTCCTCTTTGATGGTGTCTCAAGAAGTTTGCAGCTCGGAGGGCACCAAAGTCAAGGTAGGGGTTCTCTTCTACGAGGTAGAGCTAATGGATGTCTTCCACATAACCCAAAGAATAGGCTAACCGTGCCATTATACTCCATATATAAATAGTACCGGTGTTTGTGATACCTTCAGTTATTTCTGTGAACTGGCGGGCTAGAAAGAACCTGAAGTTGTAGTGCAAAGGCTATCTGGCATATCCTTCTGTAACCATCCATAGAAGCCTCATCTAGGTAAACCTGGCGGAGCTCCCCTCTTCAGAAAATACAGTAGACTAAGTATCTGAGAAAGTACCGGAGNAAGCATGAGACAGCCCTATGAAAGCAATAAAACTACACTATGAAAGCAATAGAACTGACTAAAGCACATAAAAATGAAAAGAAAAGAAGAGTTAGATTGAACTAACCAAACCAAGTTTCAAATCCAAACAAGATTCCACTAAAAGCACAAATTCACATAATATGTCCTACTTCAAAACAAACTAGAAAAGGAAAAACAAACCAAACTCCAAGAGAAGAGGTTAAAAGAAAACAACTAAAACTAAACTAAACATTTTTTTGTTGTTTATTTCTGGTTTTTTTGTATTTTTTTTGTTGGATTTGTTTCATTTTACAAAGCATAAAAAAAACTAACTGCAATTATACAAAGGAAATGAACTCTCCCCCCAAACCGAACATTATCCCGTCCCGGAACACATAAGCATGAAAAATGAATGGAAGAAGAAGAAACCAAGCTCTATTATATTCTGACCAGGACCCTAGTACCAAGGAGAGTACTATTCATAAAAGGGCTGAAAGGGATAAGAGGTAGGCTCGGTATTTGCATTATAAGTAGGCGGACAGTTTGGATGGTTAGGGATCCCTTGGATCGTCCCTACTTCTACATTGCTCATGTGCTCCCTCCGCTAGACTCTTTGCAGAAGATCTATATCAGTATGGAGTACTCTCAGTGTATGGTCCACGCTATCGAACCGCTGTTGGCTATAAAGTTGCATGTCATCTAGGCGGTTTTTGAGGGGTGTCATATCAAAAACCGAGGAAGACTGCCCTGCATAGTTATGTCAGGGAGGCTCTCTCAAAGGTGGAGCTTGCTGGCGCTGAGGTGATCCTTGAGCTTCGGCGTGCTGCATCATATTGACCATTTAGACTACCATCTTTTCAGAGTCAGCCCGCTCCTGTGGTGGAATGTAATCGGGCGGAATCCTCCAAGGGTTCTAGCCATTAGGGTGCTCTTGATAAGAGAGACTGACATAGGCATTGGGAAGGTAGCACCAAGAAATCTCCCTAATACACCAGACAAGCCTCTCCAGGTGTCCTCTTTGATGGTGTCTCAAGAAGTTTGCAGCTCGGAGGGCACCAAAGTCAAGGTAGGGGTTCTCTTCTACGAGGTAGAGCTAATGGATGTCTTCCACATAACCCAAAGAATAGGCTAACCGTGCCATTATACTCCATATATAAATAGTACCGGTGTTTGTGATACCTTCAGTTATTTCTGTGAACTGGCGGGCTAGAAAGAACCTGAAGTTGTAGTGCAAAGGCTATCTGGCATATCCTTCTGTAACCATCCATAGAAGCCTCATCTAGGTAAACCTGGCGGAGCTCCCCTCTTCAGAAAATACAGTAGACTAAGTATCTGAGAAAGTACCGGAGGGTCGAATGTTGGACCTCTGATGCTTTTGCCGTGGTGGAAGTGTAGGGAGAGCTGTCGTTTGTGATACGGTTCCACCATGCCCCTTCTAAATAAGGGCCCCACTCATGCTCTGCAGTAGACCAAACCGTGTTATTCCACATAAACTGCTCGTTGAGCTCATCAATATCTATTTCATAGTACGGCCTAAATATAGTAAAGCTAATCTCCCCCTTTCTTTAAGTTGAAGAGGTCTCCTGAGCTACTCTAAAGTGATAGGTGGAAAGGAACTCAAGGGTGAGATCCCTATAGGTTTGGGGCACCTTTTGTGTCTTATCATCTGGGCCAACCATGGTGGCATTGATCCAGTTTCCCATTCCGATTCAGTATGCCATCCTTAGGACTTAATCTGTGATACCCAATCTATCACAAGTTTCCTTGTGAAAGAATCTTGTTGACCAGATTGTTCCCTTAGAAAGCCTTTCAAACTTCTTTTGTCTTTCTTGCCTGTTAGGAGGTGGTGCCTAAGAAGGAGAAGGTTGCTTCTTTGAAGCTGAAGATAATGCCCCAGTTTTTTTGTGAGTTTTTAGGGCCTCCTCCGAAAAGTTTTCTAACGGTCTTCCTCTTGCCCTACAAAACATATCCATGGAAAAGATCAAGGACTAGAATTCCATTTTAATAGCTTAAAAGCATCATTAGTTAGATCAAAGCTAGAAAGTGGCATCAAAATCGATTAATGTAAGTAACTCTATTCACATAGTCACCTAGAGATGCAAATAGAATTGTAGTCTCAATAAACTAAACTACAAACAACGTTGAGGGAAAATTTTGTCATGACCCATTTGTTTAAGAAACTAATCCATTGAGAACTACAATTCTCATGATAGCAAAACCATGTTTAAATTCCAGCTATAACCAATTCAAAAGCCTTATCATTATAAGAATTATATGCATCAAAAGCGAATCACTCTTATCATCAATTTAAGTTCATCAAAAATCCCAAACATTTCCTCATATTATCAATTATAGGAGCATTGAAGTATAAACCAACTTATTCAACACAAATCAAACAACAAATTATCACAAAACAACCACTTATTAGCTTAAGGTCATAGCAACTCTATATCAAACTACATGATCATAAAAGTATAACATTAAGCTACTAATCATTGATAATAAAACTAGAATAAAGCATCAATAAAATAATAACATTATAATGTTAACTAAGCTCATTCTAAACCAATTCAAAGCATGAATTTAAGCTAATTAATCATCATTAGTCACCAAAAATCCATCATAAACATGACAACTGAACTACAAATTATTCACAATTCGCAATTCTAAACGAAGCTTAAGAATATCTAAGAAGCATCCATAAACAACAAAAATCAAGTTTATAATCACAAAATTAATTCTTAATAATGATAACAAAAAAATTAAAAATCATGAAAACATCATAAAAATTAATAAAACATGGGTAAAAAGAAGCTTATACCTCAATAGATGGAAAAGGAACAGAATTTGCAACAAATTTGAGGAAGAACATCAAAAACCAATCCCACCAAAATTTCAAAATTTTTGGACCTAAATAGGGGTAAAGTTAATTATTTTTGCAATTTTAACCTCAAGAGATTGTTTAGGATGATGAAAGGAGTGTTTTGTCAAAATTTGGGGTGATTTGTAGTGATGAGTGAGATATGGGTGATTAAAGTGAAGGTATTTGGGGTTTTAATGGTGGAAGGTTGAAGAAGAAGATGAGGTATGATAGAGATTAGGTGAGAGAAGAAAATAAAAGGATTAAAAGTAATAAAAAATAATGATAATATTAATAATAATCAAAAGAAAAGAATCAAACGAAGAAAAACGGGCAATAACCGGGCCCACGCGAAGAAAAGAGAGGAAAAAATACTGGAGAGCCGCGTGAGGGGCATTTTGGGCCCGCAGCGAAGAAAACCCACTAGAGGGGTGCGCCGCAGGAAGCTTATTTGTGAATTCCTGAAGCTTCTATAATGCGGGCGCATAGAGGAGTACGTACGGGTTTTGAGCGCTGCGCCCGCATGACTGCTTGGGTGACTCATTTTGCTGAATTTTTTTCGGTCTTTTTCTTAATTACTCTCAAATTATTTATTTATTTATTTATTTATTTATTTATTTATTTATTTATTTATTTATTTATTTATTTATTTATTTATTTATTTATTTAT
>PYUH01000001.1:277605-311392 GCA_016808085.1 Suaeda aralocaspica
GGAGCTCCTCCTCCTCACTCCTCCCTTCCTCCTCCCCTCCTCCTCCTCGTCCTCTCCTCTCCCTCCTCCTCCTCCTCCTCCTCCTCTCCCGCCTCCATCCCCTCCTCCCCCTCCCCTCCTCCTCTCCCTCCCTCTCCCTCCCTCCCCTCCCTCCCTCCCTCCCTCCCTCCCTCCCTCCCTCCCTACCCTCCCTCCGTCCCCCTACCTCTCCCTCCATCCCTCCTCCCCCTCTCCTCCCTCCCCTTCCTCCCTCCTCCCTCCCTCCGGTCCCTCCCTCCCTCCGCTCCCTCCCTACTTTGCGCGTCCTTCCGCCCCGCCCGCCCCCCCTCCGCCCCTGCGTCCCCCCGCGTCCTGCGGGCGCCTGCGCTCAAACCCGTTACCTCCTTTCTGCGCCCGCATCTCTAGCCAAGCTTCTGTCCTTCCCCAATCGAACTTCCTGCGGCGCGACCCTCTCTATGGGTTTTTCCTTTCGCTCTGGGCCCCCCATGCCCCTCCACGCGCTGCTCCCGCATCTCTTCCTTTTTTTCTCTCTTTTCGTCTCACATGTGGCCCGGTTCTTTGCCTTTTTTCTCTTTCTTTCTTCTTTGCTTCTTTTTCTTTTTGCTTTTTCTCTTCTCCTTTTTTTTCTTCTTTCCTCTTTTCTTTTCTTCTTCTCCCTATCTCTTATCCCTCTCTTCTTCTTCCCCTTCCCTCCCCCTCCTTCACTTTCTCACCCTCTCTCACTCTCCTCATCCCACCAAATTTTGACAAAAACTCCTTTCATCATCCTAAACAATCTCTTGAGGTTAAAATTGCAAAAATAATTAACATTACCCCTTTAGGTCCAAAAATTTTAAATTGTGGTGGGATTGATTTTTGATGTTCTTCCTCAAATTTGTTGCAATTCTGTTCCTTTGTCCATCTATTGAGGTTAAGCTTCTTTTTCCCCATGTTTATTAATTTTTATGATGTTTTCATGATTTTAATTTTTTGTTATCATTATTAAGAATTAATTTTGTGATTATAAACTTGATTTTTGTTGTTTATGGATGCTTCTTAGATATTCTTAAGCTTCGTTTAGAATTGCGAATTGTGAATAATTGTAGTTCGGTTGTCAGTTTATGATGGATTTTTGGTGACTAATGATGATTAATTAGCTTAAATTCATGCTTTGAATTGGTTTAGAATGAGCTTATTGTAACATTATAATTTATTATTTTATTGATGCTTTATTCTAGTTTTTATTATCAATGATTAGTAGCTTATGTTATACTTTATGATCATGTAGTTTGATATAGAGTTGCTATGACCTTAAGCTAATAATGGTTGTTTTGTGATAATTTGTTGTTTGATTTGTGTTGAATAGTTGGTTTATACTTCAATGCTCCTATAATTGATAATATGAGGAAATGTTTGGGATTTTTATGAACTTAAATTGATGATAAGAGTGATTCGCTTTTGATGCATAAATCTTATAATGATAAGGCTTTTGAATTGGTTATAGCTGGAATTTAAACATGGTTTTGCTATCATGAGAATTGTAGTTCTCAATGGATTAGTTCTTTAAACAAATGGGTCATGACAAAATTTCCCTCAACGGTGTTGTAGTTTAGTTTATTGAGACTACAATTCTATTTGCATCTCTAGGTGACTATGTGAATAGAGTTACTTCATTAATCGATTTTGATGCCACTTTCTAGCTTTGATCTAACTAATGATGCTTTAGCTATTAAAATGGAATTCTACGTCCTTGATCTTTTCCATGGATATGTTTTGTAGGGCAAGAGGATGACCGTTAGAAAACTTTTCGGAGGAGGCCCTAAAAACTCCAAAAAAAACTGGGGCATTATCTTCAGCTTCAAAGAAGCAACCTTCTCCTTCTTAGGCACCACCACCTCCTAACAGGCAAGAAAGACAAAAGAAGTTTGAAGGCTTTCTAAGGAACAATCTGGTCAACAAGATTCTTTCACAAGGAAACTTGTGATAGATGGGTATCACAGCATTAATCCTTAGGATGGCATACTGAATCGGATGGGGAAACTGGATCAATGCCACCATGGTTGGCCCAGATGATAAGACACAAAAGGTGCCCCAAACCTATAGGGATCTCACCCTTGAGTTCCTTTCCACCTTCACTTTAGAGTACTCAGGAGACCTCTTCACTTAAGAAAGGGGGAGATTAGCTTTACTATATTTAGGCCGTACTATGAAATAGATATTGATGACTCAACGAGCAGTTATTGTGGAATAACACGGTTTGGTCTACTGCGAGCATGAGTGGGGCCCTTATTTAGAAGGGCATGGTGGAACCGTATCACAAACGACAGCTCTCCCTACACTTCCACCACGGCAAAAGCATCAGAGGTCCAACATTCGACCCCCCGTACTTTCTCAGATACTTAGTCTACTGTATTTTCTCAAGAGGGGAGCTCCGCCAGTTTACCTAGATGAGGCTTCTATGGATGGTTACAGAAGGATATGCCAGATAGCCTTGCACTACAACTTCAGGTTCTTTCTAGCCGCCAGTTCACAGAAATAACTGAAGGTATCACAAACACACCGTACTATTTATATATGGAGTATAATGGCACGGTTAGCCTATTCTTTGGTTATGTGGAAGACATCCTTAGCTCTACCTCTTAGAAGAGAACCCCTACCTTGACTTTGTGCCCTCCGAGCTGCAAACTTCTTGAGACACCATCAAAGAGGACACCTGGAGAGGCTTGTCTGGTGTATTAGGGAGATTTCTTGGTGCTACCTTCCCCATGCTATGTCAGTCTCTCTTATCAAGACACCCTAATGGCTAAAACCCTTGGAGGATTCCGCCCGATTCATTCCACCACAGGGGCGGGCTGACTCTGAAAAGATGGTAGTCTAAATGGTCAATATGATGCAGTGCCGAAGCTCAAGGATCACCTCAGCGCCAGCAAGCCCACCTTTGAGAGAGCCTCCCTGACATAACTATGCAGGGCAGTCTTCCTCGGTTTTTGATATGACACCCCTCAAAAACCGCCTAGATGACAGCATGCACTTTATAGCCAACAGCGGTTCGATAGCTGTGGACCATACACTGAGAGTACTCCATACTGATATAGATCTTCTGCAAAGAGTCTAGCGGAGGGAGCACATGAGCAATGTAGAAAGTAGGGCGAATCCAAGGGATCCCTTTATTATTATTATTATTATTATTATTATTATTATTATTATTATTATTATTATTATTATTATTATTATTATTATTATTATTATTATTATACTTATTAAGCACAGTTACCTCCTAAATCTCTATTAACTACCCCGCTTAGTCTAAAGCATGAATTAAGCCCTTAGCTAGGCCTCAAAAATTAAACTAATAGCTAAACTAAACTAAACTGAAAGATATAAATATAACAAAAAAGGCACAAAAACAACTAAAACCACAAATAAAAGAAGTGGAAAGGGATAGAAAACTCGGGTTGCCTCCCAAGAGGAGTGATCAATGTGCTTCACGGTAATCGAGTTGGATGAGTTCCACCAATCTATTGACACCACCTTCATAAAAGGGCTTCAATCGTTAACCATTGACCTTGAATATATACTTCACCTTTTTCACTCTAAACTTGAACATAGCCAAATTTGCTCACATTTATAACCGTGAATGGAGCACTCCATCTAGATTTCAGCTTTCCATGGAATAACCATAACCTTGAGTTGAATATTAAAACCTTATCCTCAACATGGAATTCTCTCTTCATAATTCTCTTGTCGTGCCATATTTTTTGTCTTCTCCTTATAGATTTTAGCACTGTCATAGGCTCCCAACCGAAATTCATCTAACTCATTTAATTAAAGTAGTCGTTTTTTTCCAGCAAGATTGGTATCCATGTTTAGGTCTTTGATTTCCCAGCAAGCCTTATACTCTAGTTCAACTGGAAGATGGCACACCTTTACATAAACCAACCAATATGGGGAAGTTCAACCGATATGCCCATAGAGTATCGTGAAGCTTACTACTTCAATCATTCCTCGATTTTGCAACTGTTTTCTCCATGGTGGACTTGATTTCTCTATTGGAAACTTCCACTTGACCATTAGTCTATGGATGATATGCCAATCCGGTTCAGTGGTAAACAGTGTACTTTTCCAGTATCTTATCTAACCTTCTATCATGAAAATGCATTCCCCCATCCCTGATAATAGCTCTAGGGACTTCAAACCTAGGAAAAATAGCCTACTTAAACAATCTCAACACAGTGTTAAAATCACAATTGGGGGTAGCAATTGCTTCCACTTATTTAGAAACCTAATCCACAACAACTAAAATATAACGATTACCATTAGAAGAAGGGAAGGGACCCATGTAATCAATACCCCAAACATTAAAAATTTCAACCTCTAAAATACTGGTTTGAGGCATTTCATGCCTTTTTGAGATATTACCTGTTCTTTGGCATGAATGACAAGCTATAACAAAGTCTCGTGCATCTTTGTATATCGTTGGCCGATAAAAACCTGATTGCAGTACCTTAAATGTCGTCTTAGAGGGCCCGAGATGTCCTCTATTAATGGATGAATGGCAATGATGTAGGATGTCATAAACTTCCCAATCAGGTATACATCTGCGACATAAGCCATCTGCACACTCACGAAACAAGTTAGGGTACGGTCATCCCAAAAACACCGACTAACATCATGCAAAAATTATTTCCGTTGCTGATATGTAAGATCAGAGGGTAAGACTCCTCCGATAATAGAATAATCATAATCAGCAAACCAAAGAGTGTTAAAAAGAACAGCTAAAAGGTGATCATTAAGAAAAGAATCATCAATGGGGGTTGAGATCTGCCCACTATTATACCGAATCCTGGACAAATGATCAGCTACCACATTTTCTCCTCCTTTCTTATCACAAATTTTCGGATCAAACATTTGGAGAAATAAGATCCACTAATAAGTCTAGGTTTAGCTTCCTTCTTTCCAAGTAAGTACTTAAGAGCTGCATGGTCGGTGTAGACAATAACTTTCAAACCTATAAGATAAGCACAAAATTTATCAACAACATATATTATAGCAAGTAATTCTTTTTCAATAGTAGCATAGTTAACTTGATCTGGATCTAAAGTCTTACTAGCATATTAAATAGCATGCAAAACCTTATCCTTTCTTTGACCTAAAACTGCACCTATTGCATAATTACTTGCATCACACATAATTTCAAAAGGTAAATCCCAATCGGAGGATAAATAAAATAGGTGCTTAGATTAGTGCTTGTTTAATCAAATTAAAGGATTCAAGGCATTCATCAGTGAATTTAAATTTAACATATTTTAGCAACAAATGAGTCAAGAGTTTAGCAATTTTGAAAAAATCTTTAATAAAGCGAAGATAAAAACCTGCATGACCCAAAAAACTTCTAACACCTTTTACACTCACTAGGGAAGGTAGTTGTTTAATGACCAGTATTTTAGCTTTATCTACCTCAATACCATGTTCAAAAACCAAGTGGCCCAAAACTACTCCTTCTGCCACCATAAAATGGCATTTCTCCTAATTTAGCACCAAATTTACCTGCTTACATCTTTTAAGCACTTTAGTCAAGTTAGTCAAACATGAATCAAAATCAATACCACAAACACTAAAATCATCCATGAAGACCTCCATTATAGACTTTATATACTCAGAAAATACGGTCATCATGCAACGTCGAAAAATAGCAGCAGCATTACACAAACCAAAAGGTATTCTACGATAAGGGCATGTGAAAGTTGTGTTCAGTCTATCATCGTGATGGATGGGGATTTGAAAGAAACTTAAATAACCATCTACGTAACAAAAATATTTATTCTTTTCTAACCTTTCTAATATTTGATCAATAAAAGGGAGAGGGAAATGATACTTTTTAGTGGTGACATTTAATTTTCGGTAATCAATGCACATACGCCAACCTATAACAACTCTAGTAGGAATTAGTTCATTCTTTTCATGACGTATAACAGTTGTTCCTCCCTTCTTAGGAACTACCTATACTTGACTTAACCATTGAGAATATGGCATAGCATAAATAATACAGGCATCAAGGAGTTTAAGGACATCCTTCTTTACCACCTCCTGCATATTAGGATTTAATCTGCGTTGTCCCTGTATACAAGGTTTATGACCTTCCTTTAAACGAATTCTATGCATACGAAAATCACGGCTTATACCAGTCAAATCATCAAGTGTATAACCAATAGCCTTTTATGAGATTTAAGCACGGACAATAATTTTTCAATTTGATTATCAGTGAGGTCAGAATTACCTATGACCGAGTACAATTCATTCTCATCAAAGAAAGTATATTTCAGATCAGGGGGGAGGGGTTTCATTTCAGGTTGTGTTACCTCCTTGATGGAACCTTGTTGAGGTAATGCATGGTATCTCTGGCTCTCCTCTAGAGTCATCTTTTCACCACCTAAGTCACGGGCTATGGCATCAACTTCAGAATCTCCTTCACCTGAAACGGCATCCAAGCATAAAATGGCCTCCAGAAGATCCTTATTAAGAGATCGAGGCATATCATCAACAATTTCATTCGCAACATCAATTCTATAACATGATTGCTCTAACATAGGATTTTTCATAGCATTATTGAGGTTAAAATTTACTTTATCATCTCCTACAGAAAAAATTAGACTTCCATTTTTAACATCAATGACAGCACTTGCAGTTTGTAAGAAAGGTCTACCAAGTAAAATCGGAATATGAATGTCCTCATTAATATCTAACACTACAAAATCAACAAGACTAAAAAACTTTCCAACTCTAATAGGTACATCTTACAAAATTCCCTTAGGGTACTTTACTGACCTATCCGCCAACTGCAAAATAACATTAGTAACCTTTAAATCCCCCATGTCAAGTTGCTTGCAAATAGTTAAGGGCATAACACTAACACTAGCCCCTAAATCACATAAAGCTTTATCAATAAACAAGTGATCAATGTTGTAAGGAATTGAAAAGCTTCCTGGATCCTTCAATTTAGATGGGGAATTATTTTGAAGTATAGCACTGCACTCCTCAGTAAGTGCAACTGTCTTTGTTACATTCAACTCATGTTTCCTGCTCAATATATCTTTCAAAAATTTAGTGTAAGCAGGAATTTGAGTTATCAAGTCAGTAAAAGGACTGGTGACTTGTAAATTCTTAACTATTTCTAAGAAAATTCGAAAGTGATTATCATTCTTACTCCTAGTTACCCTGTTCAGAAAGGGTGACGCCACCTTAGAGGGTGGCAACATGTTAGTGATCGAGTCAGCTGCAGGAGCTTTCTTCATAGTAACTTCCTTCACCTTTGGTGCTTCAATCTCCTTCTCTACAGCTGCTTCTTCTTCAAGGTATTTAATCACCACCGAACCGACCTTCTTCATTCCATCTCCAACGTTGTTGGTGTCCTCAGTAGGCATCCTTGGACCTTTATAATAGGTTCTGCTCCTTGTTGAAACAGAATTGTAGTGGCCATTAGGTGGATTTGAAGGAGTTGGTTGAGGCAGAAGTTGTCCTTGTTGCCTTTGAGCCGACGATTGAGCGATTTGTGTAACTTGAGTCTCCAATTGTCGATTGTGAGCTTGCATTGCATCCGTAGTTTTCTGCATCTGCACCATCATAGTATTCAATTGTCAAAGCTCATTATTTCTTGGTTGTGATGGTGATGGGTGGGGTGCTGGAGGCGGTGGCCTATCGAAACTCGATGTTTGTGGTGGTGCAAACCGGTGCACCTGCTGATGTGGCACGAATTGTTGCAGATTTTGTACATTGATATTATTCTTGTAAAAGAACTATGGATGATCTTTCCAACCTAGATTGTGCGTGCTGGAAAATGGATTATTCTTGTAAGCTTAAAATGCACACACTTTCTCTATAGAACTATGAGATGCCTGAACATTATGACCAAATGAACCGCATGAATCACAGGAAACATCATTGCATCCCAAAAGTGCAGCCATTGCAGCTACTGTCATTGAACTGTGAAGCCAAACTCTCATACTTATCATCAACTACAAGCTTTCCTCCTCTCTTAGCATGTCCACTGGGATTGCCGAATTGAGAATTGTGGATTGCAATTTCTTCAATTTACTCATATGCAACATTAACCTCTTGGTTCATGAATCCACCACTAGCAGCATAATCAAGCAACGTCATCCTACTTTTGTTCCCCAACCCATTATAGAATGATTGGACCAAAAACCACTTCTCAAGGCCATGATGTGGACACAACTTCCGTAAATCCTTGACTATTTCCCATGCATCACATAGTGTCTCATCGGCTTCCTAGTTGAAATTCGTGATTTTGCTTCGAAGGGTTACAATTCGCTTCGCAGGATAGTACTTCCTTTAAAATGCAAGAGCCAATTCATCCCAGTTGTTGATATTGTCCATGTTGAGACCGTTCAACCAAGTACGAGTCTTGTCCTTCAATGAGAATGGGAACATCATCCGTCTAATATAGTCATGAGTCACACTGGCTTGCTTAATTGTGTTGCAATATTGTAGAAAATTATTCAAGTGCAAATTCGGATCCTTCATCAATGTTCCCGCAGATCGGTTCCTCTCCACCATATTCACCAAAGCTGGCTTCAATTTGAAATTAAGAGCATCTGTATCAGGAACCCGATGACCACCTTGTACTGTTGCTAAAATGGGCTGAGAATAATCCCTCAATGACCTTGCTGGTGGTGGTCATGGCGGCGGCGGCGTGTTTTCATTCTTTTCAGAACCCGACATCTCTCCTTCGTCAGAAATATCCAATTCACACAATAATCGTGATAAATCAGTTAATGTTTATTTGGTAAGGAAAGTCCTCCTTAATCTTCATTTCCTTATGCGACTGCACTTGTGAAATGATGTTTCAGGGTCAAGATCAATCCACACAGGCATGCAAATTGGAAACCTCTACAAGCATAGAAACTCCAAACAAATATGAGAAATGGCCTCAAAGAACTGGTTAGTTCCTTTGGCCAAGAAAATAAAAATGAAAAACCAATTTTAACACTAACAGAATTAATAATTGTCTCCCCGGCAACCGCACCAATATTTGGAACAGGCTATCGCACACCTCTAAAAAATAAACCAAACAACACTAACTAATATAGCTAGGGAAGTAGGGGTCGAATCCACATGGAAGCTATGAAATTCTATTAGTTCTAAAAAGTAAAAACTGTATAATGGGCCTTGGTTGAATTTCTTAACTAATTGACTAACAACTAATAAAAAAGGAAAATTATGAATTTAAACCAAAATTATAAAGCATGTGGCAATCGGTTCACCATCACCAACAATTAATAAACTCATAAAATAAATATCAATTAATTCACTAACGTTCATTAAACTAAGGCACACTAATTCTCTCGAACATAAACACCCTCAAAACTCCTTTACCGGCTCTCGCTCACATAAACCTATTATTCAATGGTCTTATGGTGGTAATCTTACATCTCGGCCTCGATTTTGACAATTACCAAACTTAGAACTAAAACTGGCAACAGTTTAATTGCAATCAATAGAAATCAATAATAGGAAGTTTAACTATTTAAGAATTAACCAACCAATACTAAATTAATTCATAAGCATGCTCATGTATCCCCTAACCCTAGAAAACTAATTACTCACACATAATTATAAGAACTAAAACAAAAATCAAATAATAATTCATAAATCATAAACATAAATAGATAACAATTAACAAATTTCTAAACAAGAATTAACTTGGAAAACTAAAACTAATCAACAAAAACAAATCAACAAAGTAAACTAAGAACAAAACTAAGATAGTAAAACTAAAAAGAAAAGAGAAAAAGGGAAAGAAATCACCAAAGAAAAAATAAGCTTGAATTGAATTAATGGAGAGTATTCCACAAACTAATCTAAACTAATTTAGAGAGAGAAAGTAATTAGGATTCTAATCTATGATTAATTTTTAAAAAGTGCTAAAAGAAGAAGTGGAAACTATCCTATAACAAAGGCGGCCTATTCATACTAACTATTGGGCTTAAAGATAATAAAGCCCATGCACAAAACAGAAAAATTAGCGAAAGCCCATAAAGAAGGCCTCCTGCATCCGCACAGAAGAAAATCCGATTGCTCCCTACACCTGCATGAGGCTCCTTTTGCTCTGTGTGAAAGGCCCGTTCTATGTTGCGGGTGCATTTAAGAGAAGCCCAAATAAAGGTTGCGCCCACATGGAACCCTTGAAGCAACTCTTTTGGGGTTTTTAAACTTCAAGGCTTGATTCCTTCGATTAACGCTTGTAGCTTCTCGTTCCTTGGTACGCACCCCGAGGCAAAGCTAAATTGACGTGTTTAAGCTCATGTTGACTTTATAACTCCTTATTTACGCACCTAAAACACATGAATCAAATCGAAAACCACGCATAATAAATATTGACCATAAAATTAACATTAAAAGCACTAAAATTCAACTAAAACCGCTTAAACTCATCCAAATCACAAATTAACACCAAGGAACAATATTTAATCGAAATAAATCAACAAACTCAACTATTAAGCACAAAATCAACCGAAACCAAGGAGAAAAAACACTATACAAACCATGTATGTCAATACTTTTTAAATATTAATTAATATCTAGATCTTGTAAATGAACATCCATAAATTTAGTATGTGAACATGACAAAGTACAAAATGAAATGAATTTATAAATTGTAAATTTGAGTTGTTAAGTGATATATATATACGTGGCATTTGTTTTTTCAAATCGAAGTAAGCGAGTAAATGTATATCTATTAGAAACAAGATAAACTATAAATGTATGTTCTTCTACATTCAATTTTATGAAATGAACATTATGTTTACTAAAGGTAAAAATTATGCACATATGATTGAACATTAACTCTCTCAAGTTGTACATAAACGCAGGTGCATAAATACATATATTGGCTATATGGTCTCGGTAGGGATGGCAGCTCAGGCCGAGTCCGACCCTACTCTGCTCCGATCCGAGTAAAAAATCCGCCCCGAATCCACCCTAAAATATTCCGCTTCCGACTCCACCAAAAAAATCCGACTTCAAGTTTATGTCGGAGTCGGAGTCGGATGCTAAAAATAATCCGAGTTATCAGACAATTAATCTGACTCTACCGGATCTCCGACTCTGACTCCGACTCTGCCTTTTATTTCTCTACTTATTAGGCATAATAATAATTATTACTATTTATTTAATTATCATTATCATTATTAGTATTTCTACTAAACTAATACTACTATAATTTATGTGTTAATTTATGTGTTAATGTTACTAATTACACATATATGTCCCCTACAAAATGGTTATCAAATTATCAAGCAATCACTCCGCTCCGACTCCGCCACGAAAAAATCCGCCTCCAACTCTGTTTATATAATCCGACTACAATTGGAGTCGGAGTTGGATCCTACATAATCCAATCCGACTCCGACCCGTTGCCAAACGACCACCTAAAAGGCTAAATCTAAGATATTTCGTACTCTAATCCGCCTGAGGATAAGATAGAGATTCTAGAGATCATATGGCTACCATGATTGTGCACTTCTTCATATAGGCAGATTAATGAACTGACTTACAAGATTCCAGATCATATAAACAATCTTGCTACGAGATTCCAATTTTCTTTTTATATAGATCTGAGATTCCAAGCTTATCGATATTAACGTTGTAAGGAGCATATTATTCATGCTTAACCTTTCATTGGGTTTATAGGGTACATTCTACCAGAATTGACTTGTTTCGATGGCGTATAACTCAGAATAACTAAATTATGGTTCATGAAAGGTAATGGCACAAGTATGCTCAATTTTTATTGTTTCTTGTTTATGGGAAAACTCGAAGAACTATTAGTCTAATATACTGCCTTTAGATAAGTCTCAAACTCATATAATGCTGGAAACTTCATATATATAAATATATAATATAAATAAATAAATAAATAAATAAATAAATAAATAAATAAATAAATAAATAAATAAATAAATAAATAAAATAAAGAACTAATAAACCCTAGATGCAGAAGCAAGTTTTATTGTTTAAACATACTGATCTTGATTAGCATCTCAATTTGAAGCTTAAGTATAGCTCTTCAGTTTGTGTTTGTATTGAATGAATCGTTCAAGTTTAGACAATTGGTTATTGTAAAAAAAAAAAAAAAAAAAAAAANAAAAAAAAAAAAAAAAAAAGTATGTCAATAATTGAATCAAACTATACCTGATTAATGGGCAAAGCAGTGCAGGTTGGGGCGGGTTGTTAGAAGGTAGGGGGATTTCCGGTTACGAGTTGATTGTGGGTCTTTGATGGGCAGGTCTGTAGATATGAAAGAAATAATTGCAAAAACCAAGTCATCACTAATGAGAAAATATGTACGAGAATTCATACATGTGAATATTTTTACCCAAACTTTAATTTCGATCAAAAAAGTTATTGGGTTAGTATTTTGACCTTATAATAACTCTGGTTAATATTGATCATCTCCAATAATAACCGTGTCTAATACAAGTCCTATTAACTTGACTCTAAATGTTTAATTATTGGATTACCCTACCCAATAACCAGATTTGGTTGAAACAACATGAATAACTTAAAACTCAATATTGCACTTCCTTTGGCGAAAATGACTTACTACATTATTTTTTAGCACTACTTTATGTATAGCCTTACACAAACATAGTTACCAAAAACATAGTCATATGAGATTTTGTTTGATCTATTTTAGTAGATTTAATTATTATCTAAAATTTTTTTATCTATGTACGTACTTAATGATATATATGTTTGAAATTACATCTTAAAAATTTTGTAAAAAAACAAATGTAGCAAGTAATTTAGGATACATAAAGCATTTTAGTTTTACTTTACTTTCATGATGAGTAACATATATAACGTTGGAAATTGGATAAACACTCAAAGGCACGGAATCTAAACGCTTTCCAATTATGACTATTGTGCTTATGGATGCAGTATTTGTGCTTAATGTTCCACCATTAGTCATAGCCACTATTGTGCTTAATGGCTATGATCTAACAGTCAGCCATTAAGCACCAATCTCTGCACCATCTAAAAGCAGTGATCTAATGGTGCAGAGATTTGCTAAGACTATTATGCTTATGGATGCAGTTGCAAAGCTTAATGATTCCCAATGTGAGTCATTGCTCCATCGTGCACGTACTGGAGTTTCAAAACTCTACTTTAATTTGCTAATTGCCCCCCGTTTACTTTTCAGGCAGCTCAATGCTCTTTTGTTGCGACTCTTTGGTCGTCCTTAAAGTGCATTGTACTACTTCGGACCAGGTTTTGGGGAGTAGCAATGGCACTATCCACCTTTCCTTTTGCTTTTCTATGGGTGATCTATGACATTATACTTTTTTCACGTCCGCAGTCGGTTGATTTGCAATGTGTGCTTCTTCGACATTCTGGTGTTATTGGACTAGCATCTGATTTTCATGCAGCATTGGATTTGTTTAACAAGACTGTGGAGACTGACTTATTGTGTAATTCTGGTGAGACCGCTGCCCCTAAACAAATGAAGAAATTGATAGATATATATATATATTTCACAAGGTTATAGCTGGCAGTATCCACCTTCTCTTGTCTCTACGAAAGGTGAAAGGCGTGTCGCGCACCTAACAAAAATAACCTAACTTTTCCTCCTAACTATGTGGTCGGACAAGTAAGGGTCGAATCCCAAGAGAGTAAATGGTCCAAAGTGGTCAATTTTGATTCTACTTTACACTAAGCAAGTAACAATTTAGAGTTGAGATTTGATTAACTATTCTAACACTAAACAAGACTAATGGAAATACAATGATTAAATTCGAGGAATAAAAACACCTAGAGTTAGGCACCACCACTAGCACAATTGACACAAGCAATAATTCATACACCAATTTAATTGTCTAATTGTTCAAGAGAAAAGGTAACCCTATAAAATACCACAAACCTGTCCCGAGTATCTATGGCTTCCTTAATTTGCAATCAAGCCTACTCCCGTGGAATTATGCAAATCAAAGACTTTAATCACAAAACCCTAACTATCTAACAATTCATTCTACCTACTCCCGTTGAGAATTTCATGTTCTTAATTGAAATATTCAAATTCATCAATACTTAATTCCCATTGTGATAAAGACAATGAATTTATAACAATACCAATTATCCCTAATCTAGTATTGGCATAAGCACAATCAGTTAAGCATGAACAATCAACAATTAAATTGGGGATTTTACAAAAATTGCTCAAGAATCAATCATGGCTAGGGCTTGACCTAACCCTAGATTAATAAAACTACTCACACATAATTGTTGAATAAACAAAAAAAAATTAAAAGAAAGCATGATTAACAACAATAAAAAGAGAAAAGATGATATTACTTGAATTGATGAAATTGCCAAAACAATGAAAAAAGAAACAAAGTTGAGAATGTGTGCCAATGAAAACTAAGGAGAACTAAAAGCTTTTTCTCCAAAAAAAAAAATAATTGATATTGAAGTATGTGTGTAGAAGTTAGAATGAAAATCCTAAAAAAATCCTATTTAGATGCTAGGAATATGAAGAGTTGTCTACATCAAAGAAGGGGCCGCAACCGGGGTGTGGCATGTGATATTAGGCCGCAACTAGGTTGCGGAGTAGGCTGCCTTCAAAAACAAGTGGCCACAACTAGGTTGTGGCAAACTAAGTCATTTCCATAACCATGTTGCGGTAGGTCTTCATGAGCAACTCTTTTGAAGCTTTTCACCATCATAAACGCCTTGATTTATCTATTCTTTGATCAACATCCAATTAGCTCTACTTGCATCTCCAATAATCCTAGCAAAAGCACCTAGAGCCTACAAAATCAAAGCAAAATACACCCAAGAAGAGCAATAACAAAGTATGAAGCATAATAGCTCAAAAAAAGTTGAAACTATTGGAAAAGTAAGATGAAAACACACAAATTTAGCATATAAATATGAGTATAAAATGGTGTTATCAAACTCCCCCAAACTTAACCTTTTCTCGTCCTCGAGAAATGAAAACAAAATAAGAAAAACTACTCTAGAAAGCAATAAAACCTATACTCATTGTCGTAGGAATCACAGTCACTTTTAGCATAAATGACAAGCTGTTTAACCCTCCTAGTCGCTTAAAAGGACGAGTGTGCTCTCGTGAAGATTTCCAAAGAGATTAACCCACAACTCTAAATCCAATCAAAGCAAAGGTTTTCAAAAGTCAACATTTCTCATCCAAGGACCAAGATAGAGATTATAGGGACGCTAATGTGCGCTCAACCGTTATGCCCAAGAGAGTAAGCAAGCTATCTCACCCTCGAAAGAGTGATTATCACAAATGAGTGTTTGAGGGCCTAATCAATCGTGACTAAACATATCTCACTCCATACCAAAACATCCCTCCCCAACCTCAAAGGCACAAGACAATGTGGCGTCTCATAGCTCGAAGTGCTTAGGGGCTCTACAAAAATTAACTCTCACCTCACATGGACAAAATATCAAATATCACAAAGCAAGGCCTCATCATAGGTTGGGCTACACTCGACTTGGCCTAAAAGGCTCACCACCAAAAGTAGCGATGAGTGAGAGAATGAAAAGTCCAATTACTACAAGTGACAAGCAAACCCCTCAAGGCAATCAAGCCAAGCACACAAAACTCAATTCCACTCTCAAGAATCCAAGTTCAAGATAAAACCATTCATCCACTTTGCTTTGAAAGAATTAGAAAATATTTTTGTGTTTTTTTTCTTTTTCGATTTTTTTAAGCATAACTGTTACTAAGAAGAAAGAAAAGGAAGTATATACAAAGGACTAAGGTTCTTTCACTCCCCCCCCCCCCCCAATTGAAATTTGCATGTACACAGTGCAACATAAAAGCATAAATCAAGGAAGGGAGGGAAAATGACAGACCCTCGCTAAGGAGGGGGGAAGAGAAGGGTGTGAGAACCCTTGTGAATGCAGCCAAGTACCGAAAGCAGAGATAATACTAGACATGGAAGCCACTTCACTCTTCATCGCCTTAATATCGGTCTTTAACTCATCAACGAAAGCTTGCAAGGTCACAAGTGTTGGAACGGGCACTGACGGGGAAGAGATAACAGCTATAGGAGGAGAGGGTGGAATGGATGATTCGAGAGCTAATGGAGCTCGATCGTGCGGTTGCAATTTACGAAGTGAACAATTTCCTTGAACATGCAATGTCATCGCCTCAGGAGAGGGTAGCTCTTCCTGCTCATCATTCCCCAATTTCCAAAGAATGGTACCTTCTTTTTTTAAGAATCCGTCCTATAGAGGAACATGCAGAAATATCAATAGAATCAGACCCCTCAACTGAACCATCATGTAAAAGACGATCTCAATGACCCAAATGCAAAGCAATTGGGGTTATAAGACTACCTAGAACAATAGCACAACTGGTTGTCTCCGCATTAACAATGGACATCATTTGCCGAATAAGAAAAGCACCAACGTCGATGGGTTTGGCATAAAGCATATGTTCAAGCATGTGTAACTCATCCCTTCGAACCTTACTATTCTTCTCACGACCAAAGATAGCAATAGAAAGAACCTTATGAGCATATCGAAGTGTGGGATGACGAATAAGAGAATTTGGACTTCCTTTTGAGTCCAAAAGCATCTCCCGAACCAACTTTCCACCAAAACTGGTTAGGTCTCCAATACTTGGAAGTTAGCCTAGGGCCTCTAGTAGGCAATCGAAGCACCTCATGTACTTGAGATAGACTCCACGTATGTTCCACATTATATAAGCGAAAATTGATCATAGTATCGCACTCCGGCTTCACATTGGCCTTCAAAGAGCTCAAAAACTCAAGTGTGACTCTTTTGTATGTCGGACATTTTGTAGTGAGAAGATCATGAAAACCAACATTTGAAAAGAGCCATCGAATATCATCCTCAATATGCAATGCCTTAAGAGCATCAACGTCAGAATAACGAGTAGCAGAAACCCCTCCCTTGAACAACTTTTCATATTTCGCCTTGAATTGTGCATCACCATTAAAATCAATGTCATAGTAATCAATCACCACCTCTTTGTTGACCTTAGTAGTTTAGGAAATATTTTTCTTGCTAGTAGAAGTGGAGGATTTTTGTTTCGAAGTAAAAGCTTTGTTGACAAAAATTGACTTGGCTTTAGAGGTAGAACTTGAATTCACTTTATTTTGTCGAACACGTGTTGTGCGTGCCATGATTGAATGAATAAACTAATAAGTATCCCAAGTTCACACCAACTCCATTTAAAATATCACAACTCCCACTCAAAAGTCACAAGCAAGGGGTCATGTGGTCCAAAGTTCAGTCCAAAGGAATAGTCAATCAAACTCACGCAAAAACCAAGAGGATTGCAACCAAACTCAATACAAAGCAAATTCAGTGGTTATTCAGAAATTTCGCCCAAAGAGATTCCAATTGCTAAGGTAATAAATCTCAAATTCACTCATAAACCATGAAAATCAAAAACACCATATCAATTTTGCAAAGTCAGGGTTTTCTTTTTTTTTTTTTTGAATTACCGTAGTGATGGTAGTGCTGCAGGCGGCGGGCTTGTGGGTCTGCAGGTGCGGCAGGCTGACAAGGTGGCAGAACAGAGGCAGGGGGGTCTGGCTGCGCGTTTGGGTCACAGAGGGCGGTGAGTGGGGCTGCAGGGGCGGCGGGCTGCGCATGGGGGGTGGCGGCGCGACGGCAGGTTCGGCGGTGGGTGTTGCGCCGGAAGGTCAGAGGAAGGAGAGGAGATAGCTTGGTGTTTTTGCTATTGTACGGTCAGTGCTTCCTTTTATTTCTTTTTTTCCTTTTTTTTTTTGCTACTTGAATTGCTTGTAATCACAGCATACACCACAACCTATTTGTGGTATTTGGACTTTTGCGGCAACCACGTTGCGTTGTACACTGATTGTAATTTTCTTATTGCTTGAAAACATGACTTGCCGCAACCTAATTGTGACTTGAACTCAAATGCCGCAACCCCCTTGCGGACTAGGCTGCTTTGCTATCTACAAATCTCTCCATGAAATGAAAAATTTTACAAAAAAAAACTAAAACTTCATAAAGCAAAAATTAGTAAACAAAACTAAATGAGAATTAATTAAAAACACTAACTAACTAAAAAAAACTATCAAACCACTATCATGAATAAACTAAACTAACTAAGAAAATGTTTTTTTTTTTTTTTGGATTTTTTTTCAATTATAAAGTTTTTCTAAAATTTTAATAGGGGATAAAAATAGAATGAAAGAAAAATAAAGGAAAATAAAAGGTTAGAAAGAAAACTTGGGTTGCTTCCCAGGAAGCGCTAGTTTAAGGTCATCTAGCTTGACCACCTTCTAAATCATGTAGCCGAAGGGTGAGAAAGTGTAATGTCCACTCTCTCATGATCAATAGGATCGCCCGCTCTATAGTGCTTCACTCTTTGACCATTCACCTTAAAAGTACCACCTTGACTGTTCCAAAGTTCCACCGAACCATAAGGAAAAACTTTGTTGGCTCGAAATGGTCCCGACCATCTAGAGCGAAGCTTACCTGGGAATAATTTCAATCAAGAGTTATAAATAAGAACCAAATCACCTTCTTTAAACTCTCTTCTCAATATCCTTTTATCATGCCATCTCTTTGTTTTCTCTTTGTACACCCTTGAACTTTCAAAAGCATCTAAGCGAATTTCATCAAGCTCATTAAGTTGTAACAACCTCTTCTCACCCGCTGCTTGCAAATCAAAATTTATCGTCTTGTTTGCCCAATACGCACGATGCTCCAATTCAACGGGAAGACGGCACGCTTTTCCATATACAAGCCTATATGGAATTGTCCCAATAAGCGTTTTGAAAGCAGTTCTATACTCCCAAAGTGCATCATCAAGCTTTGAAGCCCAATCCTTCATTTCGCAACTGTCTTCTCTAAGATAGTCTTAATCTCTCGGTTAGATATCTCCACTTGCCCACTAGTTTGTGGGTAATATGAAAGTCCAACTCGATGATATACTCCATACTTCTTCAACATTGCCTCGAACTTCTTCTCAATAAAATGCGTCCCCCCATCGCTAAACAAAAACTGTGGCACTCCAAATCGAGGGAAAATTGTCTTCTGAAAGAACTTTTGAACCACACGAGCATCATTAGTAGGAGTAGCAATCGCTTTAACCCACTTCGAAACATAATCAACTGCAACCAAGATATATCTATTCCCATAAGATGAAGGGAAAGGTCCCATAAAATCAACTCCCCACATATCAAACAATTCAGCTTCAAGAATGTTATTCATAGGCATTTCATTCCTCCTAGAGATGTTTCAAGTCCTTTGACAACGATCACAGGACTGAACATAAGCATGGACATCCTTGAATAGATTTTGCCAGTAGAAACCACATAGAAGAATTTTGGCAAAAGTTTTAAAGGTTTTAGCATGGGCTCCATAAGGTGAATCATGAAAATGATAAATTATAAAGTTCACCTCATTTTCAGGAATGCATCTTCTAGTGACTCCATCCGCACATCCCTTATAAAGAAAAGGATCATCCCAAACGTAATGCTTCTCCTCCTTGAGAAACTTCTTCTTTTGTTGTGAAGAATATCCATGTGGGAGAGTACCACTAGCCAAATAGTTGGCTATATCAGCATACCAAGGAGACTCATTAGCAAGAATCGCAAATAAATGATCATCGGGAAACGAATCATCAATAGGCAATCCCTCTTCAGCTCCATCATCAAGGACAAGTCGAGATAGATGATCAGTAACAACGTTTTCCGCACCCTTTTTGTCCCTGATCTCCACATCAAATTCTTGTAACAACAGAATCAATCGAATCAAACGTGTCTTAGCATCTTTCTTACCCATCAAATACTTCAATGCTGCATGATCAGTGTACACAATCACCTTTGACCCAACATGATAGGATCGAAACTTCTCCATAGCATACACCAAAGCTAATAACTCCTTTTCAATTGTGGCATAATTCATCTGGGTCGCATCAAGAGTCTTGCTTGTGTAATAGATGGCATGGAGCTTTCCATCCGTCCTTTGACCCAACACAGCACCTATAGCATGGTCACTTGCATCACACATAATCTTAAATGGTAGATTCCAATCTGGTGGTTGTATGATGGGTGCAGATATAAGAGCCTGTTTCAACCTGTTAAAAGCCTCAAGACAAGCATCAATAAAAACAAAGGGAACTCAGTCAGAGGTCGAGCAATTTTAGAGAAATGCTTGATAAAACAGTGATGAAACCCCGCATGACCAAGGAAACTCCTCACCTCCTTCACAGAAGTGGGAGGTGGCAATCGCTCAATGACATCTACCTTAGCTTTGTCGACTTCAATGCCCCTATGAGACACAACATGACCAAAAAGTACACCTTATTATACTATAAAATTACACTTTTCCCAGTTAAGAATAAGATTGACTTCTTGACATCTATGAAGCACCCTTTTCAAGTTTTGCAAACAATCATCAAAAGATGTTCCATAAACTGAGAAATCATCCATAAAGACTTTCATAATATTTTCAATCAAGCCTGAGAAAATTGCCATCATACACCTTTGGAAGGTGGCAGGAGCATTACATAATCCAAATGGCATCCTTCGGTAAGCAAAGGTGCCATAAGGACAAGTGAATGTAGTCTTTTCCTGGTCACTTGGATGGAATGGAATTTGGAAAAAGCATGTATATCCGTCCAAGTAACAGATAAAGGAATGCTTTGCTAACCTCTCTAACATCTAATCGATAAATGGGAGAGGGAAATGATCTTTTTGGGTGGCCTTATTTAGTTTTCTATAATCTATACACATGTGCCACCCTGTCATAGTTCTAGTGGAAATTTCTTCACCCTTGTCATTCTTGACAACGGTCATACATCCCTTTTTGGGAACAACTTGTACTGGGCTAACCGACTTACTATCGGAGATAGGGTAGGTTATACCAGCATCAAGCAACTTAAGAACCTCTTTTCTAACTACCTCCATCATATTTGGATTAAGTCGTCTTTGAAGTTCAATAGAAGAAGCATGATCGTCATCAAGAATAATCTTATGCATACAAAAAGAAGGGTTAATTCACTTGATATCATCAATGTTGTAGCCTATAAAATTTTTATATCTTCTTAAAACAGTAAGCAATTGCTCAATTTGTATGTCATCAAGCTCAGCATTAAAATAACAGGATATGTTTTATTTGGACCCAAATATGCATATTTCAAAGAAGGGGAAAGGGGCTTTAACTCTACCTCAGGAGGCGTAGTACTCTCCTTAAATCCTTCATGTGTCAACACCTCCATGATGGGATCATCTTTAGGTAGTGAACGGGACTCTTCTAAAAGCTTTGTGTTTGCCCTAGTCTCCCAATCCTGTTCATCAACACCTCCCATGAGAACTGTTTGCAATGAATCATCGAGATGCATATTTGGAGTTTCCGCTTCCATCACCTCATCTAGGGCATCCACTCTATAAGCAGTTTCTCCCGTAGAAGGAGCCTCCATGGAGCTTGTGAGATTGTACTCCATCTTCTCATTACTCACCTCAAACGTAATCTTTCCATTCTTCATATCAATGATGGCTCCAGCAGTGGCCAAGAAAGGTCTCCCAAGAATGATAGGGACTTGCGCATCCTCCTCCATCTCCATGACTACAAAGTCACATGGAATAAAGAACTTCCCAACACGAAGAGGAACATCTTCAAGAATACCAAGTGGAAACTTCACAGTCCTATCTTCCAATTGTAAAGAGATGCGTGTGGGCTTAGGTTCACCTATATGAAGCTTCTCGTAAATAGACAAGGGCATTAGGCTGAAACTTGCCCCAAGATGACAAAGAGCATTTTTTATCTCAATATCGCCAAGCTTGACAGGAATGGAATAACTTTCGGGGTCTCCAAGCTTCTTTGGAAGCTTATTTTGCAAGATGGCACTACATTCCGCCGTGAGTGAGACAGTTGCATTTTCCTCGATCTTCCTCTTTTTTGAGAGCTCTTTCAAGAACATTGCATAAGAGGGCATTTCTGAGATAGCATCCAAGAATGGTTTGTTTATGTGCAACTTTTTCAAAATATCAAGGAACTTCCCATATTTCTTCTCTAGCTTCGTTTGTACCAATCTTTGTGGGAATGGAACTGGTGGTTTATATGGCTCAATGGGAGAAGGACTAGGTTCCTTTGTTCTCTTCCTCTTCGACCTCATTCTCTACCTCCTTTTCAATTTCAACTGCTTGATTCACTTGCTTATTTGATGGCTCCTTAATGGGAGGATCTTGTAGCTTTTTTCCACTCCTCAAAGTAACCGCATTGATTTGACCCTTTAGTGGTTGCTCAGTATTGCCTGGAAATTGGCCTGGGGGCCTTGAAGATTGACCTACTTGTTGAGCAAGTTGACTTACTTGACTTTCCAAGAGTTTTTGTGAATTCTTTAATTCTTGGAGGCTTTGGAGCTCATTTCGAATTTCTGCATCACGTTTTGCTTGTTTACTAAGGAAGTTCTCCATCATAACCTCTAATTTGCTCTTTTGTTGGGTTAGAGGAGGTTGTTGATTGACATTTTGGGATAATTGATTGAATGGTGCTCTAGCTTGATAACCTGGCGGTGCATTGAAATTGTTGCGAGGTGGAGGTGGATTGAGTTGTGCTTGAGTGTTCTTGTATGAGAATGCAGGATTATGTTTCCACCCCTCATTATATGTGTTCGAATAAGGATCAAACAACCGCCTTGAATTGGAATTATAAAGGGCATTGGCTTGCTCAATAGACATCCCATCATTGTTGACTTGACATTGGTTAGAGGCATGACCTTGTACTCCACACATTTGACATGTGACCGCCATAGAGGTTCCAACTTGCAACTGATCAAACTTGTGGGAAAGTGCCTGCACATTACTAGCCAAAGAGGTTAGTGCATCAACATCATATTTACCTCCCTTCTTTGAACTATTTCGGCCACTTGGATGATACTTGTCATTGACCGCCATTTTTTCAATCAACTCCTTTGCTTCATTTGGATTCTTAGTCATAAGGGAACCGCCTGAAGCAGCATCAATGTAGATACGAAACTCATGTGTCAAACCATTGTCGAAAGTTTGTATCAACATCCATTCGGGAATCCCGTTATGAGGGCATTGCCTTTGCAAGCGTAGAAACCTTCTCCATGCTTCATATAATGACTCATCATCAGATTGCTGAAATGTTGCTAGCTCATTCCTTTAACTTTGCGGTATTTTCTTGCCCCAAAAACTTCATTAAGAATGCCTTGGCAAGTTTATCCCAAGTATCAACGGTTCTAACACCTTCATCCCATAACCACTCCCTTGCTCTATCTCGAAGAGAGAATGAAAAGAGGCGCAGTCGAATAGCATCCTCACTCACATTATTGATCTTCACAGTATCATAATTCTCCAAGAAGCTTGCAATATGGCTTATAGGGCATTCACTGGCTATCCCCGCAAATGAATCATTGGAGATGAATTGGATGAACTGAGGCTTGAGCTCAAAATTTACTGCGTTGACAGCAGGTCGAACAATACTCGATAGTGCACCAGTTGTAGTGTCTGGTGCACCATACTCCCAAAGCGATTCAGCACGTTCCTCAGCCATTGCTTCCTGTGTAATCTGATTTCTTCTCCTTCTTCTTCTACCTGCTTGCCTACGTGCAGTAGCTTCGATTTCAAGGTCTATAGGAATCAGATTATGTTGACCTGTTCATCGAGTTTGCATACAACAAGGAAAACTAGGAACAAAAGATCAAATAACAAAGCAATATAGCCGAAACAACAAACTAAATAGAGGCTTAGCAAAAATAAATCAAAACTAACTAATTTAAACACCGTTAGTCCCCGAAAACGGCGCCAAAATTTGAAAGGCGTGTCGCGCACCTAACAAAAATAACTTAACTTTTTCTCCTAACTATGTAGTCGGGCAAGTAAGGGTCGAATCCCAAGAGACTAAATGGTTCAAAGTGGTCAATTTTTATTTTACTTTATACTAAGCAAGTAACAATTTAGAGTTGAGATTTGATCAACTATTCTAACACTAAACAAGACTAATAGAAATACAATGATTAAATTCAAGGAATAAAAACACCTAGAGTTAGGCACCACCGCTAGCACAATTGACACGAGCAATTCATAGCCCTATTTAATCGACTAATTGTTCAAGAGAAAAGGTAACCCTATAAATACCACAAACCTCTCCCGAGTATTTATGGCTTCATTAATTTGCAATCAAGCCTACTCCCATGGAATTATGCAAAATCAAAGACTTTAATCACAAAACCCTAACTTTCTAACATTTCATTCTACCTACTCCCGTGGAGAATTTCATATTCTTAATTGAAATATTCAAATTCATCAATACCTAATTCCCATTGTGATAAAGACAATGAATTTATAACAATACCAATTATCCCTAATCTAGTATTGGCATAAGCACAATCAGTTAAGCATGAACAATCAACAATTAAATTGGGGATTTTACAAAAATTGCTCAAGAATCAATCATGGCTAGGGCTTGACCTAACCCTAGATTAATAAAACTACTCACACATAATTGTTGAATAAACAAAAAAAAATTAAAAGAAAGCATGATTAACAACAATAAAAAGAGAAAAGATGATATTACTTGAATTGATGAAATTGCCAAAACAATGAAAAAAGAAACAAAGTTGAGAATGTGTGCCAATGAAAACTAAGGAGAACTAAAAGCTTTTTCTCCAAAAAAAAAAAAAATTGATATTGAAGTATGTGTGTAGAAGTTAGAATGAAACTCCTAAAAAAACCTATTTAGATGCTAGGAATATGAAGAGTTGTATACATCAAAGAAGGGGCCGCAACCGGGGTGTGGCATGTGATATTAGGCCGCAACTAGGGTGCGGAGTAGGCTGCCATTTTTCTTCAAAACACTTCAAAAACAAGTAGCCACAACTAGGTTGTGGCAAACTAAGTCATTTCCACAACCATGTTGCGGTAGGTCTTCATGAGCAACTCTTTTGAAGCTTTTCACCATCATAAACGCCTTGATTTGTCTATTCTTTTATCAACATCCAATTAGCTCTACTTGCATCTCCAATAATCCTAGCAAAAGCACCTAAAGCCTACAAAAACAAAGCAAAATACACCCAAGAAGAGCAATAACAAAGTATAAAGCATAATAGCTCAAAAAAAGTTGAAACTATGGGAAAAATAAGATGAAAACACACAAATTTAGCATTGAAATATGAGTATAAAATGGTGTTATCAATAGGTTGCTCTTTAGAAATACTAGCAAGAAGATCATGCTTTTGCTTGGCTTAGGGCGGTCCCAATTTCAGGTTTGGGTTAGACTTTGAATGACAAGGCCTACCGTTGTGTGTAGTGTTATCGGTTCTGTTCTTTTGTTCTCTACTTTGACATCATGCTCCGCTTGCTCAAGGGATTTTGAAGGTAATATCTTCGGTGATCATGTAGTTTCAGGCACGGATATTTTTGGTATTAAACATTAACAAAATGTTGTTCGTGATACTCTTGTCGATGTTTGTTATCGATCCCGGGATTTCAGCATGTAGAGGCTAACATTGGGTTGCGAGGTGGGGATGCTGAGCCTCTCCATCTCGTAGATATGTTACTATATTCTTGGGATCGTGGTTGTGATGTTTGCATTTACTTGATCTGATCTTCACCTTTGACGCATTTTCGTTTGTCTAACTTTGTTCCAGATGTATTGACGCTGAAGCGGGCTTGTCGAAAGGGGGTAAGTATGAACCTCGGTGCAGGGCAATTGGGTATAGTTTCATCCCATTCTCCTTTTCTTCACTGGGGGGAATCAGATAAGGAGTCAATTGCGTTATTGAAGTGGATTCAGATATTCTCTTGGGCTCTAGATGATATCTCGACTCCCCGCTAATTTCTTATAATCAACTTATATTACTTTGTAAGTTTACAATAATAATTAGGGGCGTGCAAAATAAAATACCGGAATTGTTTCGATCCGGAATTTCGGATATCCGAATGTTCGGAATAAAAGTATCTTATTTGGTATTCGTTCCGAAAATCAAGACATCCAGAAAATCCTGATCGGAAATCCAAAATTTCGAATTCGGATTTTTCATTCAAGTCTCTTCTAATATGCTTCAATATCCTCTAAAAACACAGGAAAATTGGGTACTTAGTTTTTCGGTTTTTGTTTTCCTTAAAAATCCAAATTTTATAAATTCTATTCCGATTCCGATCCGGTATCCGATTTTTCCGACTTTCAAAAATCGAACCGGATATATGTATTTTCAGAACAGAAATTTAGAAATCAGGATCGGAAATTAGGAATCGGAAATTTTTGTCACCCATAACAATAATAATAATAACAACAACAACAACATCAACAACAACAACAACAACAACAACAACAACAACAACAACAACAACAACAACAACAACAACAACAACAACAACAACAACAACAACAACAACAACAACAATAACAATAATAAATGCTAGATTTTTTAGGAATATTCATTTTCATTTATTTACTTTCACCACTCCCTTTGTTCCTCAAAGATTATGTCAATCACTATTTTACCTTTAAATTTGGTTATTATCAAAATATTATATAGTGCGTCAAAAAATAAATTAGATTGGAGAGATAATAAAAAAAGGGGAATTTAAGGAAGACTGGTTAGTAGATCTTTAGAGCATCCACAGTAATGGGTTTGTCATGAGATTTGTTCTCTTTGTTTTTTGAAGTTCATGAATAAACCCTTCATCGTTATTTGTGAGGTTTGAGGTACATACTAAAGAGAAGTTAGAATATAAGAAAAAGTTTGTATTTGAATATGTGGTATTTTGTGTGGGAATAATACTAATATAAAAACCAAATAAATAAAAAGTTAGATTTTAGGGTCTCATATATTATCCTCTATGGAGTTTGTCCATTGTTATTGGTAAAAGGTTTTTTCATGATGGATTAGTCATTGCAATGATGTGGCAGTAAAGCAAACATAGAGGTTTTTGCTATTATGAATGCGCTTAGCCCCACGTTGTGGTTCCAATATATAATAAAAAGCTATAAAACATGTATAAAAAATAAATAAAATGGAAGTGAAATGAACTTTAAGGAACATCCATATGGGAAAAGTGTAGGAATTTAGATGCACTTAGCGGAATTTCAAGAATCACATTCTTAACATCTAAAATAGGATCATCATCCATAACAATTAAAGGATCACATAATAGTTTAGATTATACCTTTGTAGCATGAATTCCACGAAAATTAGTGCTACTAACATAAGAGTTTAGAGCCTCAAACGCTACTCCTCTATTCAGTCCACGGGCATAGATTGGTCTACCACCAATGCTAGTTGGAACAAGAAGCAAAAGACCCCACTTTGTTGGAATGCAAAACCACGTACAAAAGAAAAGAGAGACAATATTTTTGACTATGTAATTAGGTTATCAGTTTTTCCATATGTCAGATAAAAACACCTAATTCCCATTATTTATAATCACATTATAATAATTAGGTTAAGCCCATAAAATCTCCTCTTTTCCTATTGGTCGGTTTTATGACATAGACCCACAATGGATTTTTGTCCATGATCAATCCCTAACACTTTGTGTGAGCTTATATGATCCATTTAATTAGGCTTTGGGTTGTACTTCAAGTCCAAAGGTCATTAGTACTGTCTAGCGACGGTATAATGACGACCCAATTAAATGAACTAATTGTCTCCATAATTTGATCCATATCATACTTAGTAATTGCACAACTGAAGAGGACACAATTCCTTCAAAAAGTGGTAGGAACTTCAAGGGACCGAATGATTACAAAAGATCTTATTTATTTTGTTTAAATGTGTAGGCTTTAAACTTATAAGTTTTATCATTTTTTGTTTTCATGTATACAAATATAGATATAAACTTTTGAATTTACGTCCTGTAAACAAGCAAATGTAGCTGGTAATTTTGGATACAACGACAAGCTAGGAGGTAAGAAAAGGGACTGCACAAGTGCACAACCTAGCCGCTGTAGAAAGCAAAGCAAAGAGCCTTATTTTATTTTTTTTTTCTTGTCTTACAGGATTGCTGGAAAATTGAAAAGGAATTCAAAAGAATGATAACTTGATAATGACTGAAGCATAGAGTACCATATAACGAATTCAATTTAATTTTATTGAGGGGGACAATCGGGACATGTTACTTCTATATTCACATGTTTTTGCATTGTGTATGCCTTTTCCCCTCCTTTATATTTAGCCTCGTGAAATTTTTATTTTTTGGGAAATAAAAGAAGTTACATGATTAAGTCTCCAATTTTATGTGTATTTTTTAACATAGAATAAAGGTTCATAATGTTAGTGAGCCATTGTTTTCAGCATCTATATTGGGCGACTTTGTTCAATGTACGTAAGAAAAATTGCTGATTAATCTAACTAAGGTTACATTTAGTTTGGTCTGGTCACGAACTCATGATTAACATTTGAACCACCAGGTTGGAGCAAGAATGCACTGAGATTTATTGCTATAGCCCCAACCTGGTGGTCCAAATGCTAATAATGACCTGTTCCAATTGTGCGGGCACACTTTTATTATTGACTACTCATATAACACTAAGCTAAAACTTATAGATCAATTCATCAATTATTACATCAATTATTATCTTGAAAATATAAATTTAAAGTGTTGCTCCATAGAAAACTTTCAACCATATTATATGATCATAACTTTAATCTTCAAACGATATGATAAATGAGGACTTTCTTAAATTATGAGATATATATATGTATAGAAAATAGTATTCATAGAGAGTCGTCTATAACCATAATTATAACCATTACCATAACCATATACGGAGTATTATATTTAATTTGGCTTCACATATAACTATATATACAAGAATAATTACAGAAGAAGAACTGAATTTGCAAAGCAAAATATTAATACTTTCTATACGATACATTTGGACTCTAATGAAAACTTATATTATCTTGAATAAAAATCTAAAAGACCAATGTGCGAACTCTACAAATCAATATGTAATGTTATTAGTACAAATCATCAAATCAACATGAAATGTTATTACTACAACATTGAGAAATTTCTAATATTTACCCGATGCATATAAGAACATGTAAACTCAGAGTAATGTTCAAATTTTTATGAATTCTCAACTTACAATTAATAGACAATGTTCTGTTTTTAATTAGTGATGTTCATTATCATTTTATTATTTAATTTTTAATTAAAATTAATTTTTTCTCACACTTTAGCTTTATTTATATATTACTAGTGTTGAAACCCGCGCGATGCACGTGCTAGTGTAATATTATTTTCAAATAAATATTATCTTTGTTATAGAAATAGAGTTTTTAGGGGAGAGTATTAGGAGATAATAGCTTTATATTTATATCAATCAATCGTAAGGGAGTATATGTATATACATGGAAAACAATTACGGTTTCCTTAGAAGTACATATCTAGAATATACAAGAATAATCACAGGGTATAATATGATGGGCATCCACTAAATACATATATTATATAACACTCCCTCTTGGATAACCATTATCGGATAGTATGCCTCGTTAAAACCTTATTAAGAAAAATCTATGGGAACAAAAACCTAGTGAAGGATAAAAAGTACATCACTTTCGTAATACGCTTTATGATGTTGCCTCGTTAAAAACCTCACCAGGAAAACCCAATGTGGGACAAAACCATGGTTAAGGAAAAAAGAGTGCAATGTATATTTTTCCCCCTAATGAATGCATAACTTGAGATCTTTCACAATAATGAACCCAACGTCTTTGGTAGTAGCTTCGCACTTGAAGTAGAATAACATTCAACTCCTTGGTAGTTGATCATCCGTAATTGGACTTCAATTTTCAACTTGAGATATATTCATTTCTCCATACTCTTGAAAATAATACATATGTTGTGTTTATTATTACTTCATATTTGTCAAATTGCCACATATATTAAACTTATGCTTTCTTCTGAAAGTTATATAAAGTAGCTATTGATAATTAGATATTGATAAAAAATTATGGCAACTTGTGATATTATCAACATCATTGTCTAATCTTATGTAAATTAGTAATTACATTTAAGTAATTCTTTGTTTATAGTTCTTCTGGACCATAAAAGGATTATCCATATAATATCAAAGTTCCCCAATGAACATAAGATTCTGATTATCACTCACAAACTCAAACTTCAGGTTGAGTGTTGATAATTTAGTCTTAATACTCTTCAGGAGTTTGATAATAATGTCACCATTGAGGTGTTTAAAATACTTCGTAACTTGAAGGACTAGATATTGTATATGTCTTGTACAAGTTCTTCGATCTGGAACTTTTTATGCATAATTATAAAACAATCTATGACCATAATATGAATGTTTAGATTGGTAAAAATTATAAAACCGTAAATTTCATAATTTTATAAACCCTAATTTTTATAATTTCATGAACATCTTTATAAACATAAACTATAAATTCGAAAACATGATCATAGCTTTATAATACATGATTAAAATCATAAAGCATGCTTAAACTAAATTATGAACATGAATTTATGCAAGATTGAATTAAAAAGAAAAGAGGAAGAAAACAGTTTTTTAACAGTTTCGAAAATATACCAAAAAGAGGAGGGTGGTGGCCGGTGAGGTGGCAGCCGGCGAGCAGGTGGCGTGCGAGAGCTCTGTCGAGTAGCGAGGCAGCCGGCAACGAGGACAAGCGAAGTTTTTTTTTTTCTTCAGAAATTTCTGCCCCTTTTTTCTCTCTTTTTTTTATTTTTGAAATCCTAACTCTCAAAATTGCATTATATATTAGAAAATTCTGGTTTTAAGGGGTATTTATATGCCCAAAATAGGTTTTGGTGAAGTTACATAAATAACTTAGTGCTTGAAATTACTTTTATGCCCTTGTTTTAAAAACAATTTAGAAAACCTTAAAATTTCTAATTTTAGAAACTTGTAAAAATATTCAATAAAACTCAAAGTGACATAAAATATAATAAACTTTAGAAAACATTAAATAATTATTTTAAGTAGCAATGAATTAAATTTTTTTCTTTCTTTAATATATTTATTTAACTTAATTTTCAATAAAGTACTAGAAACATTCACATAAAGTATGAATTTAAATTCTTAAAACAAGTGAAATTATGGGGTATTACAACCACGAATCACTACCACCCCTAAACCCATCCTCATCCACCCCTGGATCCACCCTCAACCATCCCACAGACCCACCACCCACACCCAACCCCTAAACCATCACAGGAAAAAAAAAAAAACCACAGCCACACCTTACCCAAAACCACCCTTGACCCACCACCAACCACCTTGAAAAGACCCAAAAAAAATACTCAGTTCTCACTACCAACAATCCATAGCATAAGACGAAACTAAAAATCAAAACCCTAAATTTTTTATTAAAAAAAAATCACCAAAGAAAAACTACAACATACAAACCCACAAATCATAAACCACAAACCACCATGTGCCAGTATCATGACCCACCCTAACCACCACCGGCCACCAAAAACACCTATAAATAACCAAATAACAAACTATTGGTATAGAAGAATAAAAATTGTAGGAGGAACATACCTTTAACAATAGCCAATTATTTTGATGGTTAAATTTGACCATTAAAATCGATTCCACAACCAAGGGAGGTGAAGGAGGCAAGTGCGGTGCTAAAATTGTAAGTTTGTCGTGCGAGAAAGAAAGAGGAAAAACGAGCAAGAAAGAAAGCTAAGAGGAAAGAGAATGAATGATAGAAAGGAGAAAGACTGTGGTGAGAGAAGAAAGAAAAAAAAAAAAAAAAAAGAAAAAGGAGAAGAGGGCCTTAAATAGGTATGGTTTAAAAAAAACTCTTTTTTTGACTGAAATTTCCTATAAAATATTCCATCAGAATTTTGTGATGAAAAATTAATTCTGTCTAAAATTTATTTCATCAAAAAAATTTGACATTTCTCAAAATTGCATCAATATTGTTTAAAATCTGTTAGAAATTTGGACATTTTCAACAGAATTTAATGTCCATCAAAATTAATTGTTTTTCTTGTAGTGTGAGCTAGTCACATTATTCACCCTACATTACAGTAATATGTGAAATTTACTCACAAAAAATAAAGGATGATAGTTAATAAATCATGTTCAAACAATATCTATCAAAAGTAACACAATTCATAACCAATACACTCAATAATCAGATATTAATCATATTAATATGATAACAACTGGAATTTGAAAATATTAATATATATATATATATATATATATATATATGAAGAGTAAGATTCTAAATATTGAATCATAAAAAGGGGAAAAAATTTTGAACATTGAACCACAATGAACACATCAAGAGTAAAATCCTGACTATTGAAAGTCTTTAAACAATAAAACATTTAATTACATAATAATTTGGAAGGTTAATATCCGAAATAAAATCCTGAACATTGACTATACAAAAGTAAACATCTTATTCAATAGTAAGATTATAAATATTGAAAGTTTGAAAACAATAAAAATAAATATTTAAATTATAGTTTAGGAAGTGACTATTTTTATGTTAAATCTAAACATTAAGCATACAAAATAAACGTATTGAATATCAGCAAAAATTTGAAAGTTGAATGTTTTGATAGGGGTGTATACCAGGTGTAAAGAAGACTAATTGCCTAACATCCCCTATAACGAAGAGAATATTTAAACAATAAATCAATCTCAATCTCAATCTCAATCTCAATCTCAATCTATAATCTATCAATAAGAGTTTAACTATATACTAAAATAGAACAATGATGACATCATCATTATCCACATGTCCCTTTTACAATAAAAAAAAACTCCCCTCCCAACGAATTTATGATGTCAGTACTTTTTTTCATTTACTTGTAATTAATGTGCTTAGGCCCTGTTCTCCTCAACTTATTTTTGCTGATCTGAACTTATTTTTGCTGAACTAAACTTATTTTTACTTATCTGAACTTATTTTTGCTGAAATCATTAACAATTTATTAAGGATTGAAACTGGTTTTTGCTGAACTGAACTTATTTTTGCTGAAAATAAGTAAAAATAAGTCGAGGAGAACAGGGCCTTAGTCTTGGAAAAAATAATTATACCTTATTTCTCAAAAAACATATTTAAAAATAGGCAAAAGGCGTTGGATAAGAATGCTAAAAGTGAAAATAATAATTTTAAACAAGCATTAATTACATCGTGAACATGCATGATTTTAGCTTAAATACCCAAATGCATAGCATTTTAAGAAATTATTTAATGCTTATCCAACGAGCCGAGGACGTTTGTTAGCAAGATTGTTAAAAATATATGTATTCAAATAATTCTCTATGTATTTTGTCACTCTAACATATAAGTTTAATAAATATAAAGAAAATTATAGACAAATTTTTCATATCAAAAAAATTTATAAAGAAAAATAATTAGTATAATTGTTTTAATTCCGAGTTTAAATTATGTATAATACATAATACTATTACTCAATATGCTCTGCACTTATGGAAAAACATTTTCACAAATTATGTGACCTAATATTTGTAGTTATGATAAAATCATCAGACATTTCTTGAGACGACATTAGAGATAAGATCTCGATCCTTTAAATAAATATAGATTTTACAAGTGATGGACATGTAAATAAGGTCCCACTATGATATATAAATTCAATTTACTATACTAAAAGGAACAAAATTATTAAAAATTTTAATAATAAGGAACAAAATATATAATTATTTATTTTAAAAAAGCTTCCACTATAATCAAAAACAAATTATAAATTTTTAATAATCTTGTTAATCTAATTGTTTTTGGTATCCCATGCAAAAAAAAAAAAAA